>CAMRHE010000841.1:0-406100 GCA_947044405.1 Leptodactylus fallax
TTTTGGCTGCATCTTGCTATGTGGGGCTTTAGCCTTATTAGCATTGTATTTTGCTGATGATATAATGCAGTATACAACCGCTGGCTTTGTCATAACCTCAGGCTATCCGCAGACAGGAGTCTTTATAAGGCTGAGGCCCCACGTTTCAGAAATGCGGCTTTTTTTGTTGCAGATTTTTCTGCGTTTTTTTGAGCCAGAATGAGAAGTGGATTGAGCCGAAGGTAGAAATATAGATTTTTCCTATATATTTTCCATTCCTTTTGTAGCCACTCCTGACTTTGGCAAAAAAAAAAAAAAATGCAGCAAAATCTGCCACAAAAAAAGTTGCTTTTCTGCAACGTGGGGCCTCAGCCTAAAAGTATGTTCACACTACTGTTATTACAGTTTGTTGCTGTCATCCAGCATAGGATGAAAGCAATGTACATTAACAATAGTAGAGTAATGGACACAGATGGTGCCCCCTTTGTCTGTGTCAGTTCTCATTGTGTTTTATTCTGACTTTGTACAATTTATATATTGTAAAGTTCATATATATATTTAAAAAAATATATATCTTAATAAATTAATTAATTAATTTATTATTTATTTAATAAAGATTAAAAAAACAAACAAAAAAACGTGACAGACAATTTCTTTTGTCATGTTTGTTTACTTTTGTAAGGGAAGAAAAAGTAAAGGAAGAAAAGTAAAAAACATGATGGAAGAAAATTTTCCATTGCTCTCTTCCTCTGATGGGCCATCAGACACGTGACTGTGGACATTGCCACCGGTTCTCCATTGCATGATACAGCAAAGACCCGACATCTATGCTAAGGAGCTGTGCGGCCGCCATATTTAAATACCCGACATCCACTGCACTAATTTCACGAATGTCGGGAATGGGTTAAAATTAATTGAACTTAATTAAAACTTACCTGACTTCAACTTTGATTGTCCATATGGGTAGATTTTAAAACATGATAGATGAGCCTGGCCGCTGCATTCAGAATTGATTGTACAGTCATGGCCAAAAGTTTTGAGAATGATACAAATATAAATTTTTACCAAGTCTTCTGCTTCAGTTTTTCTAATGGCAATTTGCATATACTCCAGAATGTTATAAAGAGTGATCAGCTTAACAGCAATTACTTGCAAAGTCAATATTTGCCTAGAAAATGAACTTTATCCCCCAAAACACATTTCAACATCATTGCAGCCCTGCCTTAAAAGGACCACCTAACATTGTTTCAGTGATTGCTCCATTAACACAGGTGTGGGTGTTGATGAGGACAGGGCTGGAGATCAATCTGTCATGATTAAGTAAGAATGACACCACTGGACACTTTAAAAGGAGGCTGGTGCTTGCCAACATTGTTTCTCTTCTGTTAACCATGGTTATCTCTAAAGAAACACGTGCAGTCATCATTGCACTGCACAAAAATGGCCTAACTGGGAAGAGTATTGCAGCTAGAAAGATTGCACCTCAGTCAACAATCTATCGCATCATCAAGAACTTCAAGGAGAGAGGTTCCATTGGTGCCAAAAAGGCTCCAGGGCGCCCAAGAAAGACCAGCAAGCGGCAGGACCGTCTCTTAAAAGTGTTTCAGCTGCGGGATCGGGCTACCAGCAGTGCAGAGCTTGCTGAGGAATGGCAGCAGGCCTGGTCTCAAGGAGGGCAGCAAAGAAGCCACTTCTCTCCAGAAAAAACATCAGGGACAGACTGATATTCTGCAAAAGGTACAGGGAGTGGACTGCAGAGGACTGGGGTAAAGTCATTTTCTCTGATGAATCCCCTTTTCGATTGTTTGGAACATCTGGAAAACAGCTTATTCGGAGAAGAAGAGGTAAGCGCTACCACCAGTCTTGTCTCATGCCAACTGTAAAGCATCCTGAAACCATTCATGTATGGGGTTGCTTCTCAGCCAAGGGAATCGGCTCTCTCACAGTCTTGCCTAAAAACACAGCCATGAATAAAGAATGGTACCAGAATGTCCTCCAAGAGCAACTTCTCCCAACCGTCCAAGAGCAGTTTGGCGCTCAACAATGCCTTTTCCAGCATGATGGAGCACCTTGCCATAAAGCAAAGGTGATAACTAAATGGCTCAGGGAACAAAACATAAAGATTTTGGGTCCATGGCCTGAAAACTCCCCAGATCTTAATCCCATTGAGAACTTGTGGTCAATCATCAAGAGACGGGTGGACAAACAAAAACCAACAAATTCAGACAAAATTAAAGCATTGATTCTGCAAGAATGGACTGCTATCAGTCAGGATTTGGTCCAGAAGTTGATTGAGAGCATGCCAGGGAGAATTGCAGAGGTCCTGAAGAAGAAGGGTCAACACTGCAAATATTGACTTGCTGCATTAACTCATTCTAACTGTCAATATAAGCTTCTGTTACTCATAATATGAATGCAATTATATTTCTGTATGTGATAAAAACATCTGACAAACACACATAAAAACCAGAGGGCAACAGATCATGTGAAAATATAATATTTGTGTCATTCTCAAAACTTTTGGCCATGACTGTAGAGGGGAGAGTTTAGTAAGGGGAAGACCGATTAGAAGGGAGTTAAAGTAGTTAAGGGGAGAGTGAATCACGGCAACAATAAGTGTCTTTAGTGTATCTGTGGTAAGGAAAGGGCGGATTCTGGAGATGTTTTTGAGGTGGAGATGACATGAGCGTGCAAGTGCCCACAAATGATGCACTGAAAGTGCGGTCTGAGAGGTAATAAGAGAACCAATGGAGTGCGGTGTCCATGAGGCCGACAGAACGGAGCATAGTGAGGAGGAGTTGATGGTCAACAGTGTCAAATGCTGCTGAGAGATCTAGTAGAATAGTCACCATTAGCCATCAGGAGATCATTGGAGACTTTTGTGAAGGCCATTTCAGTAGAGTGCAGAGTGCGGAAGCCAGATTGTAAGGGGTCAAGAAGAGAGTTGGCGGAAAGATAGCAGATTAAACAAGAATAGACCAAGTGTTCCAAGATTTTGGAGATGAAGGGGAGGTTAGAGAAGGGTCGATAGCAACACAGGACGGGTCAAGGGAGGATTTCTTCAATAGCGGGGTTATGACAGTATGTTAGAAAGAGGAGGGAAAGATTCCAGATGAGAGAGAGAGGTTAAATATTTTAGTAAGGTAAGTTGTGACAGCAGGAGATAGAGACTGGAGCGCATGTGAGGGCAAAGGGTCACTACTGCAGGTCGTAGGGGGAAGAAAGGAGCCGGGAGACTTCCTCTTGTGTAACTGGTTCAGAAGATGAGAATGAACAGGATGAATATACACATGAATGCCTGTATGCTGTCTGTATGCACATACATTTAACCAAAATAAAATGGCATGCTTTGAGTATTTCCTTCAATATACAACAAGCCATTTTCAGATTTCGTGTATTTAAACATTACCTTCAATTTATGTATAGAGTTTGATACTATACTGTAGGTCTCAGGAAAGCAAAGTAACAGTTTTTATGGATACATTTTTGGAGACATATTTAGAAACAATAATATGATTGTGCCCATTCAGTAGAAGGACATTTTTTATCCCTGTTGAAGTACAGCACTTATGTAATTTCATTAAATTGAAAAGTTATTATCTCTAAAGAACTTAATTTACAGCGTTCAATTGTGCATAGTCCTTCCACAGATTATGAATCTCATTGTTAAATGAGAGTTACAGCGCACATTTGATTAAAACACTACATAAGCAGCAATAAAAATAGATCTTATGGCCACTCAGTAGGAAGCGAAATTAACACACAGGTTAATCATGCATGACACACAAAAGTACATTTCAAAGCATTGCATAATGCATTCACTCACATGTGTATTTTCTGTGCTATATCTCTGGAGTCTTACAATAATTCAATGATGAATAAATAATATTAACAAAAATATTACAAAATGAAAAAAATAGATACTAATTTGGAATACATGAAAAAAATCTGAAGCCTGAGGGGGCCCAAAGGACTCTCTACAACAGGCATGTCAAACTCAGGGTAACCCGAGGGCCACATGAGTAACAAGAGGTTGTTGCGAGGGCTGCACACAGCAGCTAATGTCACACACGTATTTTAACAGCAGTCATGAAAACAACATATGAAGTAGTAATATGTAACAGCAACATATATTTGCAGTGCGCAACAGCAACTAATATATTTAACAAAAATACAGCAATTAAAAACTAAACATTTATTTGCTATCATTTTTTTCAATCATTTTTAGTGTTTTGTCCTGAGGCTTGACACCTCTTTGTGCTTTGTGCTAATAGGCCTATTCATTATATTATATTATTATATTATTATTTATATTATTATGAATTTTCAATATGTATTTATTTACTTTATATTTATTTAATGGGCGTCTGTAGGATTTGTTCTTTTTGGTGTTCACCCCTGGTATTTGCCTCCAAGGGTGCACATGTATTTTAATTGCTTTTAATTTTTCCTTGTTTGCTGTGTTATTTAATAAAGAAATTTTGTGTGTGCTTTATATTGGATGCTGTTTCTCCTTTGTGTTCGATTGCATTTTTCATCCAATCAGCACCACTGTTTTTTGCATCACAATTATTTATAATCTGAGTGCTCACCCCTCTCTTTAGTTTTTAATGGTTACATATAGGAGGGCCACTCAGTTGCTTGGACTTTGCCTGTGCGGCAGTGGGTCCCTTCTTCCTCAGCACGGTCACAGTATCCCAGTCACGACTCTTCCTCCGCTCACAACAAAACTGACTTAGGTGATCAGCAGCCACGCGAGCCGCAGATGTACAAAATTCACGATCAGCACTTCCGGGTCGTCATTCATTGATCACGTAAGCAGGTCATATGCAGGGATATGGGCCAATCAGTGGCGTAACTAGGAATGGCTGGGCCCCAAGGCGAACATTTGACATGGGGCCCCCCCAAGCCGCCGCCCCCAACCCCCCCAAACCGCCGCCCCCAACCCACCCACACACAAACCGCATTCCTGCGCACACTATTATGCCCCATAGTGGCCCCTGCACACGGTATTATGCCCCATAGTGGCCCCTGCACACGGTATTATGCCCCATAGTGGCCCCTGCACACAATATTATGCCCCATAGTGGCCCCTGCACGCAGTAGTTTGCCCCATAGTAGCCCCTGCACACAGTAGTTTGCCCCATAGTGGCCCCTGCACACAGTAGTTTGCCCCATAGTGGCCCCTGTAAACAGTAGTTTGCACCATAGTGGCCCCTGCACACAGTAGTTTGCCCCATAGTGGCCCCTGCACACAGTATTATGCCCCATAGTGGACCACCCATGAACGATTATTATGTTCTGGGGTCTTTTCAGACCCCAGAGTATAATGATCGGAGACCCAGGGGAGGAGAGAAACATAGAAAACACTACAACTTACCTCTTCCTCGCTCTGGTGCACTCCTGTGCACTGCTTCGGCCATCTTCAATTTCGGACCGGATCTCGCGCGATCCAGGCCGGCGTCGCGACGCATAATGACATCGGCTGACGTCTGGGACATCACCAAACAGGCCCGAAGCCTGCGGAGCGGCGGAGAGGTGAGTTACAGTGTTTTTTATGTTCGCTCACCTCCCCTGGGCCCCCAATCGTTATACTCTGGGGTCTCAAAAGACCCCGGAGTATAACGATAGCAGTGATTGTGGGGTTCGCGGTAGCGACTGACACAGGGCTCCGGACCCCGTAATGTTCCGGGCCCTATGGCAGTCGCTACCACTGCTACCCCGGTAGTTAGGCTCCGCGGGCCAATGAATGAAGAGCCGGAAGTGCTGATCGTGAGTTTTGTACATCTGCGGCCCGCACAAAAGTCTCAAACTTTGTCTCTAAACTTTAGAGACAAAGTTTGAGACTTTTGTGCGGGCCGCAGATATGCCTGTAAAGGGCCGCATGCAGCCCGCGGGACGCATGTTTGACATGCCTGCTCTACAACATTCAACAATAGCAGCATTATAAATTATTTGAAAATTAAATTGGTTGTCCATTTTTGCTTGGACAACCCCTTTAATAAATTTGGAGCTGTGTCATAAGTGTAACAGAATTGATTAAAAAAATAAGCAGCTCAGGCATACTTGAAAGCAGATGATAATCATGAGTGTTACTGATTCTGACAAAAAAGAAGAGCTTTTTTGTAATATGTGGCTTTGAAGGGAACCTGTTAGGTCATTTAGGACTCCCAACCAGCACCAGTAGCTACTGCATCCAGTGCTGCACCTTACATACTGCTTTCCAAATTATATTTTTCTTATTTTTCTAAATGGTCGATGCAAATGAGTCGGTATAATCTTCAAATCTTCAACCATTAGCGTATAAATGAAATGTTATTGGACAAACCTTCCAATGATAACATTTTTTTCACAAATTAAAAGATGAAAATCCCTAAATTATTATGCACGTCTCCTCTGCCCGAAGTCCTTCTTCTCTTCTATTGCACATGTGCCCCCTACTGCACTGACAAGTAAGAGTGCTTGTGTCGCCATGCACTGAGCAGTGAGATAGCAGAACAATTTCTATCTACTGTTCTTTAGGTGTCTGTGTCCCACAGAGAATTGTACGCTACATTTGTGTTAACGCCATTATACTTTATTTAGTTGCTGTCAGCAAAGTTGTAACTTAATCTAATCCAAAATGTAAATGTTAAATAGTCATCCAGCCCCATGTTACTTTTCACTGATAGTGTATCAAGTATATCAAGGCAGGATAGTGCCTCAGTGGTTAGCTCTATTTGCAGTGCTGGAGTCCTGGATTCAAATCCTGCCAAGGACAACATCTTCAAGGAGTATGTATGTTCTCCCCGTGTTTCCTTCTAAAGTCATACTGAATGGGAATTTAGATTGTGAGTTCTATATGAGACATTGTTGACAATTATTATTTATTTATTATGCTTACTTATATAGCGCCATCATATTCCGCAGCGGTTTACAGACATTGTCAGTCACTGACCCATATAGGGCTCACAATCTACATTCCCTATCAGTATGTCTTTTGAAGTGTGGGAGGAAACCCACGCAAACACGGGGAGAACATACAAACTCCTTGCAGATGTTGTCCTTGGCAGGATTCGAACCCAGGACTCCAGCGCTGCAAGGCTGCAGTGCTAACCACTGAGCCACCATGCTGCCCTATGTCTGTAAAGCGCTACAAAATATGATGGCGCTATATAAGTTTGCAAAAGAAATAAATAAATATATACCGAGCTAGACAGGGATTTCCTGAGTCAACCCCTGGCAGAAGAGTCAAAGCCTTTTGTATATCTCAACAGCTTCAAGATTGGAGTCTCCGTTGGAGATTCCACTTAAAATCACCACCTTGCAGGACTTTTCTCTCTGCCGGTTTCAGTATAAAACAGGCAGAAAGTGGGTGGACCCCATTATAGTCTATGGGGTTCACAGGTTTCCATGGATAACCACACTTTGAGAGGAAAGGGTCTCCGTCTTTCAGGTCCCCATGCTTAACGAAACAGACCTGAATGCTAGTATGAGCCTAGCGTCAATTATAAGAAATTCAATGTTTAAAACAAAAAATAGATAAATAAAGGACCGGAGCTGTAATTTTTTTCTTGTAATAGGCAATATTCTTTCCCCCACCCCTCCATAAGAAAATAGACAGCAAAAGATCAACTGAACTTTATGTAAAATGGATTCCCTTTCAATGGCATCCATTTTAGCATATCCATTACATTGACCCTTTAAAACAGTGTCTCTCAACTTTTTCAAGCCAGGTACTCTCTAATGACAAGAAGATGCCATTGAGTAACCCCAAACAAAGTGATCAGTTACAATGTTCATGCTGCAGGTTACAGATTTTGTTGGCAAAAAGGCAAAATAATGGACAAAACAATGAACCCTATTATAAGTTAATAAATTCTGTTTGTTGCTAGTGTCTGCTCTGAGATATAGGTGGAAGAGTGAAGAAATCAGGTGATACCTTTTTGTAATGCTAAAAACCAAAATGATAGCCCTTGATAAAATTGCTGACAAGGTGTTTATAGAAGTCAAGTCATGTAACTTTAGTTTCAACTCTGTATAGTGTCTAGTTAGACAGAAAGCAAGATCAGAGTTCAATTCTGTTCTATGTGATGTTTACATGCACATTAAGCGAGCTTAAAGTTTAACTAGATAATGTCTAGATAGACATGAAACTAGTTCTAAAGTTCAACTCTGTTCTATATGATGTTTACATGGACAGCTTGAAGAATCAGCTCTGTTTGACTTTGTCTACATAAGACATAAAAATCAACTCAAAAGTGCAACCCTGCTTGACTTTATGTTTACATGTCCATAAACGCCAGTTTAACAATTAATTCTGTATGAAGCTAAGTGTCACAAGACATATTCTGGTGAAAACTGGCCTATTTCGCAAGAATGTGAGCTTGGAGATGAGAAAAGCACCTCTGTAACCCGCCCACTCTATGACACACACAAAGGGTATATAAAGACGGATGATATCCCCCAGCCATATGTTGCAATCTTGATAGCAGATTGGGGACGCCTGCTGCTGCATACCTGTCACAATGGCTTGATGATATTTTCCTGAAGCTACCCTTATCAGAATTCATCAATGAAGCTTGGCAGTGTTGTAAGTTTTGATTAAGTACGTTTGATATTTGATTGTACCCTGCTATACCTACTATATTGTAAGCTTGGATAATATCATAGTTTAATCCACTTTGATATTTGATTGTACCCTGCAATACCTGCTGTATTGCAGGCTTGGATAATATCATAGTTTAATCCACTTTGATATTTGATTGTACCCTGCAATACCTGCTGTATTGCAGGCTTGGATAATATCATAGTCTAATCAACAGTCCTAAACTTGCTGAAATGCCCTGGTTTTTCCAACGGAAAAGTTGATATATATGTATTTGACTGCTGAAATTATTGTGTCCCATCAGTTGACATCATTTTTTACCACATTAGTTCCCGCTAACATCATTTGGGAGGCCAGAAGAGGTCCAAAGAGAATGTCCAGGAGAGGTAAGTATGACTGTTTGATATGTTTATGCCCATGTCTGGCCTCCACTAAAACAATGGTTTGTGGGTGACAAACCCCAAAAATTTCAGGTTCAGCCAAAACCAAAATTCACCAGTTCACTCATCCCCATCATTTAACATATTTGTTGCCCTGTGCCTCATGGGTCCTTGTAGCTGCTAGGCCAGTGGTAGGGACTAGGCTGGGCCCACACCAAAGCTGGAATATTGCTCCTGCTTGAATACCTGGAAATATTGTTTCCTGGCAGCCAGAAACAGTGTGTATATTCAGCGGTGCAGTTGTCTATAGGTCTCTATTTGAAGGACCAGACAACATTAGCAAGGAGGGTACAATATTAACAGTTATTTTAAAAAGTCCTACATACCCTTATTCTGCTGCATTCATCTATTAGAATTTTATCAGTCACAGTTTCATCGCTTCATAGTAGGTTAGGCGTTTCACTGACGCAGATATCAATAGTAACTCTTCATTCTGTATGTACAAACACAATAAATGAAAAGTCTTTTATTATAAACTTTCATAGCACACAACTACATAAAAACAACCGTTCTGCAGATTCTGTATAAGTCAGAGTATTACGTAATTTTGTTTAATGCTAAGTTGTCTCTATAAACCATTATACCTGCAGTGTGAATAATTTTGGAACAAGCTGTATAAATATACATCTGGGCCATAGGAATAATACAGCCATTAAGGTTTACCGCTAAGCAAAGAAAGTATCTGGGACATGACTCATTAAACTAAGAGCAAAGAAAATAACCTCCTTCTTCTATTTTTGGTTTGCTGCCCATATAGAGATCTTATTTGTGTTAACGTACAGTAACATACATTTATTTTTCACTGATTTACCCTTGGTTTCCATTGTAATAATGTTTTACATGGATCTACAGCTAGTTTCATTCGGGTTGCTATACTGGATGTCCGAGCATGCCAATTATTGTACAATTGCAGCATATACTGTGAATATTAGATGAGATTTATTATTACTGGTGTGCCAGCTTCTTCCCTAGGGCTGTATGTGCCAGACTCATCAGCAGGGTTCACCTCTGTGGATAAATCTCTTGTACAGAGCAAGCAGTGCTGTTGTCTTCCAACCGTTTTCTAGTTATCAAAGTGTCGTAAACCTTTATAAAATTAGTCACATTCAGCTTTCAGCCCACATACCATAGCAAGGATTTATGGAAAAAAAATGTGTCATCACAACCAATCACAGAACAACTTTGATTTCTTATAGTTTTCTTACAAAATTGATGGTACTCTGTGATTGGTTGCTATGGGCAACATAAATAGCTTTTATTTTAGACAGTTTCATAAATCATCCCCCATACTGTGCGATGAAGATATTGATGAATCTGCCAAAATGTTGTTTCAGCATTGCAGGGAAAAATTATTATAAGGATAAGGTCCCAACGTAGTGAAATGCAGCTAAAAAAAACACTATGGAAAAAAACACAGCAAAAACACAATATATTTTTTTCTACAGCCTTTCTCATTGAGATTTTGATGCATTTTTCTTTCTCTATTAAATATATAGGGAAAAGCAGGCCCATGGCAAGAGTATTTGTTGGACAAGGTTTGTTTGGCGGGTCCGTTTGGACCGAATACGTCCAAACTGAAACTGCTTTTATTATACTTTGGGGTCTTCAGACCCCAGAGTATAATGATCAGAGGCCCAGGGAAGGTGACAAACATATTAAACAGTGTTACTTATCTCTCCTGAGCTCTGGGACAACTCCCTGCCGTCTTTGGGCCTCTTTAGTGACATCACAGATGTCATGTGGGACATTATACTGTGTGCAGGGGCCATGAAACAGTTGCAGTCCTGCCTTGCATAGCAGTGTATTTTTAGGGTGTACAGGGAAAAGCTTTAATAGAATAGAGCTAAATCAAAGCTATTGTCCCTAGTGGTTGGACCCCCGCCAGACACAAAAATATCCTACTGTAGCATCCCATCATAAGGCATCACTTTTGGAGGGGAAACTTCTTTTAAATAAATCCTATTCTAATTATCTTTTTAGTCAATTTTAAATTGTAGTCACCATTTTTTTTTACACCCCTGTATAATAAAGACACAAAAAGTGGATCCTGTTTTGGTGCTATATATTTGACTCCTGCTCTGAGCCTAAGACTCCTTTCACAATCCTGGGTTCCCTCTAAAAACATGCTCCATGTGCCAGCCACAATTCTTGGACTGACCACAACCAAGTAAATGGGAACTGACACTAGCATACAAATAGTGTATCCCGGAAGGGACACAGTCATATGGAAGCAGCTTTAAGTCTGTAGTAGTGAATGTTAATCCTGCAGTATCCACTATGAAAATCCTTTTAATATGGATTTCATGCAATCAGCACCTATCAAAAAATCTGGTTCTACAGATATATGATACTTGTGGTGCTTTGCTAAAATAACACAGGCCATTATTATTTACAATTCTTTTCTTATTCATGTTAGTTTTATATGGAGTGTTCCAATAAATTTTAACAACCAATATGTCCACTGTCCCAATCTTAGAAATACATATATTATAATAATTTTTACAATAGCTTTCACTGGCAGCATGAATGATTCATATAACCAATTCATCATAATGACATTGTCCTACTTCTGGAAGCTGAGCAAATTAACCTTAGACTGTAGTTTCTTTACAATCACTGCAATAAATGGTGTCATCACCAGAGATTAGACAAAGGACAGATCTCGCTATAGTCTGGCGAATAAAAAGAAAATAGACTTTCTTCTTAACCATTTTCTGCATAATTACTGCTGGAAAACAGAGTAAAATTCTACAATTACCAAGGTATAAACAGGTCTCTCCAGTCGTGTTGGCATGTTTGCTGCATCCTCTTCTTGGTTTTGTAAATTGACAATTCAAATATTGCAAAACAGTTCTTCATGTCCAGAATTTTAAGTTTATTAAATCATGAAATGTGCCTTTAAATCAATGTATTTAAGCCTGGGACCAGTTTCACACAAGGGTACTGCAAGCGCATTTTTGTACCCATATTACGGCCAAGTGTCCTAGCCCAACTGTGAGCCTACTGACCCAATCTGACAATATTATATGTCCCTATGATGCTGTCAGCTCAAATCAGTAGATACACAATGAACCTAAGACACTTGGCCATACCGCAATCCATGAGCAAAAATGCATCTGTTATACGTAAAATTGGCTTCATAGAAAGTTAAAAGGGTTATCCAGGTTCTGAAAATATTGTAAAGGCAACTGCAAATAGCATAAAATAGTAAAACTATGAGTACTCAACTGTCTGGTCTCTCATGTGATCCAGCACTGGCTCTTCAAAGGTCCTCTGGATCTCTGTTAACATGCAGATTTCATGTTATTATGGCAGCCAATCAGAGGCTGCAGCATTCAGGCCCTGTGTTACAGGCATCCTGGCTCCCTTATACCAATAATAGGACCCCTGTCTGCGGCCATTGATGAGCTGCAGCAGTCAGATGCTGTATACATGTATACAAAAAAAAAACACGAGAACAGTCAGAGAACCAGCAGTGGATCGTTGGGGACAGGGAGGGGTTCTATTTGTAACTGCTTTAACATATTTTCACAAACTGGGTAACCTCTTGAAATTAAGTTTAGCAAAATGTTATAATCAAGTGGAAGAATGTAAAACAAGGCGTTTTACAGTCACTGTGCAGTGGGTGGGATTCTAGTGAATCCCATCCCCACAGTGCGGGAAAATACGCGCTGCGGACACGCTGTGATTTCCAAATCCATTGCGGTTTTGGAAATTGCAGCATGTCAATTATACCTACGGAAACACCAGCGATATAATTGAAGCAGAAAGTCCGCAGAGGAAACTTTCTGTGAAAAGCAATGTGGGAAAAACCACGATTACAGTACATTTCCTGCAGCGCTTTTTTGCTGTGGGATGCTACTTGGGGCTTTAGCCTAAAATGCCAAAGTGACAGCAACACGTAAGGCCACGGGTAAACAGATGGTAGCCTGTGATAGCAAACAGCCTGTTTAAAAACACTACACTTTTGGATTTTTTATGCTTTTTAAGTTTAAAAAAGGACAAAGCGATTGAAAGGAGGCAGTTTGATAATACACAACCAACAGGCAGCCACCAGGAGGATTCAAATTACATTTTTATTTGAAAAATTGTCACTTAGACAAAGAGAATGAAAGGAGATATATAGCCCTCTGTAAATGCTAGTTTAATGCAAAAAATACACCACCAGCAGGCAGACACCAAGATTATTCAAATTAAATTTAAACTAAAGTTTATTTTAAAAAATATGAGATTTAAATGAAAAAAATATGCCTCCCAGCAGACTCTCTGGTCAAAGAGAATTTAAATGAAATGTGAAAGAAAATGTATTATATAGTATAATTACATTTATATAAAAATGTCACTTGGACAAACTCTGGGTATAACATCACTGGATACTTTAAAGTTTGATGCAGAACAATATGCCACCCAGCACATGAGCAATTTAACATTATATTCAAATTAAATTTTATTTGAAAAAATTAATTTCCACTGAGGTTTGACACAGAGCAGGCAGTGTGGCATGTGTGGCATGTTCTCAGCATTAGAAAGATTTAAACCTCAAATAAATTTTAATTTAAAATTTGGGCATTGCCATTGAAAGAATTAATTTTGCCACAATGTGACACATTATCAATATTTTTATAAATTTTTTATTTGTTATTTCCAAGAATAAAGACATACAAATGGAATTCAAGTACATACAGTATACACAACTGAATTTAACAGCACAGGTGTCTGCTATAAATAAATGTAGAAACATGCTTGGAATATAGCTAGATCTGAATTAAAATTTATTTACAAAACATCTATCACTGAAAAAAGTAATTTTGGTTGAGACCCCACGTTGCGGAAAAGCTGCTTTTTTGTTGCAGATTTAGCTGCCTTTTTTGCTGCCTTTTTTTTTAAAAACAAAGCCAAGAGTGACTACAATAGGAATGTAAAAAAATATATAGGAATTACTTATACTTCTCCCTTCTGCTCAATCTACTCCTGGCTTTGGCTCAAAAAGCTTCATAAATATCTGCAACAAAAAAGCTGCTTTTCCACAATGTGGGGCCTCAACCTTAGGCTACATTCAGACAACTGAGGTGTAAAACAGCCATGAAAAACAATTTTTCATGGCTGTCTTGTACCCAAGAGGCATCCGTTTTCACAGATCCCCCATACATTTGAGTGTATGGAGGGATCCGTGAAAAAGCGCCAAAAAAAGACATGAACTATATTTTGACAGTCTGTTACAACAGACGGTCATGTGAATAGCCCCCATTCACTTATATTGAATTTTATGCCATCAGTAGTGCAAGTTCTCCCACTTAAAAAGATGAGAGAGGCCTGTAATTGACATCATAGGTAGACCTCAACTATGAGAGACAAAATGAGAAAACATATCTAGAAAATCAAATTGTCTGATTTTTTTAAGAATTTATTTGCAAATTATGGTGGAAAATAAGTATTTGGTCACCTACAAACAAGCAAGATTTCTGGCTCTCACAGACCTGTAACTTCTTCTTTAAGAGGCTCCTCTGTCCTCCACTCATTACCTGTAGTAATGGCACCTGTTTGACATTGTTATCAGTATAAAAGACACCTGTCCACACCCTCAAACAGTCACACTCCAAACTCCACTATGGTGAAGACCAAAGAGCTGTGGAAGGACACCAGAAACAAAATTGTAGACCTGCACCAGGCTGGGAAGACTGAATCTGCAATAGGCAAGCAGCTTGGTGTGAAGAAATCAACTGTGGGAGCAATAATTAGAAATTGGAAGACATACAAGACCACTGATAATCTCCCTCCATCAGGGGCTCCACGCAAGATCTCACCCCGTGGGGTCAAAATGATCACAAGAACGGTGAGCAAAAATCCCAGAACCACATGGGGGGACCTAGTGAATCACCTGCAGAAAGCTGGGACTAACGTAACAAAGGCTACCGACAGTAACATACTACGCCGCTAGGGACTCAGATCGTGCAGTGCCAGACGTGTCCCCCTGCTTAAGCTAGTACATATCTGGGTCCGTCTGAAGTTTGCTAGAGAGCATTTGGATGTACCAGAAGAGTATTGGGAGAATGTCATATAGTCAGATAAAACCAAAGTAGAACTGTTTGGTAGAAACACAACTCGTCGTGTTTGGAGGAGAGTGAATGCTGAGTTGCATCCAAAGAACACCATACCTATTGTGAAGGAGTGGCTTCATAAGAAGCATTTCAAGGTCCTGGAGTGGCCGAGCCAGTCTCCAGATCTTAACCCCATAGAAAACTTTTGGAGGGAGTTGAAAGTCCGTGTTGCCCAGCGACAGCCCCAAAACATCACTGCTCTAGAGGAGATCTGCATGGAGGAATGGGCCAACATACCAGCAACAGTGTGTGCCAACCTTGTGAAGACTTACAGAAAACGTTTGACCTCTGTCATTGTCAACAAAGGATATATAACAAAGTATTGAGATGAACTTTTGTTATTGACCAAATGCTTATTTTCGACCATAATTTGCAAATAAATTCTTAAAAAATCAGACAATGTGATTTTCTAGATATGTTTTCTCATTTTGTTTCTCATAGTTGAGGTCTACCTATGATGTCAATTACAGGCCGGTCTCATCTTTTTAAGTGGGAGAACTTGCACAATTGGTGGCTGACTGAATACTTTTTTTCCCCACTGTATATGCAACAAAACACTGAACTGAAATATATTTAATGGGGTGTAACAGTAATGACAATTATGGGTGACACACTGTATACTGCAAAAGATGAAGTGCAATTAATACCTGTGTAAAAAGGCAATATGGTAACAGATTATATGTGGTGCTGGCTCACTGTATACTACAAAATGAGTGCCATTGGGCATAAATTGTCCCTTCACTTGGAGACATACTGATTGAATTTAAGAATTGTAAATTTATGACAGCATACTGACAGTGATAGCAGCCGCCTGTCCAACTATCCCTTTCCTGTTTAACATAGACTCCTATCTCTAAAACCTGTTACAAATTTATAATTTGTAAATTGTAACTGAATCTAATGTGCAAAACACAATAACAGTCAACAGTGACCTTACACATTGGCTAATGCCTACTTGATAGGTATTATGGAAGGCTCCTTCTTCTCTGCCTTGTACTAATATGCCATCATTTTGAGTGTTTTGTAGATTTTGTTTCAGATTTGGTAGAATCTGAATTGGCTAGCTGGGGAAAAAATGATTTATATTTATGCCTAATTGTTTTGTATTGGAAAGCTTGGTTGACTGCCATTTTTAATACAGGTTATAAATTGTATACCAGCCTATGGGTAAGGACGTGATGTAAACAGAGAGAGAGTTAGCTTTGTAATTGCAAATGGATATATAAATAACATATGCTAGAATCTCTCTTTTTTCTGCTGCCTCTAGTTTTCAACTCTTAGTAAGCAAGTCTATGGCAGGCTGCAGATATGTCAGCAGATTTGTGATGTAAGATCACTTTGTACTGTATAATATTTCAAACTTCAAATACATTAAGGTTTATGTTGAAAAATTATATTCTAGATAAGTTACGCTGACACAATGTAAATTCAGAGCAATCACATCCTTTTATCATTAAAGTTAAAAACCTTTTAAGCAAGTGCTCTCAGTAAACTTTTATTATAAAATTCACAAACAACAGCCTACTATATGGATTTTTCATTAGAAAGGGAGACAAACAAAAGTGTCCTTGTCTATTCATTACAAGACAAATGTTGACCACATGTTGCTATTGACCTGTCCTTATTTGCCCATGTGCTATCGAACTGCCCCTGCCTAGATCACCTGTTTACCTGACTACAACTCTTTTGATTCTGTACCATGCCTCTGGATTACGCTAGGTTCACACTAGTGTTCGAGCACTACGCAGCTGAATCCGCATGAAATCGGCAGAAAAGAAAATTCTGCATGGAGGACTTTTCTCTCCGCCAATTTTCTTATAAAATCGGCGGAAATCCAGTGGACCCCATTATAGTCAATGGGGTCTGCAGGTTTCCGCATTTAACCTCTTTTTAAGTGGACATGGTTTGTGTCTTTTGGGTCCCCATGCAGGACCAAAGGAAGGAAACCTGAATGCTATTGTGAACCTAGAGTTAGTTTTACTTGCTTTTACAAACTGTTCAAGAACTACAAGCTGAAAACTCACTTTGTAAGAGTCCATACCGCTGAGAGAAGTAAAGGACAGAAAAATACTAAAATACTGTCTGAGTCCCACGCAGTTTCTGAATAGCCAAGAGGAATGGGTCAATAGATGGAACTAACAGGTTGCTGGAGGAGGATCACAGACATCATCAGCATTAATGTCTGCAAAGGGGAACATTGAGTTCCCTGAGGTTGTATCAGTGCCTGCAAAAGAGAAAAGCCATAAAGTAATGAAGGTTTTCTAATTCTTAGGAGCCAGTGAAGGTAGTAGCATTCTGGATTCACAGCACATGGTCCTGAAAGGAAAAAACAAAAGCCAAAAATGGTTTCAAGGAGTCTAAAAAAGAACGAATGAAGGAATGAAGGAATGAAGATTGCAGATTAAATGTGAAAAGATTACAATTTAGTCTGAACACAATAACAATCACAAAGTAATACAAAAGTATCTAGCACACATATGTGAAAAACGTGGCCAGACACATTACATGGAAATGAGACATACATACAAGACAAACGTGAATGTCACAGACAGCATTTGACAAGAACAACTGAGAAATTGACAGGGAAGTGTTAAAAAAAAAAAAAAAGAGAAGAATGAAGGAGCAACTAAAAGCCATAGAGTCTGAATAGCTTACTCATTTCCACTCAATGAGATCCATACATTTTAAGACTCTGTATTCCCGTGGATTCCCTGAAAATACTTCTCAATGGGAGTTAGTTTCTTGACCAATTGTAAGCTGGCCTAGAGCTAGAGACAGTAAAGCGACATTAGTGATCATGAGTAGATTACTAAAGCAAATTAGATTGTAAAGGTGGAAGACGGGAGCTCCATAGGTCTGATTAGAGAGCAACACTACTAGATATGCAGGAATTACTATGCATGTTGTCCTGCTCTCTAGCAAGTGTCTGAAGCAGAGAAGAAAATAATTTAACACTGCTTTCCAGGCTAAAAATATTCATGACCTATCCTAATGGTAGGGCACAGTATTAGATTAGTGAGGGTCTGACACCTGGCACCCTTACCAACCAGTCAGCTCTGTTCTCTGTGTAGTGGCCACTTGAATGGAAGTTAAGCTGCAGTGACTCAGTTCAGCCCCTACACAGAGAATGGAGCTGATTGTTTCCTGTTCCATTCTCTGTGTACTAAGCCGATCAGTGGGAGTGCCAGGTGTCAAAACCCCAAAGATCTTATATCGATGACCTATCCTTAATATAGATTATCAATAATTTTAGCCCATGTATTTTAATTATGAGATTAAAAGTTCAGTTTTAATTTTTGACATCAGTTCTGTATTGTGCTATTTTATATTGTGGTGCCACCACAAAATTCCCCAAGTGGACTCACACATGGAGATTATTTTAGCTGTTGCAAGTGAATAGGGATTGAAAAATCCCATCTAAATATAATATACTGTACTGTATATTGTCAAGTATTTTTTGTGAAGAATTCACACAGAAAATGTGCAAGAAATCTGTGATGTGTGAATTGACCTCTAGAGGAACTAGCTCTAGTTCAATTGGGGAATTTATGGACACTGAAATTTATGAATATAGTCTTACTTAATCTATGTGTATTGGAGTAAGATCCAACCTCTTACTTGTACCAAAGATCTACCAACTTGTGCGTTCTGTGCCTTGCTCAACGCAAAGTGAGGAGAGCAGGTCAGAGAGAAAATTTTGGCTGGGGCGGGGACGTCTTGACCCAATAAAGTTATTATATCTCATGCAAGAAACTGGTGTGAGTAATACATGAAATCAACGCCAGTTCCTGACTGTTGAAGATATCAATTTGGCACACAGACGGGCGTCTGATTTATTAAGAGGTCAGAGCCTCTTAATAATTCAGGTGCTCCCCGTGCCAGTCAGGGACTTTATTAAGTCTGGCGTAGAAAATGCCAGTCTTAATAAATTCCACCCATTGAGTCAGTGATGAATTAACGCTCCAAAAGTGATCTTTAGGATCAAAAATGCACAAATCAAACTAATTAAAATCATGTATAAAAAAATGATTAAGGCTTATATTCAATTGTGATATGGAAATAGACCTGTTACATCATGCTGGGATTTTGATTTCCCAGTTGTCTTTTCCATGCATTATTAAAGTTTTGCTCTCCATTTTGCTTTATATAATGCATCAGCTTTAATTGTATCTATTTTTAATTGCCACTTGCCTTTTAATTCCATTATGTGCATACATTTTCTTTTACAGCTTTCTTGGACCTAAGCAATCTCACACAGAGATAAATAGTACATTCTTGCCTATGTTAATATGTCTGTGTTATACGTAATAGATATAGCTGTTAACCTGTGGTGCTGGAAAATAGGTCAATACCTTCACACGTAGTTTTTCCATTACGTTTTTTTCTTGAAAAAACAAAAACAAAACCATTTAAAAAAACGTCTATATTTGTTGTATTTGCGTTAATTATGGCATTTGTTGCCCCATGGCATTTTTTCTTATAAACACAACATTTTTCTGCAATATTTTCTGGTATTTATTCCTATAATGAAATCAATAGGAAAGCATCTATATCAGCCATACATCTTGGAAAAAAAATGCCATGAAATGTAAATAAAAAAATAAAAAATGATGTATTCATAATTTCTTATTGAATAACTTATAACATCTGGCTGTAGCATTATTAGACTTTTTTTTACAATTAACAAAAAAAAATCTGTCAAAAACGCAAAAAAAATATTTTTGTGAAAGTAGTCTAAGGCTTGAAGCTCCATGTTGCGAAAACGCTACGTTTTATAGTGCCTGCAAAGTGAATGGGATTATGGCTAATCCCATCCACACATTGCAGAAAAAAAATTCACTGCAGAAAAGCAGCAATTTCAAAACACAGTCAATTATACCTGTAGAAACGATGCCGAAAAAAAACGTGATTTCTGCTACGTTTTTTTCCACAGCGTTTCTTTGCTGCATTTCACTACGTGGGACCTAAGCCTAACTCACAAATCCGATTTTTGATTGAATGTTCTTTATTCCTACATACTGACCAACAAATAAAAATGTATATAAAAAGAAATGCTAACACATAGATCACATCAGCTGTATGTCTGCCATAGTAGTATGTGCTACTCCTACGTAGTATGTGTTACTCTTTGATCACATCAAACCACTACCTGACTGCACTTTCTGAAGCCAGGCAGAGGGCATGGAATGGTGGAAAAAAAGAAGTTAAAAAGAAGTGTAATTCACCTCTTCTTCCCTCCACCATCCACATGTCAGAACTCTAGTTCTCTTTGTCAGTCTCCAGTCCCAGTGCTTCAGCAATGATGTCAAAGGCCCCCATTTAGCTAACCACTGACCTCAACAGTAACGTGTGGTAGTCAGTTACACCACCATCACTGTGGTACCAAAATCTTTTGGGCGGGAAGACTTGTGATTATTTTAATTTGTTCTTCTTATTTAATGGGGTCATCCCATGGTTAAATATTAAATCTCATGTAAATACATTAAATCACTTTAAACCGCACAAACTGGAATCACTCAAAATGATTCTCCTGTATAGCTATTGTTTTTGTGTGCTTGTTATAGTGTCCCCTGCTGCTGTTTCTGTCCTAGAACGTCCATCTGATCAGTCCAGTGTTAGTAAGAAGATGCCATTTCTAATGCACTGATTCCTATTTGCTCGCCTGAACAGTAGCAGGATGGACTCCAAGAGGATCCAAACAATCTGACTGAGCTACTGAGCGTGTGTGACCACGAACACCTTGCCAAACCTTGATGCTCACGGGAGTCAAAGTGAATGCAATACCTGGGTCAATCCCAAACCACCAGAATGTTAATAAGTCTAGTCTGGTGTGAATATAGCACAATACCACGCTGCATAATCTAGACAAAGTGCACTTTTCAATGTATTGTACTTGAATAAGCAAAATACATACTGTACATAAAGTAGAATGTTCTCACACTACAGTAAGAATATATTTTGACACAACTGGATTATCTATGCTTCTAAACAACTCAAAGTCACTTAGTACAGAATATAAGCTTTTATGCTCACCTATAAAACAGACATGTACACACTAGACATCTCTTTGTATCAGCCCATCCTAAAAAAAATAAAGGCATCCATTCTAATGCTGTTCTGGGCAGTTAACCATACGATCATGTGGATTTATACAAGATTATGCATTTTATGGTGTCAGGTATTACACTTATGATACTGTTACTGATTTGCACATATGTATCTTGTATCATATATCTTGATGCATATACAGTATATAGCGTTGAAATACTGGCATGCAGCCCTTCCTGGTTGTTTATAGTAAAATTGCTAACTATGCTGTTCCTTTGAACAGCAAGCATTGCATTTCTTATTAATCTGCTCAGAAGGTTCACACCCGCCAGCGCAACAATTTAGCCGCATGAAATGCATGATTCAATTATTCAGTCAATAGTTTCTTACTGTAAACACAGTGGAGTCAGAATGGAAAAAATAGTATTGATTAGAAAATACAATATCTGGATACAAAATTAGAGCATGATGATTCAAAGCTGAATTATTTATTGGAAAATGTAAAAAATATATGTATCTTCAAAGAAATCAAAAACAGTCATAATTTGGAATTTTACTGTGAGAGGTATTTTCAGAGTCTCCTCCAAGTTAGATGAATATGGAGTATTTCAAAGGGTTTTTTTTTAGTATTGCTGTATACATTGTATGACCTGCAGACCTGGTCTGTCTGCTGTTTGTAACTGTAGAAAAAAAAAATGTTTGTCTGCCTTCACAGTTTGCATCGTAAATGATAAATGAAGCAACTTTGCAAATATCCTTGCTTACAAATTTACTATTGTTTTGTGTCTACAGCTCTTACACAGAGCATATGTGTCTCCATTGCTATCAGCTCTTCCATCTGTCACATACTTATTAACCTACTGAATACAAGTTAGTAAAATGTAGAGGAATTTGGAAAAAAGTATGACTGCAGAACCAGACTAAACAAGGTTTGTTATAAAGGACCATAGAAACAAAGGGGGCTTCATAGTAGAATCTGTAGAACAAAACAATTGTACATTTGTAAATGGAGTTATTAACAGAAGAAAAACCAATAGGACACCATGTATGAAGACTTGTACAGTCATAGAACAGACTGCCCAAACAGACCGTATGGATACTTCAAGTTTTGATGAAAACACAAGAACCCTTTAAGAAAACAGAAGTTCTTGTCCATCAGTTTTGAATATTTTTAGTTGTAAGAAATATTGCAAAAAAGGGGACTTCCTTCTGTTTTCATAACTTTGCAGTCAATCGTGACTGATACAAAGTATTTATTGTGATACCTTTACAGTCCATTGTCCTGAAATGAAAGCAATGGACTGTAAAGCAGTATTGTGAACGTTGCCTGTCTTTTCAGTCACATGTATGCTTCTGCCATGTAACAGTCACACAATGATAATGCTGAGAGACTGTTGCAAGTTTAAGCAATACCTAACTTTTCAACAAACTCTGTATAAATCAATAGTACATTGTGTGTACTTGGTTATTATATAAGTTATATCACCTCTGCAGGCGGTAGCTGTAGTTTGTATTCCTATCTGAACTGGGTGGAGGCTAGGCTATAATCTACACATACACATCCAGAGAATTACTGACCAGTACTAATGTGAGTGAAGGGCTTTGGTTGTGACTATTTAGCTTAGGCATTAGACTAAGCCTGTCTTTCTACTATTAGCTGCCACACTTTCTGATCACTTCTCCTGCAGTCCATCTTGAGACAGATATACCAGCGATATTAAAAGTGAATTCACACATGCCTTGGGAGCAAGTAAGTTGGAAGACAAGGGACCATCAGGACACCGGAGGACCTAGAGAATACATGCGAGAGATTAGGTATCCCACCCATGGAAATTCTGTCTCCATGCAGCAAAATGCATTAATGATGGCATGGACTAACCCGATATGAAGTCTGTAGCACCGGACCCAACTCTGGACATATCCTTTTATAAGTTGTACCTAGATGAGTCTTTTGATCATACTCTCTTACCTTACCCTTTCCCCTCATCCCCAAACTGGGCCTGTTCCTGGCCAGTTGTTTCTTTTTCTTGTAAAAGCTTATGAAATTTCTACTTTTCAATTATTATTTTGTATATAGTGAAACCCCTTCAGAAGACTACCGCTTTGAGATTTTTCTCCCATCTATAGGCAGACCACCCACTATCCAACCAAACACTACTTTTTGAGCATATATTTCAGTGGGAACTGCTTTGTAGAGGTCATACATTGAACTTACCTACACTGTAACACCGATATGGACACAGCTCTGTGCTGTACCACATCAATGGAACTCAGCAAGAGAGCAAGACACATTAGAGGAGAAAAGCTACTAGCATCACACTGGAACAGAGAGACCATGTCATAGTCAATGCAATCTGCCACTGAGGTGCCAAGCTTTGCCAACACTCCCAATTCTGCCAGGACAATGTCAGGAACTAGGTCTAAAGGCATGTGTTTTATGTATACTTCAGATCAAAATGGACATTCATGGGGTGTTCCTTGGTGGGCTTTAAAGTTTAGATTTTGGCCTATGTCAAGTATTGTTAAGGTTAGCAGTGAAAGGAAATGGACTGGAAATGAAAGCCATGATGGGGTCTAGGAGTAACAGTGGAGCCATGCTAGGAACCAGGAATGAGAGGGGTAGCCATGGTGTGGGCCAGGAGGAGAACCAAGGAGTGGACCAAAATTTTAAAGTATATTGTGCTGGGGACTAGGAACAAGCAGGGAACCATGCTAAGGACAACAATTTAAAGGAGTTCCATGCAGATGACTAGGAAATCAGAGGGGAAAAATGCTGAAGACTACAATTTAAAGGCATACCCTGCTGGTGGCTAGGAATAAGATGGGAAACATTGTAAAGACCACAATTTAAAAGGATACCATGCTGGGGACTAGAAACGAGAACAGAATCATGTTAAGTACCACAATTTAAAGGCATTCCATGCAGAGGACTATGATGAGAGGAGAACCATGGTAAGGACCGTAATTTAAAGGGATAACCTGCTGAGGACTCTAGTAGCAATGTTGGTGACTAGGAACATGAGGAAAGCCATGCTGGGGACCAAGATATAGAAAAATGCCAGGCTGAGGACCAAGAATGATGTGGCCACCTTGATCTTGAAAATGTGCAGGTCACCAGGGGAGTAAGAAAGATTTGGGCTCTGTATAATTGTGTGTGGGTTGGACTAATGTGAACATGGCTGTTTGTAGTCTGGTTCTGTATAATATGCTGAATTATATAATATATGATTTTGGGCTCTATCATCATTATTTTAACCATTTTTCTGTGCAAATTTGTGTGGTTGGCTCTATGAAGTTTCACTGTATATACTGTATTTTCGTGCAATGTGGTGTAGGAACAACAGTCTTCCTGTAGCCTATGCCATCTATTGCACCACTTGTTATGGTTAATATCTATACATGTAAAGTTAGGGGCCTCTAAAATTCAGTCAAATGACAAGGCCACTGAAACAGATTGATGGTTGCATTTCTCCAAGAAATTCACTACTATGATAAGGTTTCACAACTATAACCAATTGTCTTAGGAGAATGTCTATAAGTCAAACCTTCAGATGTCCAATGCCCATTAGATATCCCAGACACCCCAGTTGGCAGCTCATCACTGACATTAATATAAGGATTATACTAGCACCTCTCTAGTATCCACTGCACCCAATGAACAGTGAGAGTTTATTGTATGGTTTGCATTGTTTTGTTTCCCATATGCCTCCCAGTCTTGGTTTGTGTTATGCCAGACTATCGAACATATAAACTGTCAAGACTCTGTATAGAACTCAAAGATATTTAACAGCAATACCCTGGAGAGGGCTACAAAAATATCAGGGCATGAATCAATTTCTACCATTATTTGACAACCATATTGACAGGAATGTCCAAAGTTGTACTTGTGAGCTTTTCTTTATTGCTTTCCCATATTTTAGTATTTGTATGTGAATGTGCAGAGTGATTGTTTTTTGTTACTCTAGAGAAAAACCTAATTAGCTTGTACTTTAATAGATTCAGTCATTTATGGGGGGGGGGGGGTTAACAACAGGCTATAAAACATAAGCCTAATTTATAGAACTTAAAATGTAATTACAAAAATCATATTTATGTCTCTTGTTGATTTTCTGCAGCAGTTTAAGGTATTTAAGGATTTATCACAGCTGATACTTACTCTATGGCCCACAATATAGATGCTTTTGCGACACCATTTTTAAGATTATTATGGCTAGGTATCACTTGTGCTTCATGTGACTATAAATAGACTATACATAACTTATTATGAGCATAATGCTAATATTACTGAATCATTCACATATACAGTGGGGAAAAAAAAGTATTTAGTCAGCCACCAATTGTGCAAGTTCTCCCACTTAAAAAGATGAGAGAGGCCTGTAATTGACATCATAGGTAGACCTCATAGGTAGGTGTCCCCCTGCTTAAGCCAGTACATATCCGGGCCCATCTGAAGTTTGCTAGAGAGCATTTGGATGTTCCAGAAGAGTACTGGGAGAATGTCATATGGTCAGATGAAACCAAAGTAGAACTGTTTGGTAGAGACACAACTCGTCGTGTTTGGAGGAGAGTGAATGCTGAGCTGCATCCAAAGAAAACCATACCTACTGAGAAGCATGGGGGTGGCAGCATCATGCTTTGGGGCTGTTTCTCTGCAAAGGGACCAAGGCGACTGATCCGTGTACATGAAAGAATGAATGGGGCCATGCAGTGGTGAACCTAGCCTCTTTGCTGCCTGAGGCATGACTATAGAAAGACGCCCCCCCCCCCAAAAAAAAAAAAAAAAAAAAAACTGAGTTTCCATGCTACTAGTTTAACACACTGTTATCGTCGCACAATATACACAATACACAAAGTTATAAAACAGTTTTTAAGAATTCTTCTTCCTGTATTACTTCAGTATCAGATCAACAACACGGCATTAACAATGAAAGTAACTTCACATATCTTCTGCTTGGTGGATGGACGAGCCCACGTGGCCCCCATTCTCTATAATAGGAGCCCCGCAGATAGCTGAGTACTGGACTTCGGGTATCTTTGGCACTCCCATTGAAGTGAATGAAAGCCACGCGGGTTCGTCCATCCACCAAGTGACACACCTATATATATGGCTGCGGTCAGGCTGGATTCCCACCTAGTGGGGGAAAAAACCCAATTCTCAGGCTCAGTGGGGGTCTCAGCAGACAGACCCCCATCAATCAGGTATTTATCCTCTATCATTTAGGTGAATACAGAGCAGTAACATTTTGTGACTTACAGGTGACGTCTCTGACTAATCCTTCACATTTCCCTTCTCTTCCCTCTGGACCGCCATGACCACTTCTTCCATCTGTGACTTGTCTCTGTAAAGGTTGCAACACAGACATCTTTGGCTCCTCACTTTTCCAGGCATCCAACCCACATTGTCCTCGCCTACACAAAGCCCCCATCCTGCTGCTACCCCCAATTATAAAATATATGATATAACCCTCCATAATGAATAATACCCCCAAGTGTATCTTTATATTAATAATGTCCGTGTGTACCCTGTATAAATAGTGCCCCTTATTAATAATACCCCAGGTGTTAACTAATTAAAAGGTTTTCCAGGACATTAATAAAGTAATCAGTGGGGTTCAAAAACCCAGGACCCCCACTGATCAGCTGTTTGAATGGTACCTGTGTAAGCGCCGTGACCGCTTCTCTGTTTACATAGTGTATTTCATCTCATAGCGGCCATGTAATGTAACTGCAGCCTCGTCCTGTACATGTCTACAGTATGTGACAAGGCTACAATTACATCACACGGTCACTATAAACAGACAGCGTATAATATAAACAGGTGCCATAGCCCACGTTTATAGCGCCCCATTTATACACACTATAAAGTTCCACAGCAGCCCCTGCACACAGTATTACACAGTGTTATGGCCCGCAGCGGCCCCTGCACACTGTATTATGCCTCTCAGCGGCCCCTGCACACGGTATTATGCTCCATAGTGGCCCCTGCTCACGGTATTATGCCCCGCATTGGCCACTGCACACGGTATTATGTTCCGCAGCAACTCCTGCACACAGTTTTATGCCCCATATTGGCCCCTGCACTGGTATTATGCTCCATAGTGGCCCCTGCACTTGTATTATGCTCTATAGTGGCCCCAGCACACGGTATTATGCTCCATAGTGGCCCCGGCACTGGTATTATGCTCCAGAGTGGCCCCTGCACAGGGTATTATGCTCCATAGTGGCCCCTGCACTGGTATTATCCTCCATAGTGGCCCTTGCGCTGGTATTATGCTCCATAGTGGCCCCTGCACTTGTATTATGCTCTATAGTGGCCCCTGCACTTGGTATTATGCTCTATAGTGGCCCCTGCACTCGGTATTATGCTCTATAGTGGTCCCTGCACAGGGTATTATGCCACATAGTGGACCACCCATGAACTATTATTATACTCTGGGGTCTTTTCAGACCCCAGAGTATAATGATTGGAGACCCAGGGGAGAATACAAACATAAAAATCAGAGTTACTTACCTATCCTGGACACCGGTGCACTCCTTGCAGCTTTCGGCCCTGTTTAATTGCGCACACACTTCACGTGATCAGGCCGGCGACGCGACCTGATGACGTCACCACAGGCCTCAAGCCTGCTCGGAGTTACATCGGATCGCAGGAGGTGAGTAACACTGTTTTTTATGTTCCCTCACCAACCCTAGGCCTCCGATTATTATACTCCGGGGTCTAACTTACCGATGCCCGCGGCCGCTCACAGCGGCATCCGCTTCCCTTTCTGCGGCCCATAGCAGAAGGGGAAGCGGGGGCGGCCACGAGCAGACGGGGGTAGGTAAATAAATAGGCCCTGACCTGCCGGGGATACTCCAACAGGTTACGGCCTATTTATATAGATAAAAAAAAGCTATACTCACCTGCGATGCCTTGATGCAGCCCCCGCCTCCTTCTCCTCTTGTCCGCGACGTCTGTGTCTCAGCGTAGGCGGCGTGATGACGTCATTGTATCGCCGCCTGCGCTGAGATGCGACGTCTTGTAAACCAGCCCAGGACAGGTTTTTTTTTTTTTTTTTTTTTTTTTAAAGCGGCCTGTCCTGGGCTGGTTTACATTAAATAGTAAAATGCCGCCCCCCGGACAGTGCCGCCCGAGGCGGCCGCCTCACCTCGCCTCATTAGCGGTGCGCCCCTGGGGCCATGTATCGTGAGATTTTGAGCGCAAACCTCCATCCATCAGCAAGGGCATTGAAGATGAAATGTGGCTGGATCTTTCAGCATGACAATGATCCCAAGCACACCGCCAGGGCAACAAAGGAGTGGCTTCGTAAGAAGCATTTCAAGGTCCTGGAGTGGCCTAGCCAGTCTCCAGATCTCAACCCCATAGAAAACCTTTTGAGAGAGTTGAAAGTCCGTGTTGCCCAGTGACAGCCCCAAAACATCACTGCTCTAGAGGAGATCTGCATGGAGGAATGGGCCAACATACCAGCAACAGTGTGTGCCAACCTTGTGAAGACTTACAGAAAATGTTTGACCTCTGTCATTGCCAACAAAGGATATATAACAAAGTATTTAGATGAACTTTTGTTATTGACCAAATACTTATTTTCCACCATAATTTGCAAATAAATTCTTTAAAAATCAGACAATGTGATTTTCTGGATTTGTTTTCTCATTTTGTCTCTCATAGTTTAGGTCTACCTATGATGTCAATCACAGGCCTCTCTCATCTTTTTAAGTGGGAGAACTTGCACAATTGGTGGCTGACTAAATACTTTTTTTCCCCACTGTATATTTGATTTTATAATAGTGAAATATTTCTGGCGATCACAAAGGATATGATGCTACAGGAAATGTACCACAACATTGAGTGACTGGCTACTAAAATTGCTTTTCATGCAAAATCCACAATATATAATCTAAAAAATAAATTTTAGATTAGAAAGTGATGCCTAGTCTCTTGCAAAGGAATTTGCATGCTAATACGTAGTGTGACAGCTTGGGGAAATTAAACTCAAATGGTGGCTTTGCTGCTGTAACACACTGAATTTCCCCACTGTGGGACTATTAAAGGACTATTATTATTATTATTATTATTATTATTTTCCTGGTGCCAACAGCGGTGGTTCGTGGTACTGGGCGCCGGTGAGACAGCGTTCAGACGGTGCCAATTTAAAACAAAGTGGCTTTATTACAGCTTAAGGGCAACATAACAAAACAACAAACAAAACCTATGCCGCCGTTAGGGCCCTAACTCACTTATAGAGCCCCTCACTAGCCTGACTCTTGCTCAGCTCTAGCAAAGAGTCTCTGTGGGACCCAGCCCTTCTGGACAGAGCCTATCTCTCTGTCCTAGCTGGTCCACTTGAGCAGCCGGACTAATGCTCCACTCAGCAAAAGTCCCCTGTGGACGCCAGCCCTTTGGCACAGACCGTCTATCTGTGCCGCTGGTCCACCACCTCCTGCTCCATGCAGGATACTCCAGCCTTCTGGAGTTACACGCCACACCCTCAAAGGTGTGGCTGAAGGCCTTTTCAGGGCTGGGCCTGGGTCGCTCCACAGCGCCCTCTGGCTCACATACCTACAGTAGGTATGCTTTATCTCTTCAGTCCATCACAGACCTTCATCAGTCAGTCATATTGCTGACAGAAAGAAAAGTGTAAAAGCTGAGAAGGAAGCAGCAAACAGGTCACCCCCTCCGCCTCAGTCCTCCAGTGAATGAGGTCACCCCGCCTGTCTCAGTCCTCCAATGAATGAGGTCACCCCGCCTGCCTCAGTCCTCCAGTGAATGAGGCCACCCCGTCTGCCTCAGTCCTCCAATGAATGAGGTCACCCCGCCTGCCTTAGTCCTCCAGTGAATGAGGTCACCCCGCCTGCCTCAGTCCTCCAGTGAATGAGGTCACCCCGCCTGCCTCAGTCCTCCAGTGAATGAGGTCACTCCGCCTGCCTCAGTTCTCCAGTGAATGAGGTCACACCGCCTGTCTCAGTCTTCCAGTGAATGATTGGCAGCTTATTGCGAAACTGGGGCTGGATGGCATGGTCTCAGGAGCTTGTGCTTATCATCGACAGGACTTCAAGGGCTTCACCAACTAATAAAGTGTAAATTGCACAACTACACAGCTGGCATAAGAGACACTGCATTAAAATCAGTATGTATACCCTACAATGCGGACAGGGTAGTGTAAAGGTGGTAAGGTGACAAATTCCCTTGAAGCCTATCCTCTCGATTTTCAAATGTTCAAGTTTTGCATGATGTCAAGATGTCCTCTGTATCCTTGATAATGTTTACAAAAAACAAAAGAAAAAAATGCACTAAAACCTAACTTTTAATAGTAATTCTAAAAGTACCATAAGAACCCAAAAGACCAAAGGCCTTTTGGTCTGTTACTGACCCTCTAGTTAGTGTGTGTGTGATTACTGTGTCTCCTATGCCGCTATTGTGGCTAAGAGTGACCAGCAATTGAACTACATTATCGTGCTTTTCACTCTTCTATTAGGAGCAGTTTTTCATTGCATCACTGAGGGAGCTATACTTTATGTTGATGAGGTGGGGGCATTCTGGGATCCCACAGCGGTTTTTTTTTTTTTTTTTTATGTGGGTTATTTTTCACCTAACATTAGTGCTCATAGATATTGAGCCCTTAGTCTGGGACTCAGCATCTATGTTATACTACACATATATTTTTGGCCTCCTGGGTGTCTGTCTATTGGTATAATTCAGACTTTAGGCCTTTGGTCTTTGGTGGGTTCTTATGGTACTGGAACCGAGAGCAAGGCAGGTGGTTGGACTCCGCAACCAGAAATGAACGCACACCGGTAGTCAAGAAAAAAATATATTTACATAAGTTAATAAAGGCAGTAAAGGTAAAATGACAGGGCTAAAGACAAGCAAAATATACAAATAGCATGAACAATTTCAAGGCAAATCTGCAATGGTTCTACTACCTGTCCACCTGCAGTATGGACACTGAATGAACAATATACCAAAACTATCCCAACTGACCCTGACTTCACATGGGGCACCCCCCCCCAGGGTCCAGGTGGACCGCACAGTCCGGAACCGCGGGGGGCCCAAAGTCGGTCCCTATAGTGAAGCGCCCCCCACGGACAGGACTTGGGAGAAATGAAGCCCAACAGACAGGGAAACCAACGAATGCAAGAACCAACAGCAGACCACCAGCACACGACAGCCGCAGAACCAACACGAGCTGGGATGAACCGGGATAGCAGGGCCGCCAGTACACAACAGCACGCGAGCCATCTGTGGTACCAATACACAGCACAATGTCAGCCACTGATCAGCCACTGAGCACAGTCCCACGGGACTCACTAGCCTGTTGTCTCTACACTCTGTTTGTCTCTGGACCAAGATACAGCAGCGACAGAAAAACCCACACCAGCAATACAACACGCCAAGAGGCGCTGCTCTCTGTCCGCACCCTGCTCTCTGCCACACTCTGTCTGCAGAACAGGCAGGCGCGGGGGGGGGGTCCACTCCAGCATCATGTCACAATTACAATGGCTGCTGTCTTAAGGCAGTCACGATACATCAACATTAACAGTTTTACAGACAAATGAAGCTTAAGCAACATTGGCTGTCTCTTACAGTACTTTTAGAATTACTATTAAAAGTTAGGTTTTGGTGCATTTTTTTCTTTTGTTTTTTTGTGAATTTCTAATTTGATGCACGTATATTATTATCTTCTAGTTTTATGTATATCCTTGATAATGTTTACCTCATTTTTTATTGTTTAGTAGGTCAGAGGAAGGTTTCGGTCTTGTTACTTCTGTGAATTTTGTTTCTCATTACTAAACAGTTGTTTTAAATAGTGACACCCCAACACTGTGTGTTTAGCTACCATATGAGCAATAAAATGAATCTCCATACGGACCATTGAGGAGTAAACAAGAGGTTGAACTGAACCATTTCCAAAAACTAGATCTATGGAACTATAGTCCTATTGCACGATATAAAGGTATGACGGTGCTCACCATAATGTACCCTGCGTTATGGCTAGTTCGGTATTGAGCTATAGACTCAGTTATAATGACTGATGAATGTAAATGGCCATATGGCTTTGTGGGTAAACCTGCAATACTGCAGAGCCATCAACTTTTATCAAATGTCTATCTTTTAATGTCTGGTCATTGCTGTTTATGTGGGGCCACTAATACACACACACATATATACATATATGTGTGTGTGTTTTTGTGTGTATATAAGATAGATAGATATTAACTGTTTACTTATTAAGTTATTTCCAGTATTGCCATAAATCATTTCACACACGTACTGATTTATAACAATGAAATATTCGCTATTTATCTGGTGCATTTATATGGTTATCGCTAATGCAATCTGTGGACATGTGAGGTTTGTGATAATTACTGACCCCAATCTGCGAATTTACCCAGGTTGTGCTGTCCGTATTTGATCTGTGATGGTCAAAGAATTCACACATCCACAATCTGTAAATAATATTGATGGTCACTGTCCCATATAGGGCTCACAATCAGTATGTCTTTGCAATGTGGGGGGAAACCAGAGTATCTGGAGGAAACTCACACAAACACAGGGAGAACATACAAACTCCTTGCAGGTGTTGTCCTTGGCTGGATTGGAGCATAGGACTCCAGCACTGCAAGGGCTACAGAGCGAACCACTAAACAACCTTCAACAATCATACAAGCTAATTGTTTTACACAAACATTACCATACATACATGAAATCTAATGAGAATTTCCATCTAAGCAGCTGACCTGTGTAATGACTATCTAATGAGATTTCTAATAATATGTCATCCCATACAGTCATGAGAAGGCAAAGAACACCTTCTCAATTCTACTGTATGGTTTCATGCATCAGGGCATAATAAAAAAAACTACAACACACAACGGATTCCACCGTTTTATTATTTATGTAGCAAAAATAAAGCCAAAATGGAAAAGCCATGTGTGAAAAGCTAAGTAACCCCCACGAATCAATAGCTTGTAGAATTACCTGCAGCAGCAATAACTTGAAGTGATGGCTTTCTGTATGACTTTGTGAGTCTCTCATATCATTCTGGATGAATTTTGTTTCACTTTTCTCATTATTTAACCATTCCCCAGTACCTTATAGTGCTCAGTTCGGAGAACAGTCCTATAATTGGTTCGGTCACTTGTTTTTTATCAAAAAATACATTTTTATTCATATGCAAATGAGCTGAGAGTGCATCGAGGGCGTGACCGAGAGTGGCAGTATCACAGCAAGACTTTCTTCTTCTTACAATAACCCACCCAGCAAGAAATCTCACCACAGCATTTCAATTGGGCTGAGGCTTGGACTTTGACTAGACAACAACTTGATTCTTTTCTTTTTCAGTCATTTTGCTGTAGATTTGCTGGTGTGCTTCGGATCATTGTCCTATTGGATGAGCCAGTGTTGGCGAGCTTTACTTGTTAGCTAGATGGCCTAACATTTAACTCTAAAATACTTTGTATTCAAAGAAGTTCATTGTCAACTTCAGCACTGCAAGGTATCCAAGCCCTGTTGCAAAACAAGCCCAAATCATTACCCTTCACCACAGTGTTTGACAGTTGATATGAGGTGTTTGGTTTGGGGGATATGGTGCTGTGCCTTATTGCCAAAAATCTCCACTTTGGTCTTGTCTGTCCAAAGGACATTGGGGGGAATTCATTAATGTTGTTACATCACTTTATTGGTATAAAATAGTCGCAAATAAGCAAGATGTTATGTTCTTGCACCAGTCTCCATACTTTTCTGAAAGATGGTGGAGTCATCGCCTGCATCATAATCACCATTTTTCACACCACAAAAGTAGCATAAATGCTGGAAATCTGTACACCAAAAAGAAGCTGGTGGAGATTTTCACTTAGGCACAAGAATGCCAGAAGGATGCGCCTCATGATGAATTAAATGAGTCCTCCGCTGCATGAACTGACGGCGCTCACCAGGCATTATCAGGAGTTCCGGGAGTGTAGCATGATGCTGTTTACAGAGACTTGGCTCACTGAAGTTACCCCCGGACACCCTTGTCTCCCTCAATGGCTTTAAACTCCTTCGGGCGGACAGGACAAGAGAGAGCGGTAAGAGGAAAGGAGGAGGGCTGGCAATATTTGTGAATGATAGCTGGTGTAATCCTAGGGACATTGTGATTAAGGAGCAAACTTGCTGTAAGGACATTGAACTATTAGCTGTGAGCATGAGAACTTTCTATTTACCGAGGGAACTATCGCATGTCATCGTGATAGCTACATACGTCCCCCCTCTGTGAAAGCTGACGCTGCCTCTTAGGTCCTACAAGCCACAGTGAGCCAGCTGCAGTCACGACACCCCCCAGGCCCTCCTTCCTCTGTCTGGAAACTTCAACCATGTCTCTCCATCATCCACACTGTCCAGTTTCACAGAGTATGTAACCTGCCACACAAGAGACAACAAAACATTAGACCTGTTCTTTGCCAATGTGAGGGAGGCATATAACTCATCAGCCCTACCTCCCCTGGGAAGATCAGATCACAACCTAGTATATCTCCGACCTGTATACAAGCCACTTGTACAGTATGTAGAGAACCAACTTTCACCCACACAGTGAGGATATGGTCCGAGGAGAGTGTTGAGGCTCTGAGGGACTGTTTTGTCACAACCGCATGGGAAGTGCTGCAGCATTCTTATGGGGAAGATATAGAAGGACTCACACACTGCATAACGGACTACATTAATTTTTGTGTGGACAACACAGTACCCACAAAAGTGGTGAGGTGCTTCTCTAACAACAAACCATGGATTAATTCTAATATAAAAGCATTACTTAAGGAGAAAAAGAAGGCATTCAAGACAAGAGATAAGGATGGGCTGAGAGAGATACAGAATGAGCTTAGGCATCAAATTAGGCAGGAAAAAGCTAATTATAAGAAATATATGGAAAAGCAAATGGAAAGAAAAGACATAAGGGGAGTTTGGGATGAGCTTAAGTCTATTTCGGGTCATAGACAGTCGGTCTCCAACATAGTGGCAGATGTTAATTGGCTTAATGAACTATATCTATTTTTCAATAGATTTGACAACACACCAGCTCCTTCCACCCCAGCATGTCCTTTTGTTCCCCCAACCAAAATGATTTCACCCCCTGTGGCTACTTCTCACCAGACATGTAAATCCAAAAGTCCGTCTGTATCTGACCACAGTATGACCTTCACAAGTGCCCAGGTGATAAAAGAGCTGAAAAGGATCAAAGCAAGGAAAGCAGCAGGGCCGGATAACATCAATGCAAGGCTAATTAAGGCTTGTGGGGATCAGCTGTGTAGTATAATTACATATTTGTTCAATATGAGCCTGAAACTGGAAATAGTCCCTAAATTATGGAAATCCTCCTGTGTGGTATCATTTCCAAAGAAACCTCACCCTATGGAACTCAACGACTACAGACCTGTAGCATTGACATTCCACTTGATGAAGATCTTAGAGAGATTGGTTCTCACACATCTCCGCCCTCTTGTGAGCCCCACTATGGACCCTCTCCAGTTTGCGTATCGGCCATGCATTGGGGTGGACGATGCCATCATATACCTTCTGCACAGGGCTCTTTCTCACCTGGAGAAACCAGGGAACATGGTAAGAATAATGTTCTTTGATTTCTCCAGTGCTTTTAACACCATACAGCCGGGGCTACTGAGAGAAAAGCTGGGCCTTGCTGGAGTGGACCACCACTTCTCCAACTGGATCCTAGACTACCTCACAAACCAACCTCAGTATGTGAGAGTCCGAGACTGTGTGTCAAAGACCGTGATCTGTAATATGGGGGCACTTCAGGGTACAGTTCTTGCCCCTTTCCTCTTCACACTGTACACTGCAGATTTTAGGTGCAACTCATCTAGCTGCTACCTACTGAAGTATTCTGATGACTCTGCAATAGTAGGCCTCATCACAGATGATGATGACAGGGAGTACAGAGAACTGAACCAGAATTTTGTGGATTGGTGCCAGTGGAACCACCTGAGGATTAACGCCAGGAAGACCAAGGATATGGTGGTGGACTTCAGTAAATGCGGATGCCCTCCTAAACCAGTGGACATCCAGAGGACGGCATAGAGATTGTCAACACCTATAAATACCTGGGTGTGCTCCTTAATAATAAGCTGGATAGGGCAGATCACATGGAGGTCCTGTACAGGAAGGGCTACAGCAGTCTTTACCTGCTTAGGAGGCTGAGAGCCTTTGGAGTCCAGGGGGCACTTCATAGGACTTTTTTCAACTCGGTAGTGGCATCAGCCATCTTCTTTGGAGTGGCCTGCTGGGGGAGCAGTATATCAACCAGGGATAGGAATAGACTCGACAAGCTGATTAGAAGGGCCAGCTCTGTCCTGGGGAGCCCACTGGACCTGGTGCAGGCAGTGGGTGACAGAAGGATACTGTCCATGGTGAGCGCCATGCGGGAGAAGTCCCATCCCATGCATGAGACCGTGATAGCGCTGGGCAGTACTGTCAGTGACCGACTACTTCCCCCTAAGTGTGAGAAGGAGCTCTATCGGAAGTCTTTCCTCCCCACTGCGGTCAGGCTGTACAACCAACTCTGACCTAAGCAGAGATCAGTCCATACAGAGAACTGAAAAATCATTCTGTCTGGGATATCCCCCCCTTCCCTGCTACTTCTTATCTGTCTGTCTACTATCAATGAAATGCCTCTACCTTGGAACATTCTTGTATACAGTATGTTTGTATCTGTAGTTGTATAGTTTATCTATGCTGCTGTAACACACTGAATTTCCCCATGGTGGGACTATTAAAGGATGATTATTATTATTATAGAGATTGGCGTACAATAAGCTAGTCTTTATGATTCCTCATATTGTCCAAGAAGGCTTTGGGTTTGTTCAGACTCAACTTTGCAAGCTTAAGGGATGTCTGTCAACAGTAAACGTATTATAAAACGAATCACAGTATCTTTAAGAGGTGATTCTACACTTTACAAATACCCTCTGTTATTCAGTCTAATTTTCTTGTAAATCGCCAATTTACATATGCAAATGAGGAAAATGTTCTATGCCTGGAAAACTTGAGCTGAGACCAAAAAACCAAAATTTTCATACTGCTTGGCCTAGTTTTTCATAAATAAATAATGACAGTGTAATTTATCTTGTGATGTATTTACCTAATTTAGGACCTTGTTAGGACCAGACTTTTTTTTAATATGAACTAAATCCTGATACATAAAACTATAGAATTCAAAGAGGGTTTAGTGAGTTCCTCTAATGACTGTAAATATTAAAATTTCCAATGATGTACCTATGTCCTGAGAGGCCACAGGATGTGTGTGGCTGAGTGGTGGCAGCTGTTTAGGAGTAGCAGCCGGCATCAGCAGTACAGTAAATCGAACATGATACAGGGAGATGGTGGCACCACTAGTTGGAGGCATCAGCCAGAGGTGTTTGAAAATCCTCTCGGAGCCATGCCTGATTTATTTTGATAAAAGTAATTTTTTCCACACTAGCGGTGGACAGTTTCATCCTTTTAGTTGTTACAACGCCACCGGCAGCACTGAACACTCTCTAGGCCATTATTCTTGAGGCTAAAGATAAAACTCCCATGGCAATCTAGGCAAGCCTTCCACTGCTCTAACCTATTGGCCCAGAATTCCATGAGGTCAGAGTTATCTATTGGAATATAGGTGCACTATAGGTACAACTGTACCTGATCATGCAGCAGGTGGGTGTCAGTTGCCTAGCTGAACAATTTCTTCCAGATACTGTACTGGGCATGGCTGCTTATGATGCTGCTACTTTTACTCCTCCTGATAATTGTGACACTGCCAAAGGAGGGGGTAGTGCTGGCTGAGTGAGATGGACTGGGAGAGGGCAGAAGCCACCTGGGTAGGCATGCGGCTGGCAGTTACAGTGGTCTCCCTAAACACTGCAGAAAGCTGATAATATTCAAATTGTTTTCTCTTTAGAAAGCAGGGAAGAATTCCCCCATCTTGTCTTTATAGCAAGGGTCACTGACATCTATTACTCATCCCTCTGCTTGATACTAATAACACGCTTGTCGCTGTGTAACAAGTGGAGTATACAGCCTATCATGCTTGCCAGTATATGGACCCTGGGGCATGTCATGGTGTATGTACTTGGCCAGCATGGTCGTTGTCATCATAATCATCTTCAAACAAATAAGGGTCAGCCTCTTCCCCTGGCTGTGCCTGTGACTTATCAAGGGTCCCCTCTGTATCCAAGGGAGAGTCTTTCTCCTTTTCCAGTCTAGGAGTCCCAGTTCCTCTACCATAATGACTCGAATCCTCTATCAACAAAGGGTGATCACATCTACTAAGAGGGAAACTGTTCCATCCCTCATTGTATCAGTGTGTTTCCTGTAAGATATACAATAGAACGATCACATTGCTGATTCTGCAGTGGTCCCTGCTGACAAATTTGGTGGCTTCTTCAAAGGGCTTGAGAAGTCGGCACATTTCCCTCATATATCTCAAAATAACACATTATCCTTGTAGTCTGCTGCATGCAATAATCGTTCACCACCTTCTGCTGCTCACACAGACACTCCAGCATGTTTAAGGTGGAGTTCCACCAAGTTGGAATGTTGCAGATAAGGTGGTGCAAAGGCAGACAGTTTTATTGCTGCAAATCGAGCAGGGTATTTTTCTGGCCATGAGGAAAACTTCTTTTAAGCCTTTATATATATATATATATATATATATATATATATATATATCGTAAACACGGGACCATCTAAATGGGCATGTTACCATGTAAGTCAGGCACACGGAAGCGTAGGTTCCAGTTCACATGAGCAGTTTTATTGGAATCAGTTCAGACAGTCCAACTTAAAACAGCTAACTTCAGCAGAAACAAAACAGGTAACATTCTTAATGTCAAGGGAACATAAACAGTTCAAAAGAACTCCTCACCCGTGCAGTTGGTTGGGTTTGAGTTCGTCCTCCACGCAATGCAATGTGTCTAGCAGCTGAACAGGCTCAGTATAAAGAGACAGCCTAGTTGTTATCCACCATAACCACACACTGCTCTGGCAGCTTTTAATTTAAATGCTGCACACATCTGAGGGTGTCAACACCAGACATGGAGTTTGGGAATGAGCCTGCAGCTCCCAAGTCCTAGATCCAAACTCCAGCCATTATCTAACTGAGAGCAGCATTCTAAGTGGCAGATAGCTGCCATCCACCACTTTACCCTCTGCCTGTTCACTATATATATATATATATATATATATATATATACACACACATATATATTCATTATTTCTAGCTAGTGACGTTGGCGCGTCCAAATCTGGCACGTGTGCTGAGTGCCATCTTTATTGTCTTCTTGAAAAAGCAAGGTGCGAGATTTGGATCGAGCCAACATCACTAGCTGCTCTTGACGCAGCTAGTTGAAGAAGCATTATTGAAGAAGGGGTTGTTGCTGAATGGAGGAGGAGGCGTTAAACTCCTGATGATGCGGCTGGATAACGACCTCTGTGCTCCATGAAAATGATTTGCATATGAAGGAAACTGGATTTGTGGGGGAAAAAAAAAAGAAGAGGTATGCCTGGAATAGCCTTTATATCTGAAGATATGCTTATTTAAAAAGAGATTTTAGCAATGATAGACTCCCTTTAAAGTGATCACTAAATGGTGTAAAGAAACAATAGTAATAATCTGGTGTCTAATATTATTGGGGTCTGCCAATCTTTAATCACCCTGTGAACGGCTATCCCAGGTCGACATCTCTGCCTGTGCAGTTGCACCAATGATAAGCCTGCACTGCATATACACATACATAGATACACATCATACTTGCCTAATTTTGGCTCCTGACACGAAGGAGAATTTTTTTTTGATATTCACAGTTAGTGCTCCTCACATGGTCTTTTGCCCCTCACAGGCTATGTTACTAGATATGGACCAACTACTCTGATGCAATTGTAGAGAAGTAAATTGGAGGCAGATTATCCTGATTGTAGCCCCCTTTGCTGGACTGTATTATTGACATGCTATGGATCTTAGACTGAGTTCATACATTGCAGGCCATGGTGCAGCAGAAATCGTGTGGACATGTAGTATTTATATTCATTAATGGCTGGATGATTTTCCTGGTCAACTTGCAGTTTTACCTGCAGAACCACACAGACAGTAACTTGATTTTCATGCTGTTTTGCGGGTAAAACATAAAAAAATGTTAAAATACTACACTAGCAGCATATCTGCACAATGTGACACCATAACATGTGAACACAGCCCTAGACCAGACCCCAAAATCAAAACAGACCTCAGGCCGGATCCCCAAATAAATAGAAATACAGATCTCAGACATCCAGATGAGGCACAGACCCCATATCCCAAAATACCGAACATGAGTAGAAACTGAGAAAAACACCAAGTATACAGGACAATAAAAGTGGTACTGTGTGTCCTCTATACACCCGTATATACCGAATAAGAGCACATACTATGAAGTACACTGAGCATACAGGACAAGAGAAGTGATACTGTGCAGTGTCTTTATATATATATAGAATAAGTAAAGATACTGAGAATTATACTCAGAATACAGGACAAGAGAAGTGGTACTGTGTAGTATATATATACTGTATATATACTGTGTATACATACACAGTGGAGAAAAAAGTATTTAGTCAGCCACCAATTGTGCAAGTTCTCCCACTTAAAAAGATGAGAGAGGCCTGTAATTGACATCGATTTTTGCTCACCGTTCTTGTGATCATTTTGACCCCACGGCGTGGAGCCCCTGATCGAGGGAGATTATCAGTGATCTTGTATGTCTTCCATTTTCTAATTATTGCTCCCACAGTTGATTTCTTCACACCAAGCTGCTTGCCTATTGCAGATTCAGTCTTCTCAACCTGGTGCAGGTCTACAATTTTGTTTCTGGTGTCCTTCCACAGCTCTTTAGTCTTCACCTTACTGGAGTTTGGAGTGTGACTGTTTGAGGTTGTAGACAGGTGCCTTTTATACTGATAACAATTTCAAACAGGAGCCATTACTACAGGTAACGAGTGGAGGACAGAGGAGCCTCTTAAAGAAGAAGTTACAGGTCTGTGAGAGCCAGAAATCTTGCTTGTTTGTAGGTGACCAAATACTTATTTTCCACCATAATTTGCAAATAAATTCTTAAAAAATCAGATTTTCTAGATATGTTTTCTCATTTTGTCTATCATAGTTGAGGTCTACCTATGATGTCAATTACAGGCCTCTCATCTTTTTAAGTGTTAAAACTTGCACAATTGGTGCTGACTAAATACTTTTTTTCCCCACTGTATATACACACGTGGACAAAATTGTTGGTACCCCTCGTTTAATGAAAGAAAAACCCACAATGGTCACAGAAATAACTTGAATCTGACAGACTGGAATTTGCCAAAGTACATGTTGACAAGCCACAATGCTTCTGGGAGAATGTCCTATGGATAGATGAAACACAAATCTAAATTTTTGGCAAGACACATCAGCTCTATGTTCACAGACGTAAAAATGAAGCATATCTTGAAAAGAACACTGTCCCTACTGTGAGACATGGAAGAGGCTCTGTTATGATCTGGGGCTGCTTTGCTGCATCTGGCACAGGGTGTTTTGAATCTGTGCAGGGTACAATGAAATCTCAAGACTATCAAGGGATTCTAGAGAGAAATGTGCTGCCCAGTTTCAGAAAGCTTGGTCTCAGTCGCAGGTCATGGGTCTTGCAACAGGATAATGACCCAAAACACACAGCTAAAAACACCCAAGAATGGCTAAGAGGAAAACATTGGACTATTCTGAAGTGGCCTTCTATGAGCCCTGACCTAAATCCTATTGAGCATCTTTGGAAGGAGCTGAAACATGCCGTCTGGAAAAGGCATCCTTCAAACCGAGACAACTGGAGCAGTTTGCTCATGAGGAGTGGACCAAAATACCTGTTGAGAGGTGCAGAAGTCTCATTGACAGTTACAGGAATCGTTTGATTGCAGTCATTGCCTTAAAAGGTTGTGCAACAAAATATTAAGTTAAGGGTACCATCATTTCTGTCCAGGCATGTTTCATGTCATGAGTTTTCTTTTTAAAAAATTCTGTTGAAGCATGGTTGAAAAGCAATGTCTGACTTTCATTTGTTCATTTTCATAGAATTTTTATATATTATTACTTTTGTCAGATTCAAGTTATTTCTGTGACCATTGTGGGTTTTTCTTTCATTAAACGAGGGGTACCAACAATTTTGTCCACGTGTGTGTATATACAGTAAATATATATATATATATATATATATATATATATATATATATATATATATATATATATATACACACACATACTTACATATATACATATACACTGCACAGTATCACTTCTATTGTCTTGTATGCTAGATATAATTCTGAGTTTCTGCTCTAATTCTGTATATATAGACACTACACAGTACCACTTGCATTTACAGAATAAAGGCTGAGAATTATACCAGGCATACAAGACAAGAAAATATTACTGTGCACCATCCATATACAGGTATGGCAAATCCTCGATAAAACTACTTAAATACCATCTTTAAGGGTAAATGTATATTATTGTATTATAAAAACTCTGGACACCATAGACACCACATGACATCACTGGGCACATGACATCATAGACACCACGTGACATCACAATGAATTGATGTAGAAGGTTCTTAATCTGAGCCATCTTGTGTCACTTGAGCTTGACAGCTTGAAGAGGACAGACATGCGGGTATGTAGCTCTTGTCTTAATGCTGAAGACTCCAACACATATCGTGTAGTTGGAGGGAGGGATGAGGTTCAGGATTGCACCTGTGTGTTTCTTACTGTGATTGTCAGGATGATTCTTTACAGGAAACACATTTCTAAGAAATGTTCTCCAACCTGATCTTATACAAATGTTCACACCTGGGGAATGTGTTTTTGCCCCTCCATAATGTGAAGAAATATACAGTATGTCCATATGGTCTCACAGGTCATTTGGACAGGGCAGTGGTCCAGTTAGGATAATCCCTTTATATTAGGTTCTTTTTTAGTAGTTTCCCACATAATGGTCTCAACTTGACACATTTGTGATGCACTGTGGTGCATCTTAGCCTCTGCACCCCACTCGCCACTTTTTTAGACAGTCAGTAGAAGGGGCCAGGTTTACTATAACTCACAAAAGAAGACTAAAAATTCAGGGACTGGCATAGATCATGTGATTAGGCAGAGAATGAATAAAGACCAGCGTAATGGCACCTAATGTGAGCAGTAGGTGATATGTATTTGACTAAGACATGTATCACAATATATCATGTTGTGCTGTGATGTGGTTTTATATTGATACAGTCACTTATTACATGTCTGTGATGTGATCATGTACATGAGAGTTCTATGGTGCGGATCCCTGCTGCATTATAGATATCACATGACATCAGACATTCCATGATGTCACAATGACTGTAGAATGTGTACAGGTCTTAACCTGAGCCATCTTGTGTCACTTGAGCTTGACAGCTTGAAGAGGATGATAAGTACAGGTATGTAGCTCTACACTGAGGCCTTGTTCACACATTGTATTGCTTGGGAAAGACTATATCAGATTTCAGGTGGTTTTGCCATGGTGGCTTGTGGAAATTCTGCAGCGTGTATGTACATGGCATGTAGCCCTGGCCTAAAGGACTCCATATACATTAAATCTAAGTCAGCCAAACCCTCTGCTATTGGCCAAATGGTTGTTCATAGGACAATGAACATTAGCTTACAAATTGCTTCATCTGTAAGTTGGCGACAGTCTCCAGAATATAAAATACATGTATGATTGGTTAAGTGTGCATGTGTATGGGAGAGTTGGGAGAAATAGCTGTCAGCCAAATGAGTGTTCAGCAGCAGCTATAAGGCTAAGGCCCCACATTGCAGTTAAAATTGCAATGGAAACACATCACATTTTTTTCTGCAGCATTTTTCATTGTTTTTTCATTGCATTTTTTGTGTGTGTTTCTCTGCGTATTTTCTTCCCTTATTAAACCTATAGGGAAAACATCAGCGTTTCTGTAGGTATAATTGACATGCTACGTTTTTTAAAAATATGTGCCTTTTTGAAAACACACCTTTTTTTCTGCGGCATTTCCGCAGTGGGGAAAACGCTGCATTTCTGCAACATGGAGCTTTAGTCTTACTGTATATGTGTATGGGAGATAAGGGAGGAATATCTGTCATCCTAGTGAGTGTTCAGTAGCAGCTATTAATAGTTAATGGTATAAGAATAATAATAATATTAGTGTAGCGTATGGACAAATTACAGATGTAGTCTTGAATGTCTGAAGGCGTACTATTACATAGCGTGCCTGTAATGTAATTTCGCGCCCCCCCAATGACCGGAAATAACCCACACATGCACTGCTAAGCTTAGCCAAGTGTGTGTGCAAGTGTATTGTAAAGTCGGTCTGTTGCGTAGATATCAGCTCTCTCATGTGTATGGCCAGCTTTATTTATATATTTATTTTCTACATGTTTCGGTTATTTTACAGTTCTTCAGACTCGCCGGATTACGCCAGAAGACCAGCTCATCCCAACATTATTAAATAATGGTGAATGAGGGACGTGTGGGGGAGTCCTTATTTCATTAATGTATTTATTGTGAGTATTTGTCTCTTTCCTTACAGATACATGCATACATACATATAACATATATACTGTACATACATACAGCATACATACATACATCAGTAGGCAGCAGGCGAGATATGATCCAGGGAGATATCCGTTCGCCATATCTGGGGTCAGGAAGGAATTTTTGCCCCCCTGAGGTATAACTCTCTGGGGGGGGTTGTTTCGCCTTCCTCTGGATCATTGGGTCGGGTGGCTCTCATCTCAGGACAAGGGTGGACTGGTCTGAATGGCCGCAGCGAGTTCTGTGCTCTCCACCAGGCCTGACCTGAGGGTCACTATGACCTTTTCTATTTAAAGGGCCAGTAATATTTTTATTACAATGTTGCCTATTCAATAATAAAAAAAAAAAACAATTGAAACATATCTATATTGTGTTTGTGGTTTTTGTTTGTGTTTGTATTACTCCTTAGATAGTGACTATGATGATAGTAATGGCTATCACCCAATATTCCAGTATGTTCCAATATCTGAATATACAGTAATAAAGTATACCATTAGCTATATATATGGCGGCAGCTCCTGCAGGACAGGGAACTGACTATAGGGGGCGCCATATACAGTGAGCAGATCACTCATAACTCTAGCCATTGTCATACCATAATGTCAACTCCTGTCCCAGATTACAAGTGTTATGGGGTTCAATCTCCCTCAGACCTCTGACCCCTGTGTAGCTGCCGTCTTCTTCAAGTGATGTATAGTGCTTCTGTTACAGCAGCTATGTGAGTGACCACAGATATGTGATAGATAAACAGTGAAAGTTTTAATCCTGTTAATTTGCTAATGTTCATTTATCTGTCAGCGATTGTGTATATCTGTACTTGTAAGAGGAATCATTACAACAAATGTCCAGTGTAAAAGCATGAACAGACCATATTGTAAGTCAATGGAATTTGTTGGGTAAAGGTGGTGTCTGCCATGAGAAGCAGCCAACACTATGTCATGGTTTGCATTTATAACAGAATCCATCATGCAGATGCAAACAGAGCCTTAATTAGTATTTTTTTAGGTACAAAGTTTTTTAAAAAGTGTATTGAGACTACAATTCATGTTGTATATGCATGATATTTGTATTGATGTGCTTATAGTACTACAGTCATGGCCAAATGTTTTGAGAATGATACAAATATTAATTTTTACAAAGTCTACTGCTTCAGTTTTTCTAATGGCAATTTGCATATACTCCAGAATGTTATAAAGAGTGATCAGCTTAACAGCAATTACTTGCAAAGTCAATATTTGCCTAGAAAATGAACTTTATCCCCCAAAACACATTTCAACATCATTGCAGCCCTGCCTTAAAAGGACCACCTAACATCGTTTCAGTGATTACTCCATTAACACAGGTGTGGGTGTTGATGAGGACAGGGCTGGAGATCAATCTGTCATGATTAAGTAAGAATGACACCACTGGACACTTTAAAAGGAGGCTGGTGCTTGTCATCATTGTTTCTCTTCTGTTAACCATGGTTATCTCTAAAGAAACACGTGCAGTCATCATTGCACTGCACAAAAATGGCCTAACTGGGAAGAGTATTGCAGCTAGAAAGATTGCACCTCAGTCAACAATCTATCGCATCATCAAGAACTTCAAGGAGAGAGGTTCCATTGGTGCCAAAAAGGCTCCAGGGCGCCCAAGAAAGACCAGCAAGCGGCAGGACCGTCTCTTAAAAGTGTTTCAGCTGCGGGATCGGGCTACCAGCAGTGCAGAGCTTGCTGAGGAATGGCAGCAGGCAGGTGTGAGTGCATCTGCACGCACTGTGAGGCGGAGACTCTTGGAGCAAGGCCTGGTCTCAAGGAGGGCAGCAAAGAAGCCACTTCTCTCCAGAAAAAACATCAGGGACAGACTGATATTCTGCAAAAGGTACAGGGAGTGGACTGCTGAGGACTGGGGTAAAGTCATTTTCTCTGATGAATCCCCTTTTCGATTGTTTGGAACATCTGGAAAACAGCTTATTCGGAGAAGAAGAGGTGAGCGCTACCACCAGTCTTGTCTCATGCCAACTGTAAAGCATCCTGAAACCATTCATGTGTGGGGGTGCTTCTCAGCCAAGGGAATCGGCTCTCTCACAGTCTTGCCTAAAAACACAGCCATGAATAAAGAATGGTACCAGAATGTCCTCCAAGAGCAACTTCTCCCAACTGTCCAAGAGCAGTTTGGCGCTCAACAATGCCTTTGCCAGCATGATGGAGCACCTTGCCATAAAGCAAAGGTGATAACTAAATGGCTCAGGGAACAAAACATAGAGATTTTGGGTCCATGGCCTGGAAACTCCCCAGATCTTAATCCCATTGAGAACTTGTGGTCAATCATCAAGAGACGGGTGGACAAACAAAAACCAACAAATACAGACAAAATTAAAGCATTGATTCTGCAAGAATGGACTGCTATCAGTCAGGATTTGGTCCAGAAGTTGATTGAGAGCATGCCAGGGAGAATTGCAGAGGTCCTGAAGAAGAAGGGTCAACACTGCAAATATTGACTTGCTGCATTAACTCATTCTAACTGTCAATATAAGCTTCTGTTACTCATAATATGAATGCAATTCTATTTCTGTATGTGATAAAAACATCTGACAAACACACATAAAAACCAGAGGGCAGCAGATCATGTGAAAATATAATATTTGTGTCATTCTCAAAACTTTTGGCCATGACTGTATGTAGGTAAGCTTAGGTTCACACTTTTCAGTTTGTTGTTCTGACACAATGACAAACGCTGCACCCTCACTTTGCATCCACCAAAATTCACTGCAATGTTCTGTCCACTCAGAAAGAGCAGATATGATGTTCTTTATGATTCGCAGAGCTTACTAGATGAAGCTGGTGGTCTCTAACCTTGATTCACAGGGGGCCTGCTAAGAATCTGTCATCCAAGGGCCCTCCAAAACCTGGAGCCAGCCCTGGCTCTTTCCATGCATCTAGTCATGGTCCTTCATGTGCATAACAGACATAGCTGTCAACTACTGATAGGAGCGGCCCATGACTAGATGACTATTTTTAAGTGCAGTAAAAACAAAGATAGCCATTAATAAATCACAAGGAAATAATTTTTTCCTACAAAACTATACATCAATATGCTCACTGAGTCTAGCTCTACAAGATGCTGCTTGCATATTAGACATGATGAACAACAACTACATTTTCATGGTGACAGATTTGTTTTAAATAAAGTGTCACTTTATAGATAAATAAAGATAAATCTGTTCATCTTACCGAAACTAATCATATAAACACTAAATAAGTCTGAAAATCAACTTTATCGGCTATGCACTAAAATGAATAACTCTTGTACTACAACTTAAAGGGGATGTCCAGGAAACAGACAAACCCCTGTGGAGGCAGGAGGAGGTGTAACATTAAAAAAAAAAAAACATCTGTCACCTGTCCCCAGCTCTCCATTGGTAGTAACAAATATTCAAGTGAGAACTTTGAAGGCTGAAGTGGAGAAGGGTTCCATGTCAACACATCAGTGTATATTCGGTCCTCACGTGTCAGAAGTCTTGCACCCAACATCACCCCTGAAACCAGTCATTGGCCTCTCCTGGCAAAGAACTAATAATGTATGTGCGTGATGTCACTGGTCCCCCTCTCAAGCAACTTCTGTGGCCACTGATTGGTCTCTGGGACTCTGGACTTCCAATGTCAAGAACAAGGTAATAGACTGAACAGACAGTGGCAGTAGACAACAGCCAATGGGGAGACTTGAGTATTTTTTTTTTTTTTTTTTTTTTTATGCTACTCCTACTCTAGCCAATTCCTGGACAACCCCTTTAACTGCACATTCAGTGTCTACTATAGATAAATCAACTATAATGTTATCCTAACAGGTACTGTATGTCAGTAAACAAATTATCCGTTTCTTAAAGGGCCAGATTACAAACATGTCCACACTTATAACTGATCTCCAATTTGCTTAAAGGCAGTCTGTCACCAGGTGGAAGCATATTAAATCAGCACACATCAGATTGGTCAGGCTCACCTAACTGTAACACTTTTTTCCCTGTGAAAATTTGTGTCTCTGTTGTAGAGATATTCATTTATTGCAATATGTAAAGAGTAGTCTGGAGCACTAAAGGTGGCGCTGTTGCTCCAAGCTTCTATACCCCACTACTGTTCAAAGAAGGGAGGTGGGAAGCAGGGCATATTAAAGCAGTGTGGAGTATAGCAGTTTGGAGCAACAGAGCTGCCCTCAGTGCTCCAGACTACTCATTTACATATTCTGAAATATATGAGTTTCTCTGCAATGGAGGCATGAATTTTCAAAGGGAAAAAAGCAGGTGAGCCTGATCTACTTAGCAGTGTTGCTGACAATTATGCTTCACCCAATTTCTCTCAATACTGTAGTCTTTGGTTAACAGGTGTACTCTCTCTCCTTTTGGGAGCGACAATATCAGTGTGGGGAATTTAAAAGCCATGCATGCTTCCCTAGGAATTTTGGGAAAAGATATGCAAATTTGATATAGGGATGCTATATATGATAGCATATCATTCTGTAAAAATTGATTATGTTGTTTTTAGAAAGCTGCTCAAATTGTGATACACATACCTGAATATGTCTAGCCAAGAGGACAGGTGATCAAGTATTCATCTATGATGTCAACCGAACTCCTCCAGCCCACCCTCTATGTTGGATAAAATTTAGGGGGCCTGTGATGTATAGCGGTGGTAGTTTCCCCTTCGGCGCTTTCAGTTGGAGAGGGTTTCTCTCTTGCCCTGATGGCAAGCGCAGGAATGACTCAGGAGGCAGCAGTGCAGTTTAACCAACATGCAACAGGTAATACATGAAGTTTCCTGATGGGAGTAGTAGTGTTGGCGCTACACTGTGGGATTCTTGGGATTGGTGAGACACTTCGTATGTTATTGTGGGACAGCCACTTTAAAGATGTTTATGCAATTATCCATGTTGTTTGAGCAGCTTATGCTTCAATTCAACTTTCCATTAATATACTTGGATAAAGCTTCTTTAGCAATGACATTTTGTGGCTTTTCCTCCTTGTGGACGCTGTTAATGACTGTCAATGTCTTCTACACAACTATCAAGTCAGAAGTCTTCCCCCCTAGATTGTGCAGCCTACTGAACCAGAGTGAGGGACCATTTAAAGGTTTAGGAAACCTTAGCAGGTGTTTTGTTTCCATTTTTCAATGAACAAGAGACATACATAGCGTAGAAGACAAGACAAATAAAAATTGATCTGCTTTTCACAGACAGAACATCACACCACCTGTCCATGGATAGCACTGAAATGACACGTACACAGATGCGGAGGTGTTAACGAGGCCTTAAGGCAGGGTCCTAACATTCTGTTATGTTTTGGCCACACCTGACAGCCTCTAAGTCAATTGTCATGGAAGGTGAACACCTTACCATCATGATGTCATACACAGTATAGAAATTTGTGTGGACTGGAACAATAGGCATTTCGGTGATTGCAGAAGTAGGGGATGGATGTGTTATTCATCACTGCATGATACAGAGCACTGAGTGCTGCAAGGCTTGCAATAGAGCTAAACAATCTTAGGAGCATGAGAATTACAACACAGTTTAGTCAGATTTAATAATTGGAGGCAGATTAGTGTAGAAATCATAGACAGGAGTGAAAGAGAATATCTATGCTGTGTGAGCCTTACTGCACCAGTAATACAGACAGACAAAGGACAGTTAACCCTTTCATTGCCAATAATCTAATTTTGTCCATCATATTAATCCATACTTTACTGCCTGACACTCATGCAGACACAGCCAGACATGTCCTGCAGCCTGGTCCATCATATCATTCCATGTCGCACTGCTAGTCATGTTGCCACAGCTACCACCACTCAGTCAGACATGTACTTCATCCTCGTCCATCATATTATTCTATGGCTCTGCGGAGCCTTTCTCTCTCTGAAATTTCAGCATATCAGGTAATCTATATTATACTAGACAGCAAGGGGAAGAGGAACATGGCTCTGCAGAGCCTTTTGTCTGGACTTTCAGACAGAAGTCTTTCTTCTTTCTTGGAGGAAGAGTCAGCAGCAGTGGCCAAGAAAGAGAAGAGCAGCAGAACACCTTCTTCTACTGGAAGGCAAACTGAACATTGAAGGAGTTCTCCATGGATTGAAAAAAGACTAAATACTGTAAATAAAAAAAAAAATTCTGTGAGAATATATACACTAATACTTTACTTAATACCTTTCATTTGCAACAGGAACTCATTTTGCCTAGGTGGGTATCACTGTAGCCAAGTAAAAAGGCTGACATACTGTGCCAGAAACCTATGTTAAAATGTAAATAGGAGGACTTACATTCTGCTCAAGACTTGTGCTGGAGGAGGATCAGTAGCAGTGCTATGGTGAAGTCAGGAGTTGGGCTTAAAACTGTTGCCAGGTTTACTCTAGGTTCACAATAGCATTGTGGTGTCCGTCGTTTGGATCTACCAGGAATAGACCACTGACTATAATGGTGTCCTCCTTTTTTATGAGCAGCCATCAAATTAAAATACCCGACATCTGCCGTACTATTGCAGCGGTTGTCAGGAAGGGGTTAAACACTCTTGTACTTCAGAAACTCAATGATCAAGCTATTTCTGCAGCCCTGGAGTGTATGATGCCTGCTGCAATAAACACCTTCTGGTCCAGGTGCCATCATCAGGACCTGAACTAGTCAGGGAACCCAGACCAGGGACTGTTACTTACAGTTCCCCCAAACATAGGATCCTATGATCACCATTGCAAAGGGGGACTGTTAATATAGAGCAAACTTTGCAAAATAACACTTTGTAAGCTTGCCTATATTTAAATGATACAGTTAGGAAAGGCTTAAAGTCCTTGTTGGACTAAAAATACTGATATCTAAGGCCATCAATATCAGATCAGCGTTCCAGTAGCCAGCACTCCCAGTACTTTAATGAGAGCCAAGCTGCTGTCACTCAGTTCAGCCACAATACAGAAAACAGACCTGTCTTTTTGTTGTATCAACTGCTGAGAACAGCTGATCAATGGGGGTTGCTAGACGTCGCATACCAACCAATCTGATGTTGATACCCACTCTTAGGATGGATCATCAATATTTTTAGCCCAGAGAATCCCTTTAAGACATTTTGTATTGACTGGGCATTGTACTGCAGACAGAGTTTGTTGGACCTGCTTGACTGTGTGACCCTGCTACAAACTTATACTGGTTCTATACAGTTGCATTACCACTCCATAAATAGGTATGTCAGTTCGGGTTCCGGTGATGTTACATTTCGACACTTCCGTGCCGTCCCTTGAAGTGCAGATAACACCAGTGAATTGTGTTGCTGATCTACCTCAATGAATTTGCCCCCCCCCCATGTCTGTGTCCATTCCTACAGAACCTATTTGCTCCATTTGGAACTCTAGTATGAGACTAGAGATTAGCGAACCAGTTTGTAGCGATATGGATTCGACTTTTGCATAAGAAACTAAAACTTTTGCTATTTGTCTTCGATGAACCAGTAAAATGGCTGCCACCATTAGTTCATGAGCTAGAAGAAGACCACATGGTGTGACCTAGGTGGACTTCTGCAATATTACATGTCAGCCTCTCATCCAATCACAAGTGGTGAATGGAGAGGTCACAGTGATAATGTCATATGCACTATATAAGATTATGCAAACAGAGAGGAGCCATTTTGTGATATGATAGCAGCAGGGAGGAAACTCAGCCATTGCAGTTAACTGTGCCACCCCAGAGGCAGATAAATCATAGTGGGGGAGAGGCCCTGCAGCACTCTACTGTGACTGTCCCCTGTCATACATACTGGGTAACTGGTCAGGTCAGAATATGACTGTTGGTGGTAGAGGTAGTTGCGGCAGGGGGTGGGGTACTAGTAGTGGTGTTGGTAGGGGCACTCAGGTGAAATCTGGAAGTGGGGATTATGAAGCTATGCACCAATCTTACAGATATGATCAGTCTGAAAAAGTTTTGGGGAAGTAATTGCAGACAGGACCTATTGTGGAAAGGACCTGGCAACTAGGTCATGGTGACAATGAGACGGCAGAGGAAAAGGGTTTCGGCAGCAGTGATAATAAAAATTCCAGTCGATGCGAAGCCTAAGCATTAAATAAACCTGCCAGGGCAGCCCTAAGGCAAGCTTGAGTGGTGGTGACACTGACTGGCAGCTATGTTTGGTCATCTCCTGTGTGGGAATTTTTTTGTGCATTACCAAATGACAAATCCATGGCACTATGCAATATTTGAAAATACACCACTGGAGGCTCATGAGGAAATTGTCTCACTTTCTGAAGCCCTTTGAGGGGATCACCAAATTTGTCAATATGGGTAACTGCAGCATCAGTGATGTCATCCATTTAATATATCTTACAGGAATTGCGTACACTCAGTGGTGTAACTAAAGTCTTGTGGGTCCCGGTGCAATCTTTTGTCTGGGGCCCCCTACCTTATCCCTACAGCAAATTCTTCATAATGATGGTTACGGGTGCTAATGAGTGTAATCAACCTTAGTGTGGTTACGGTAATCTGGGGGTCTCCTTGGTTTATGGGCCATGTGGAATCTGCAATCTCAATTCTGATACCAGTGCTTATGGGCCCCCTAAGGCTCCTGGGTCCCATTGCAACTGCACCCTCTGCACGCCCTCAAGTTACGCCCCTGCGTACACTCATACAACAAGGGTCGGAAGAAGAAGAAAGCCTCCACCTCTTGGTAACCGTTACTACCCTGGGCTGTTGGGGATCTGCTCGAACAATCACACATGTAAGAGAAACTGGAGGAGAAGGAATAACTGGGTCTGAGTCGTGGTGGAGGACCTAGACTTGAGAAGGAAGAATTTCCTTTGGATGTAGAGGGAGGAGTTGATATCTCTTGAGGTATGAGGCTGACCCTTCCTTATTTGTTTTGAGATGATGATGATGAACACCACCACACTGGCAAAGACCAAATCATGGCAGGCCCCTGGGTCCATCCACACACTTGTAAGTAATCCATGCTACATGCTTCATTGCTTACTTACTGACAAGCATATTATTAGCATGGAGCAGAGGGATCAGTAATGGATTTCCGTGCTCTGGCTATAAAGCAAAAATGCTGAAATTTTTTCATGCTTCCCAACGGGAGACAAAATTGGCATATTATCTGACCATGCTGTATATTCAGCTTGAAGCAGCATTTAGGCAGATTACTGCCAGTGCCAGCCACATGTGTGCCCAGGAGGTTTCTGCCCACTGCCAGTCCTCCTCCTCACTCAATACTCTACCACCTCTGCCAGCATCATGGGTACAAGTAGCAGAAGGAAAATCAGCAGCACCAGCAGCAGCCAATACAGTATCTGGGACATGATAAACCAGAAATTTTATTCTTTGCATCACCAGCTGGACACACAGCAGGTAACTGACATCCATTAGTTGTTCAGATTACCTAATGGCTGAGAGAGTGTGCAGTGTTCAGTGTTCAGAAGTGGTCATAACACCCAATTGCACCCAACTGTCTAGGGAATATGAGGTGATTGGAACGTACAATACACTGCAATGCTAATAGGGGATGGCGATTGTCAACAACATGGCAGCAACCATGCGTCTTTATGCCGGTGGTGGTAGCTTTGGCAACATCAGTGGAAGTGCAATATGGAATAGAACGTGACAGATGAGACCTGGCAGATATGGTGGATACAGCTTCTGAGTGGCTGCTATGCTTAAAGACTTGACTTCCGTTGTAATAGTATAGCGGATGTCAGGAAAGGGTTGATACTTCTATTTTGAAAACATTCTTACTTTGCAGCATCTTTTCCATGTATGCCTAAAACTTTTGCACAGTTCTGAATGTTTTCCGTTAATCGTACACAGTGTAGTATCCATACATACAGAATGAGATATGAGGATTAAACCTAGCAAACATAACAAGAAAGTGGTACTGTGCAATGTCCATCTATACAGAATATGATTATATACTTTGAATTATTCCTGGCATGCAGAACAAGAGAAGTGGTACTGTACAGTCTTAATAGACATGGAATAAGAACAGATACTGAGAATTATACCCAGCATACGGAACAAGAGAAGTGCTACTATGCAGTCTTCATACACACAGAATAAGAACAGATACTGAGAATTATACCCAGCATACGGGACAAGAAATGTGGTACTATGCAGTCTTCATATACATAGAATAAGAACAGATACTGAGAATTATACCCAGCATACAGAACAAGAAATGTGGTACTATGCAGTCTTCCTATACACAGAATAAGAACAGATACTGAGAATTATACCCAGCATACGGGACAAGAGATGTGGTACTGTACAGTCTTCATATACATAGAATAAGAACAGACACTGAGAATTATACACAGTTTACAACACACCCAAACACACAAAATAAATAAATTCTCTCACAGGCTTCTTCTATAGAGGCTTTCAGCTCACCTCTGGCCTGAGGTCCTAAAGAAATATGGTGCATTGCTAAAATGGGAAACCCCTTTAAAGATAGTCTGTCAGCTGGAAAATCTGTATCAAACTAATGACAGTGCCTTTCAGGGCTACTTCTACACTTTCCAAAGATACCTTTCTTATTATGCATTGCAACTCCATTTTCATGAAAGTCAGTGTTTTATTCTTATGAAAATTAGCGAGGGATTTCTACTCCTCCTTGGATAACTGACCCTAAGTGCAGACAAAGTGTATCAAAGTGGAAGATGTCACTCAAGCAATGGGGGGCAGATATGGGCGCTTAAAGCCCTTTTCAGTTAATTTGCTTAAAAATACTCACTTTTATTAAAATCGAGCTGCCATGCAGAATAAGAAAGACAAGTTTGGAAAGTGAAGATGCAGCTCTACAAGGTACTGTCATTAGTTTGGTACTGATTTCCCTGCTGACAGGCTCCCTGTGCTGCAGTGTAATTGTACACTCCCACAGAGATTAAAGCTGATTTATACGGGTCCGTGTTTTTGTACACTTCCCTATCAGCTTGTTGTCAGTGAACTCTTCTAATATATAAGGGATTATGTAACATGCATAACTCCTAAAGACTAAAGCCTCACGTAGCAAGCTGCAGCCAAAAAGCACTGTGCAAAAAAACACATCGGAAACACATCATAATTTTTTTCTGCTTCGTTTTTCACAGAAAGTCCGCAAAGTTTTCATCTGTGTTTTCTTTCTGTCTCTATTATATCTATACAGAAAACACCAGCATTTCCGTTAGTATAATTGACATGCTGCGATTTACATAGACATAATGGTTTTTAAAATCAGAGTATTTTCGCTGCGGGTATTTTTCAGAATTGATTAGCCAGAATCCCATCCACTTAGCAGGTAATGTAAAATGTTGCTTTTTTGCTGCAGCATTTTTGCAACGTGGAGCCTTATAGATGAGCCTTTACCACCTCCACCAACTCCAATTTGCATCATCCTCGACTGACAGATGAGTGGTCCTGTACTGGAGCAGTCAGTCATATTAGGAACCCAAACTAACTGCATGGATTACTCAGGAACGGTGGGGGCTAGAGGAAAAATTCCAAGTATGCCTCAATCAGTGGAGCTATACCTAATGAAGCATGCAAAGAGTTGGAGGTGGCGGAGGTGCTGAAAGATCCTCTTAGGTTATTCAATCGCACTGGGTTAGTAAAATAAATTCAGCAGGTGTAAACAGGCTTTAACTTATAATTAGAATAAAGTAATATTATTTATTATATAGTAAAGATAAATTCATGTCCTGCTTGGAAATTATACAAGAGAATCCTACTGTCTGTGTATCATATCCAATCTCTCTGTATGCCTAGAGCAGAATACATGACTGCAGTTCTCACGTCCCCTTTTAGATGCAGTAGTGGTGGCTGTGTTCTGTCCTCAGCTGCTGCACATGACACTATACAGGCAGCTGGGTAGATGATATTCTAGTATATGAGAGTGCCTGGTGCTGCGGTCCTCAGCATCATCCTCACTCTCCTGCAATAATTGCTGCATTCCTACTGCCCACTAGACACATCATCCTCCTCCTCCTCCTCCTCCCTGCTCTCCCCTGATGCTCCTGGAGTGCCTGCATGTATTAACTTCTAGCCAGGACCAGCAGATCCACAGGACGTGAGATATATGGCCACTACTTGTATACAGGCTATGCAAAAATACCAGCCATAAGAGCCATACAGGAGACCAGAGCTGCACCTTAAAGGGGCATCAAGCACCACTATTACTATTTGGAACCTTTCTACTTCTAAAGGAAGACTCTGATCTGTGACACCATCTCTATAGTTAACTCTCTGCAGAAAAGTTCCCTGTCCTGTATTTCTGAGCTGAAGAAAAGCCCTGCAGGGACCATGAGTGGCTGCTCCAGGAGATGTAAGCACGGGCTCTTCCGATGTTTCCAGACCCTTTATAAGCTCCTGACAGGTACTCTCCATAAAGGTAAGACAAGGTGTCAATCACTTCTCCTGGCTGGCACTGGAGCTATGCACAATGCAGGTACTGTATGGGTGCAGGGCACTTATTTCTGGAGTAGAAGTAGTGCTGCAGTCCTGCTACTGTGGCAGGGAACAGACTGAGAATTGGGCTTTGTTCAGGTCTCTGTAGCATCTGGTAAAATGTTGCATTGCTCCAGGTAGAACGTTATCTATGCATTCTTGTCAGAGAAAGCTGCTTTACAGTCTGTAACATGAGGATCTGGGACTGCTGAGATGAAGCAGTTCAGGTGTTAGGAGCATTCAGATGGCTTTTCTACTCTGTGCTGGAGGATACAATGACTTATCCTGGACTGGCAGTGACACACTGCATGGCATTTCCCTGGATTCTGTGATGGGCTCAGATCTTACTGTGTGAAGGTTTTTCAGAGATTTCACATGTACAATATGCTTTTCACTCTTTGCTGGTGCTGAAGCTAGGGTGAAGTCGCTTACTACTTTCTAGGCTGATTTTATTAACTGTGTTGTGCCTTATGTTGCTGTGAACGTGGCTGTATAGTATTAAAATACAATGGATTTTAAAGATATCGCTGTGATGTTCTGGGTATTTATTCCTTAAAAATAACCTGTAAATATATTTCTAGGATTTAACAGTTTTATGAAGCTGGAAAATTAGGTTAGAAGCAGAATGACCACCTGCAGAGATTGTCACTCAGCTTTCCTATGAATAGTAAATTTGCCAAGTTATGTAATGACACTCATGTATCAATATTTGCATGGCAATGGGCTTAACATATAAATATGTATGTAGCATCAACATATGTAAAAAAAAAACTTCAAGGGAATATCATAGCTTCTGTGTAAGAATACGCTGCCTCATGGAAGCACATGGATTGCACTTAGGGTCTGCAGTGTAGACCCATAGAAAACTTTTGGCCCCAGAAATTGTCATGGGCATAGGGCCTTAAACAGCCCTTGGAAGATATCTGGGACTGACAATAGGTAACAAAATCAAAATGTTCCCTAATAAGTTTTTATTGTTTGAGTAACAGTGCTGTAATGGCCATATTGTTTGTAACCCAGCTTTCCCAGAAACAGGTATGAATTTAAACATCTTACTGTGTCACTGATATTTCATTATTTCATGTGGAAAATTTTAATGTTTCCAAAAGCATCTGAAAAGTATTTGAATCAAAATGTATATTGTATGCAATTCATTTGTGTGTGTAATGTATAATATGTATATATATATAGAGAGAGAGAGAGAGAGAGAGAGATCAAACTGCCTTCAAATAATTTGCACTGTACTTAGCAAATGTGAATACAACTGACTTTACAGTCCTCATTTCATTTGCAAAAAATACCCTGCAGTTTCGTATCTATCCAATAGATAATCAATGTACACACTTTTTTAGCTTCAGATTTCAGTCTAGACAGTGAAGTTGTAGAACAGATACCTGCTGAATAATCATAATTTAGACAGATCTTGCCAGCCTGTTCGCCGGTGTAGATTTTGTGATTTTAGCTCCAGAGCACTTTTCAACATATACTGTCATTTTTGGAAATTTACTGCAAGTAACAAGAACACGCACGATAAGAGCAATGAACCTAATGTAACCCATTGTGTTCTTGAAATCTCTCATACTGTGCATTATACTGTATTATCTATAACAGGAGTCCCCAACCACGGATCTGCGGACCGGGACCAGGCTGTTGGGGGTCTTTTGCCGGTCCGCGGGGCGGCGGGCTGGCCTCGGTAAAGGCGGCTCCCGGCACATTATGTGATCTGGCCACAGTGTTGTGGCTCCTAGCATAGTTAATGGCGCGGGATCTCAGTGTACAGCGCTGTAGACCAGGTCCCCGCCATTAGCTATTCTAGGAGCCACAGCTCTGTGGCCAGATCGCCAACCCGTCTCATCTAAAGCGCTGTTTAGTGTATAACCCCGCCCCCATATGACTAAAGCCCTGCTCCCTGCTGTCCGCGGAGAAAAAAAGGTTGGGGACCGCTGATCTATAATATCTGTTATAACCGTCAGTGTGATTGTCATTGAAAAACTTTAATGTGATTCTCAACAGAAAAGCTAAAATATTACCACATTATTAGTGCCTTTTTCTTGCAGAGGTTCACTTTAACATTAGAAAACTCCATTGTGTGTTGTAAATACAAAGTTGCATTTGATATATTTTCACCTATACCGGTGCATATAGAACAGTAAGTGTTAAGCTCTCTCTCTCTTTAAGATAGCATGCAACATTGGACAGGATGTAATATATAAGCTTTCATGTAAATAAAATGTTTTACTGTATACCCTCTCCATTCTGACACCATGTGATCAAGTTTGCAAATTGCAGAAAAACAAAGACATGGACAGCACATATAGCACCGTGCAAAAGTTTTAGGTGTGGAAAAAAATGCTGCAAAGTAAGAATGTTTCCAGAAATAGAAATGATAATTATTTATGTCAATAAAAAAAAATGCAAAGTGAATGAACAAAAGAGAAATCTAAATCCCATCAATATTTGGTGTGACTGGTGTATGGAGAAGAAGTCTTGGAACTGATGATATGGCCCCCACAGAGTCCTGACCTCAATAGCATCAAGTCTATCAGGGATTACATAAAGAGACAAAAGGTTTGAAACAAGCCCACATCTGCAGAAGATCTGTGCTTAGTTCTCCAAGATGTTTGGAACAAACTCCTTGCTGAGTTCCTTCAAAAAATGAGTACATGTGTACCTAGAAGAATTGATGGAAAGCAAAATGTGTATTGTTTATTCACTTAATTTTTGTTAATTAACAATAATAAACTATTAACACTTCTATTTTTCAATGCATTCTTACTCTGCTGAATTTTTCCAAGCCTGCTAAGCGAAATATTTAAAGGGATATTCCAACCTGATGTATCTATCAACTATCTACTGTTGGTCTACTTGGTTGGTTCCCTTGCAGGAGCCATGCATGCAGTTCTACACCTAGTAGGTACCTTCCTAAAATGGGTTTGTCACCAAATACAAAGATGCCATCATTTGATTCTCACTGTGCCCCTCATCAATTTGGCGTTTTTATTTTAAAAAATCCATCCACCTACGTAAGGCCCCTGGAATATTGCATGTAAACACCTGGTGAATAAGACCTAGTTTACATGTAATTTTCCAGGGGCCATATCCTATGAATTGATGGACAGATTTTAAAAATAAAAACACCAAATTGATCAGGAGCACAGGGAGCATGTCATTTTGTATTTTGTACTTGACAGACCCCTTTTAAAGAGGACCTTTCACCACCTCCAACTATTCAAGTTCTTAGCATCTGTTAATAGTCGCCTCTCAACTGATTCCAATGCAGTTGGGATTTTCTCTCTAGACTTCACCGTTTCCAAGCAATAAGAGCAGGTAGTTTTGGTGTCTGATGTGCTATTTAGACTCTGTAATGTCAGAAGGGAAGTGTCAGGCAGGAGGACATGATTCAGAGCTCCAATCAGAGACAGTGTCAGAGCTCAGAATCACACCCCTTCTCTTCTCCTGCCTGACTCCGCCCTGACAGTACAGAGCCTACATATGTATACGAAGCACCAAAACTAACAATAGTTATTGCTCAGGAATGGTGGGGCTAGAGAAAAAAATTCCTACTGTGCCAAAATCAGTGGAGCAGCGCTTACTAACAAATGCTAAGAATTAGAGTTGATGGATGGTGAAAGGTCCTCTTTAAGAGACATCGACATGATGTACAGTAGTATGTAGGCTTATGTGGAACCTCATGCTCATTTTTGCTCAGCAGTAATATATTAACATATGAAAACTGAATGCCAAGTCAGCGGGGGATTTATTAAGACTGGCATTTAATATGTCACTCAATTAGTTATCTGGCTGGCACAAGATGCTGCTGAATTAGAATTACAGACACTGTTCCCTATCTACAGAATAGGGGATAAATGTTACATGCTGGGGGGTCCGACCACTGGGTCTCCTACCAATCCGAACAGGGAGTTGAAAATCCCCCTGCATCCTCCCTGTGAATGAACTGCCAGTGGGCTGGCATGACTGGCACAATGGTACTTCATTCACTGGAAAGATGCAGGGGGACTTTAAATCCCCATTTCTCCCTGATCACTAGGGGATCCAGCAGTTGAAACCCAGTGATGTGACACTTATCCTCTACCTTGTGGATAGGTGATAAGTGTTATTGGACAACCCTTTAAAGTGACACCTGCCTATTAATACTTAACTACACACTCCGATGTGCCAGAATCTAAATCTACGCCACTCAGGAACTGCCATAGTCTTCAGGTATAATTCATGCCAGTTTTCTGGTGTAAGTTATAATAAATTCGTTAGGCTGTGGGGTCACTGGCCCTCCTTGGTCTTTGGCATGCTCTTTCCACTTTTGTAAAAAGTGGCAAACAGGGTACATAACCAACAATGTAGCACATCTTTGGTGGAAAAATGCTATGGGCTAGCAAAATCCCCCTCAGTTGTTTTTCCTACGAAGAGAGGTTAAAATGTTAGTCATGATATTTTAAGAGTCTTTTACTTTCCCAGGATATGGGACAAGTGTCTGACTGCTGGGACCCCCCAAGAGTCACTTCACTGGAGTCACCAAGTCCCTTTTGTCAATGGAACAGTAGTGTCTATTCACAGCTACCACACCATCCACTTCACAGGGACTGATGGAAAGCTGGCTATATCAGTCACATAGAAGTGATTGGAACGGTGGCCAGGCATGCACCCTGCCACTTGATTCACACAGGGGGAGGGATTCACAGAAAATAATGATTTGTCTAAACATATTAATCCTAAAACTAAAATCCATAAATTATACAGTGACCAAGCACTCTATTGGGCCACAGGATTCACATAGGAGGCTCCTTTGGATAGAGGATAAGTGTTGCTACTGGGGAAACCCCCTAATTTACTACCATTTGTTAGGATACAGAGCGTAAAACATTTTGATTAAACATATTATATATTATAATATATATATACGCAGTGGGGAAAAACGTATTTAGTCAGCCACCAATTGTGCAAGTTCTCCCACTTAAAAAGATGAGAGAGGCCTGTAATTGTCATCATAGGTAGACCTCAACTATGAGAAACAAAACATATCTAGAAAATCACATAGATTTTTTTAAAGAATTTATTTGCAAATTATGGTGGAAAATAAGTATTTGGTCAATAACAAAAGTTCATCTCGATACTTTGTTATATATCCTTTGTTGGCAATGATAGAGGTCAAACGTTTTCTGTAAGTCTTCACAAGGTTGGCACACACTGTTGCTGGTATGTTGGTTCATTCCTCCATGCAGATCTCCTCTAGAGCACTGATGTTTTGGGGCTGTCGCTGGGCAACATGAACTTTCAACTCTCTCCAAAGGTTTTCTATGGGGTTGAGATCTGGAGACTGACTAGGCCACTCCAGGACCTTGAAATGCTTCTTACGAAGCCACTCCTTCATTGCCCTGGCGTTGTGCTTGGGATCATTGTCATGCTGAAAGACCCAGCCACGTTTCATCTTCAATGCCCTTGCTGATGGAAGGAGACTTGCACTCAAAATCTCACGATACATGGCCCCATTCATTGTTTCATGTACACGGATCAGTCGTCCTGGTCTCTTTGCAGAGAAACAGCCCCAAAGCATGATGTTGCCACCCCCATGCTTCACAGTAGGTATGGTGTTCTTTGGATGTAACTCAGCATTCACTCTCCTCCAAACACGACGAGTTGTGTTTCTACCAAACACTTCTACTTTGGTTTCATCTGACCATATGACTTTCTCCCAATACTCTTCTGGAACATCCAAATGCTCTCTAGCAAGCTTCATACAGGCCCGGATATGTACTGGCTTAACCAGGGGGACACGTCTGGCACTGCAGGATCTGAGTCCCTGGCGGTGTAGTATGTTACTGACAGTAGACTTTGTTACATTAGTCCCAGCGTTCTGCAGGTCATTCACTAGGTCCCCCCATGTGGTTCTGGGATTTTGGCTCACCGTTCATTGTGATCCTGTGTGGAGCCCCTGATCGAGAGAGATTATCAGTGGTCTTGAATGTCTTCCATTTTCTATTTATTGCTCCCACAGTTGATTTCTTCACACCAAGCTGTGACTGTTTGAGGTTGTGGACAGGTGTCTTTTATACTGATAACAATGTCAAACAGGTGCCATTACTACAGGTAATGAGTTGAGGACAGAGAAGCCTCTTAAAAAAGAAGTTACAGGTCTGTGAGAGCCAGAAATCTTGCTTGTTTGTAGGTGACCAAATACTTATTTTCCACCATAATTTGCAAATAAATTCTTTAAAAAATCTATGTGATTTTCTAGATATGTTTTGTTTCTCATAGTTGAGGTTTACCTATGATGACAATTACAGGCCTCTCTCATCTTTTTAAGTGGGAGAACTTGCACAATTGGTGGCTTACTAAATACTTTTTTTTCCCCACTGTATCTTATATATATATATATATATATATATATATATATATATATATATTTATATATGCCATATATGTAGTAAATTTATTTTGATAAAAATCAGATGTATTTATGTATTTGATCTATGGTTTGGCCTATCACCAACCATATGAACAATACATTATGCTACAATACATAATAGCCTAAATTATCCAACCTGTTCATGTTATATGCAAAATCTCATACATACTATTACAAAGCGAAGGAGTCACAAATTATTATGAACTGTTTATCTCTTTCTTCCTCCTTCCTCTTTCTCATCCCAGAAAATTGCGATCCAGCAATCATGTTTGGGTCCTCGGCTTCAAAGTTTCTGAAAATAGCTGATATCCTTAATACAATGACCTCAGCCAACATTTGTAATGACATTTTCATTCCAATTTCTTTCTAGTATTATTTCATTCTTTCTGTGGTTTGGTATCTTTTTAGGTTTTAGATGAATATTTCAAATATATTAATTCATGTATTTAAAACAAAGTTACTCAGTATAGACTGGATTATGAGACTGGATTATGAGACTGGCTGTCGGTGGCCACTAACAAGACACTTTTATCTGTTTAGATGCAGAGTTGGTGCACTGAACTGAATTTTTGCTCTTGAAGGAATTCCTTGCATGACCAAAGCTCACCATGTCTCCCTGCGACTCATTCACTAATGTAAGTGGAGTTCCATTGCGACCCTGAGGGTGCTGCAACTGTGACTTCTAGTCGCAAAGAGATCAAGCAGTGGATTATTTTTTGCAACTAGAAGTCAAGTTCACAACATCTCCTTACATTAGTGAAGGAGTTAGAGGGCAACATGGTGACCTTTAACCGTGTAACGGGATTCGGACCCAGAGTGGCTATGTTGCCCTAACTTTACAGACATGGATGGTGGCCATGAATGAAGTTGTAAGAGAAATGGGGGCCCAAACTGACTTTTGCACCAGGGCTCATTATCCTTTAGCTATGCCCCTGGTTGAGATACTGAAGTGTGGAAATCTTTCATTTAATACCAGCCATAACTGGCCATATCCATTAGATTAATATCTGTCAGACTTCATGAATTCAGCAGGACTGGCTGACTATCAAATGTACATGGTATCATGCTAACCCTCCTTCCAAAGCAGAGAAAAGAGCAACTGGGATCCTTTACTTTACTGGGGATAAAAGCCACCACCAAAACAGAAAGGCAGTGGCTTTCTCCCCTCTCCCCGTTCATGCATGCTTATGTATGTTGGGGTGGGTCGGGAGGATAGTTGTTGGCCGAATGAGTGTTTAGCTGTCAGCCATTGGAATTGTATGGACAATGTTCCACATAAGCAATATAACATTGACCCCATTTACTCTTTCTGTACAGATAAGATACATGCCACATATTCACTACTCAGTCATAATGTATTCTCCTCCGTCCAGAGTATTCAGACCTACCTCACTGTTCAGACTCTGTCCAGACAGACAACCCACCCATCATATTTTATTTTGTATCCCTCCAGGACATTTTTTGTATGTGCTTTATTTTACAGTAAATTTATTTGCCATTATTATGCCTTTTGTTCAATCTATCTTTATTTCAAGAAGAAAAATATCCCTGTAAGCATTGTATAAGTGAACTATATTTTTTTCCTTAGAACGTCTGTAGGACAATCAATATGGCCTGTTAGGAGTTTGCTGAAATAGTATTATGGCACGTAGGAGTCATCAGTGATGATAGGGCTCTATGATACATAGTAGTCAGCGCTGATAGGATTCCGACGCAGAGCAGACCAGCGGCAATCGTTTATATTCTACACAGCTCCATTGTAGCACTTAATGGAGAAACCCTGCTGCTGATTTCAATGAACCATTTACCCTTATCACACTGAACATAACCCCTGGCTACTAACAAAAAAACAATATAAGGATTGAACAGTTTTTCAAACCCGTGCTGACAGAAAGTATATGAATGCGTTCCTCAAGACTGAAGATTTTTTTTTCTTTTTATATCAGACTCAAGAGATGACTTGAAGAAGAGTTTTCATCTTTAAATAGTGGTTTTCCTTTGTTGTAATAGTGTGACTTCTAATTCTGACAAAATTCTGCTTTGCGACTTCTTGTTAAGATGAAGATCGTGGTGTTCTGTCCTGTTCAGGACAAGTAAGAGATGTTCTATTGTAAAATACATTTTTGTTCACTTTTTAATAGAAAAGAAATAGAGCAGAAACATCATGCAAACCTAGACATATAACGTGTTTGGTTATGTGGGGACTAATATTTCCAGGCAGTGGACTCACCGTACCATATCAAGAAGGCAAGTAATAACAAAAACCCAGGTCTCAGTTGTGCCTTTGCTTACATTCTAACAGCACTGGGGTGGGGGGAGGGTTGAGCCATGTCTCTCTGCCTTTCCGACTCTTGACCACATAACCAACCTCGCTTTACTCCAGCTGCTTGGACACTGAGTAGAACGGAATCGATCATGTGACTCTGAGTTGGAGTGTCAGCAAGGGGTCATAAAGGCATGTCTTGTGAGTTCTCCACCAGGCGACAGGGGATCAGGCGTATATAACTAGCTTCCTGATATGGTGCAGTGAGTACGCTGCCTGAAAATATGATTTTCCACATAATCCCTATTAATGTAGTATTCAGAGAAAAATTCATAAAAGTAAAATAGGGACAGTGGTTCTGGCTTTACACAGCAAACAGACTCAATTTTCACTAAATACCTACTATTTCAGTGTGGATCAAGGAAGTTAAACAACTTTACTGGCTAGAAAAATTGTCTGGTTTGGGAGTTTATAGTAACTCACATGACAAATTTATAGGATTGGGCAATCCTGGTTGGACTGGACAAGGTCTCACTCACCATAAGTACTATCCTTCATAGCGCACTCTTGTAAATTTATATTTCTTTCTGACTTCTAATCTAACTGTGCTAAGTATTTTACACAAATCATCAAGCTTATGGTGTTTTTCCATGTATTATCACACCACATCGACTTTTTAACAAGCTTTTATTTCCATTCTACATACAATAATAATACTAATAATCCTCTGTCAGAAGGAGTCCATACAATTTATTGGATATACCAGTCAATGTATCTTCTGTACACTATGTTAAAGTTAAACCTTTCTTATGTTTCCTACATTATCCTAACTCTGTGATATTATTGAACATAATTGTTAAACTGTTTCGACAAGTGACAATATGTGGATTTGTTAACTGTATACTTTCCAAAATCTTAATAAAAATGATTTTGAGAAAAAAAAAAAAAATTTTTGCTTTTATTGATTTGTCAAGCTGTTAACCGCCTTTATAGCTCTGCATGTCCATGACTAGATTATTCCCATAACTCTTCCCCTGGTATACAGGTCATTCTCTACTCCTGTGTGTCCAATACAATTTTTTTTATTCCCCCCTCCTTCTGTTCCTTTTTCACTCACATTACAGGAACTAATCTTAATACAACACAAGTTACAGAATTGTAGGTCTCCTTTCAGAGGTGTAACTTGAAATGCTTGGGCTCTAGTGCAAAGTTTGTAATGGGGACTCATTCGTACATCAAGTAATTTAGAATCGTTGTATATTTTATGTGTCAGGGGGGACCTTTGGGGTCCCCCTGGGTTCAGGGCCAGTAGCGACTGCTAGCTGTGCATACCCTATAGGTACATCCATGGAAATGAGAGATGAAAGAAGCTCAATAAGTGATAGTGTGGTGGCGGTAATTGGTGAGCCCTCTTGGCTTATGGGCCAGGTCGTAGCCTTGAACACTGTGACCTAAATAGTGATGCCAGTGCTTATGAGTAGTGTTGAGCAAACCTGAACTGCAAAGTTCGGGTCCGTGCTGAACTTGGTGGGTTCAGATACCCGAACCCGAACTTCAGCTCTCAAGTTCAGGTTCGGGTTCGGCTCATCCCTAAAACTGGTTGATTGCTGAGCAGCCAGTCAACCATCTTTAAGCGCACAGATATCACAGACATGCCCAGTATGCTCATGGCTGTAATTGGCCAGGTGGGACATGTGACCCCTCTGTATAAGAGGCAGGGTCACAGGTCCCCTCACCATTCCAGCTAGTTAGGCTAAGTATGGAGAGGCTGCAGCTGGAGATAGGGACAGTCAGGGCCTTAGCTAAATGTAATAATTGTCCTTTTCAGGGCAGTGCAGCGAGGTAGGGAGAGGAGCCATATACTGTGAGGGACAGTTAGCCTATTAATAATAATAGTGACAGTAAACTGTGTGCATGTACCCATACTGTCTCCTAGCGCAGTAAACATAACTGTGCGTACCCATACCGTCTCCTAGCGCAGTAACAATAACTGTGCGTACCCATACCGTCTCCTAGCACAGTAACAATAACTGTGTGTGTACCATGCTGTCTCCTAGCGCAGTAACAATAACTGTGTGTACCCATACCATCTCCTAGCACAGTAACAATAACTGCGTGTGTGCCATGCTGTCTCCTAGCGCAGTAACAATAACTGTGTGTATCCATGCTGTCTCCTAGCGCAGTAGCAATAACTGTGTGTGTGCCATACTGTCTGTCTCCTAGCGCATACTTTGACTCACATGGTGGATGAGTATCTGTCGACACGTCTCCTGGTACTGAGCAATGGGTCCTCCCCATTAAATTTCTGGGTTGGTAAATTGGAAACTTGGCCAGAGCTTGCCCTCTATGCCTTGGAGGTTCCCTGCAGCAAGTGTCCTATTAAAACGTGTTCAGCACCGCAGGGGGTGTCGTCACTGACAAGAGGATCCACCTATCCACAGCCAACGTGGACATACTTATGTTCATTAAAATGGACCAGGCATGGATCCCACAGGACTTGGCTGTGGCAGCACCTGAGTGAGTGGTTAAAGTGTTGGCTACCTCCTCCTCCGCCTCATCCACTTACACCGCCACCACCTCCTCCTCCCCCTGGACCTCTTCCACCTGTTTCAAAATAATTATTTTATTTGTTTTTAATATTTTTTTTAAATTTATTTATTTATTTTATTTTATTTATTTTATGTTATTTTAAGTACTTTACCCCATTTTTTTCAGGGCACTTGCCCTGTTATTACTCCCATTTTGCAGCCCTCTACCCCATACTATCCCCATTTTACAGCCATTTTTGGGTCACCAAGTTCGGGTCCCCATTGATTTCAATGGGGGTTAGAGTTCGGGTACCTGAACTGAACTTTTGGGCAAAGTTCGGCCGAACTTGTTGAACCTCAACTTTGACAGGTTCGCTCAACACTACTTATGAGCCCCCGGGTGCGACTGCATACCCTGCATCATCTTTAGTTACTCCCCTGTCTCCTTTCCTTTAACCCCAGGAAGTGTTTGACCCATTAGACAGATACATTTTCATACCTTGGCTAGGCTGAAGCACAGCACCAATCTGTAAATGAATAGATTATGTTTCTCGTACACTTAGTGTAATGTTCTCTAGAGCTAGACACAGGTAGACAAGCAAGCTGACCCTCCTGATGGTTGAAAAAAGTTGCAGCCCTCAAAACACCACAGAAATGTCTTACAAAAGTAAATAATGCAGTTTTATTCATACATTAGAACTAATTCAATGCCTATTTCAGTAATGACTGTCCTTTTGCAGAAGGTTCTTTTCAATCCATGTTTTTATGTGCTGTGGGGGTTACAAAAATGATTCAGTTTTTGCATCAGTTGTCCAATCTATATACTTCATTTACATCAATGTGAAGTTTGAAGAAATATTTTATGAAATGTATACATCTTACCACAAGAACATATATTTTTCTTTTTACAATTAAATCAATGGAGAATGATTAAATAACTGATGCAGAAATAGAATTTATATTAGGGTCCAATTGTCCTTCATTTTGTGGCAAATTGGAGGACTAAAATATTCTTCGGTTCTGCAAGTGGTTGAAAGTTGTAAAATCTGTGTTCTTAAACCTGATTGCTAGCTAGGATCGATCACTAAATGACCCAGGGCAAAATGTATGTGAGAAAAAGGGTATATAGTGTGTGTCTATTGTCAATCCTTCCTTCTTAAGAATCAGAGAATTTAAAACCTGTATTTGTTTGTAAAGAAAATGACTCCCCAAGTCAAAGGGTTTAATCGGGTTTAAAGGATTAATTTAAACTTGTAGACAATGAAAGGGTAAACATTTTTTCTAACCATCTTAGTGGTGACAGTCTTTTGTCTTTATGAGTTGCCAATCTATATGACCATGAACGCAGGACTTTCTTTCGGTCTGGTACTTGTCAGAAAACCAGCCATGGTGTCCTTATTGCAGAATTTGATTTACTTATTTATATTTGCAAAAACATTTAACTTTTAATTGTCTACAAATTTTCTTGGAAAAAGCTCTTTATATAAATATAATAAAATGTACTAATGTAGTTTAATATATATGCAGTGTCCTCATTTCAGACCCCTGTTGCTATCCTGGAAACTCCACTTCCATCTAGAGCTATGCAGTTAATCAAATTAAAGGAAGTCTACCACCTCCCCCAGGCATATTCAACTGTCAGCACCATGTTACAGTGTTATAGTGATAAATAACATACCTCTGTTATATGTGTCGCATTTGGAGATTTGGAGAAAAGCAACTTTAAAATGTTATGCAAGTGAGTCAGTTAGGGCAGGCTTCCAGACCCCTACCGACTCCTGCCTGTACCACCCTGTGCAGTGAGAGTTGATTCTCCCCATCATCCAATCTACTTGAGCAGCAGGAGCAGTGCTCCCAGGACTGAAGGCCAGCTTCATAAGTCTTCAAAGTTGTTGATGATGATTAGCTGATTACCCTTCCGTCTACCTAAAAGTCCAAGAAAGGAGGTACTATCTTCACCTCCAAAGTGACGCAGATTGACACCTGCTTTCAGCTTTCCGTTTTCATCGGGTCCGCTTGGAGAACTGAGAAATAGAAACCTAATCCACTTAAAAAGCAGTTGCCCGCAGACCCCATAGACTATAATGGAGTCCGCCAGGTTTCCTCCTGAAAAATGCAGAGGGAAATGTCCTGCCTGCAGAACTTTTCTCTGAATTTTTAATGCGGAATGGGGAACAGAATCCCTGAGTGCTCACCGAGTGCAGATGTGAACATACCCTTAGTGACATTATCCTTCTCACTTTCTCAGATCTCCAAGGAAGTTTTAATTAGAATAGAATACTTGTTTCCTATTTTCTGTTGTCTAAACCTTGCTGCGTCCTATATGTGTTTTACAGTCTAAAAAATATGGTCATCGGCATAACACTTTAGACCTAAAGTTGAGATAATGGTCATAGTAGACTGATTTCACATTCCATTAACTCTGAATAAATATTGGTATTGTATTAACCTTTAGAACTTTAGCTCAATTTGTTACCATCTCTCTTCATTATAGATCCATTTCTCTTCTTAACTAGAATGAGTATTGATTTTTTAGTGATACAAACATTGAGGTGTTGGAAAATATATTGTCTTGTTTAAACTAGTCTGTAATATAGTCCACAGTAAAAACTGATGGCTAAACAAACCTGTGGCATTTACAATTGACTGGAATAAGCTGTAAGTGTAAAGTTGCAAGTGGCGTTCATAAACTTTGAGATGAGCCACAGTAAAATAAGCAGATACTACATTTCCCTAGGCACTATATACAATGGGCTACAAATATACAAATGAAAGTTTGGTGTGCGAGGGCATATATGGAAGACGCACCCCTCTCTGGAGTTTACCCCGTCTACTACTTTGAAATTTAAGTTGCTCTAACTTGGTTTGGTTTTTCCCTGTATACTTTATTGTGTGTTAGTTTATGTAGCTATATACCTCTTACAGTTCTTATCACTTTTGGGGAGCCTAACTTATGTTATTGCTGCTATTTGTGTATATATTATATGGGTATTCCTGTGGAGGGGTTTGTATTCATATACTGTAGTTTTTATAACCTGTTCCTTGTATATTTACTTTTTAAACTTGCATATATGTTCTAATAAAGATATCCTATTTCTTGTAATTTACATAAGTGTGTGCTTGGTCTTTTTTGGTGTTTACATTTCCCTAGGGGTTTAGATCTACCTCAATGTAGGGGTGCATTAAAGAGGTTTCCTAGAACACGAAGCCCCAATCTAAGACTTTCAAGTAAAGTTTAATGATAAAATTATTTCAGTTGCCACTAAGGAAGACTTATTAATCCTGTGTTTATTATATAGTTCAATAAATCACTGTATTAAAACCCTATGCAGTGGCTCCCCACAGTGGAGGATTCAGATAAACAGAATTTTAGGTTGGACAGTAAATCTATGGTATAGTGGAGTTGAGCATTTGGAGCTCTGTATCAGAAAACCAAAGACCTGTTTAAAATTAAATTATATGTCCATTTTCTTGACCTAAACCGTCTCCATTAAACCCCATTCCACTATTCCAAACCACCAGAAATATTAGGTGTCAGTCAAGTTACTGGCTGGCCATAAGTTGTCTGATATAATGGATTATTGGGCAAGCCTCCAGATAGCAACTAAAACAATCTCAACATGGCTTTGCAGAATGGCAACTTGAATTTACACTAATGCTTTCATTTGAAACAATCACGAACTACTGGGATACAAAGTGCAGATACAAAGTGCCTTGTCCAATCCCACCACATCCTGCATGTGTAGAGTATGTAGAGTATTCCTTATGGAGTTGGCATAGCAGCAGCATCACAGAGCAATGGACATATCAGTGCCGTATGTGCTGCCCTGGCATCTCTTACACCTGGTGCTTGGTGTGGCAGCCTAGTACTGTGCTGTATAGCACTGAAAATTACTATTTCAGCTTCTGTGACCTGCAAGGTAGCCAGAGCGCTTGTCATTTTATTTCTGTCAGTAGATTTTTTAATCAGATCATTTTTTTTTATATAGCAATTTTTATGGCAATAACAGCAATAAAACAGCCAACAAGTCCTTTGTCAGTGTTGACCATTACAAAGCAAATTATTGGTGCATACAGTACTCTGTTCCATAAGGATTGGGGCATTTTGGATTAGGAATTGGGCAGTCATATAATCTATGTGGATATAGAACAAAAAGTTATGGAAAATACATTATTATGATTAAGCAACGTGTCCATAATACAGCTGCATGGAATTTATATGTTCTCCCTGTGTTTGTGTGGGTTTCCTCAGGGTATTGAAGTTTCCTCCCACACTCCAATGACATACTGATAGGTAAATTGGCTTCCTGTAAAAAAAAACTGACTCTTGGGGGTGTTAGGGATGGGCACCTATATGGCAAAATATTAACTCTTTACAACGTGCCTTGTACTTTGAGTCTCTATGATAAATATTTGTCATTGTTATTAAATCCATTCTCCTTACATTTTTGATATGTAATTTCCGGTTTTAGAAAAAAAACACACATATTATAAGGAATTGAAAGAGCCACCAGTCTTCCCAATCCAGTTCAACAGTGGTTCTACATAAAACAATATAATTTCAATGAGTGTTACCTGTCAGTAGTTTTAATGTCATGCTTGATTGGTATATACACACGTGGACAAAATTGTTGGTGCCCCTCGTTTAATGAAAGAAAAACCCACAATGGTCACAGAAATAGCTTGAATCTGACAAAAGTAATTTGCCAAACTACATGTTGACAAGCCACAAAGCTTCTGGGAGAATGTCCTATGGACAGACGAGACAAAAATTAAAATTTTTGGCAAGGCACATCAGCTCTATGTTCACAGATGAAAAAATGAAAAGAACACTGTCCCTACTGTGAAACATGGAGGAGGATCTGTTATGTTCTGGGGCTGCTTTGCTGCATCTGGCACAGGGTGTCTTGAATCTGTGCAGGGTACAATGAAATCTCAAGACTATCAAGGGATTTTAGAGAGAAATGTGCTTCCCAGTGTCAGAAAGCTTGGTCTCAGTCGCAGGTCATGGGTCTTGCAACAGGATAATGACCCAAAACACACAGCTAAAAACACGCAAGAATGGCTAAGAGGAAAACATTGGACTATTCTGAAGTGATTGCAATCACAAATGCTTTGGTAATAATATCTTCATTTAATTTGTCGTCAATGGAAAACCACAAAAAGAATTGTCAAAAAGCCAAATTGGATATAATTCCACATCAAACATAAAAAAGGGGGTGGACAAAAGTATTGGCACCCTTTGAAAAATCATGTGATGCTTCTCTAATTTGTGTAATTAACAGCACCTGTTACTTACCTGTGGCACATAACAGGTGGTGGCAATAACTAAATCACACTTGCAGCCAGTTGAAATGGATTAAAGTTGACTCAACCTCTGTCCTGTGTCCTTGTGTGTACCACATTGAGCATGGAGAAAAGAAAGAAGACCAAAGAACTGTCTGAGGACTTGAGAAGCAAAATTGTGAGGAAGCATGAGCAATCTCAAGGCTACAAGTCCATCGCCAAAGACCTGAATGTTCCTGTGTCTACCGTGCACAGTGTCATCAAGAAGTTTAAAGCCCATGGCACTGTGGCTAACCTCCCTAGATGTGGACGGAAAAGAAAAATTGACGAGAGATTTCAACGAAAGATTGTGCGGATGGTGGCTAAAGAACCTCGACTAACATCCAAACAAGTTCTAGCTGCCCTGCAGTCCGAGGGTACAACAGTGTCAACCCGTACTATCCGTCGGCGTCTGAATGAAAAGGGACTCTATGGTAGGATACCCAAGAAGACCCCACTTCTGACCCAGAGACATAAAAAAGCCAGGCTGGAGTTTGCCAAAACTTACCTGAGAAAGCCAAAAACTTTTTGGAAGAATGTTCTCTGGTCAGATGAGACAAAAGTAGAGCTTTTTGGGAAAAGGCATCAACATAGAGTTTACAGGAGAAAAAAGAGGCCTTCAAAGAAAAGAACACGGTCCCTACAGTCAAACATGGCGGAGGTTCCCTGATGTTTTGGGGTTGCTTTGCTGCCTCTGGCACTGGACTGCTTGACCATGTGCATGGCATTATGAAGTCTGAAGACTACCAACAAATTTTGCAGCATAATGTAGGGCCCAGTGTGAGAAAGCTGGGTCTCCCTCAGAGGTCATGGGTCTTCCAGCAGGACAATGACCCAAAACACACTTCAAAAAGCACTAGAAAATGGTTTGAGAGAAAGCACTGGAGACTTCTAAAGTGGCCAGCAATGAGTCCAGACCTGAATCCCATAGAACACCTGTGGAGAGATCTCAAAATGGCAGTTTGGAGAAGGCACCCTTCAAATCTCAGGGACCTGGAGAAATTTGCCAAAGAAGAATGGTCTAAAATTCCAGCAGAGCATTGTAAGAACCTCATTGATGGTTACTGGAAGCGGTTGTTTGCAGTTATTTTGTCTAAAGGTTGTGCTACCAAGTATTAGGCTGAGGGTGCCAATACTTTTGTCCGGCCCATTTTTGGAGTTTTGTGTAAAATGATCAATGATTTGACTTTTTTTTCATTCTCTTTTGTGTTTTTTCATTGCAAGCAAAATAAATGAAGATATTATTACCAAAGCATTTGTGATTGCAATCATTTTCTGGAAGAAATTGAGTATTATCTGACAGAATTGCAGGGGTGCCAATACTTTTGGCCAGCACTGTATATTCCATTCTGCCTTGCTTATCTCAGTGAGGGTAGGGGGCCGTCCTTTTTTCTCTTCATACAGTGAATGAAGGGGGAGGGGTTGATTCTGTTCACAGCCTGCACAGATATGTCTGCAAACTGTTGCTGTGTGCAAAAGACTGAGGATTCTGCAAATCTTATAACTTACAATGCAAGAAAAGTCTTCTCTGTATCTACTTCTGGCTGCTTGCGAGGTCACAGGTAGGATATTATTTACAGAGAGCAGCAGCTTTACTTACTGACTGTTCTCCTCAAAGATTTTTTTTTTTCATGTGTTTTATATTTTTGTTTGCATGTATTTGCCCTGCATTTGAAATACAGTGTTCCTGGATCTCCTATAGTATAGTCACTTGGGTATTTCTCAGATTGTTCCTTATTGCACATGTCCACAGCCTCAGACAGAAATATAAACTGTGTTTCAGCCACAATTTGGTTAGCAGCAGAAAAACTGATAGGACATCATGTATGAAGGCTTATGCAGTGATAAAACAGACTGACCAGCAAGACCCTGCACATGTTTCAAATTTTATTGAAAATGCAAGTACCCTTTAAATGGGCAAATTAATAGCACTATTTACTCTTAACTCACTACAGTCACAAGATGAGGGTTTATCACTCCATTCTCAAGAAAGGTGAGGGTCCTACAAGTGGGACCATCATCTATGGGACATTTATGACATATCCTGTGGATATGACCATAAAAAATTTAAGATGGGAATACCCCTTTAACAAATATCTTTCTATGGAACTGTCACTTCTGTGTTTTCATGATTTGCCATCATAACATTAAATTATATACTATATGTATTTTAAGCTGGTGAATGCCAAGTTTATGTGGCTTCTAAATATTTAAATTTAGGTGCCAAAGGCACCCAGGTTAATGTTTAATTCTGGAGCCCCTAGGGGAAGATATGATTGGAAACCCTTTTCCAAACATCTAGTATTTGCCTCTGAAAGCACATTTCCACATGATGGTCCCCCTAATTCTTGGGTTCTTTAGAACATCATCAATGGTTCCTGAGTCCTGCTACTGTTACAGCAAACTGTTCAACCTACTCAGTGCTGTTTGGTAAAGTACTTTTAAGCCAATATATTGTTGAGCACAATTTCTAGAATACGTTACAAAACCCTCCTACCAGCTTCTTTGACATAAGTAGGAGAGTGAAAAAATCTTCAGGAGTTCCGTCATGGTCATAAAGTTAAGAATAACTTATCTACGCCACAAATAGGCTAGCATATAAACACATTTCCACTACGTTACAGAACATTTGGGAAAAAAGAACATTTTCTATAAAGGTCAATTATACGTGAGCTATAAAATTCAACGTCTTAAACTTAGAAATACAACAAAAATATTACAAAACTATGAAAACACCCTACTACAACTTTACTGTATTTACGTGTTATATTGCATTAAGTAGGATTATAGTGCTTCATTACTTTATAATGGTTAAGGAATGAGTACATTTTGCATAACTAGATGTGTTCCCTTTTGGCTTTGCCATATCCCTAGATGATAATCCATACCACCTCATACACTCTGCTTGACAATCTGAAGCGCCGCTTTATACACAGGAGGATGCTAGAACATTTTTAATGAGCTCTCCGGTCACCAGAGCTAATCGCCGCTGAACTTATATGGAAAATACAGTTCACTCAGTTCAATGAAAGCCTTTCTTCTATGTGAGCACCTACAGTAGTATTCCTCTACTTCAAGACCTTCAAGACTTGAACTCGAGCATTTTATTAAAAATTGTAATGGAAAATGCAAATGGACTACCTACTACAATAATATTTTTATGAGACCCGGATGACTTCTATTGTTTTATTTCAAAATTTTTTTAAAATTTTTTTTTTTTTTTAACCTGATTATTCTGAATAGTGTTCAGACTGCTTTCTGATACCCGCCATATTTGTTGTCTAGATATACCCTCAGTTAAGCCGATTGTACACGACCGTGTGCTAACTGGCTGCCGTGAATGAACAGCATGGCTGCGCACAGGGGACATGCAGATGCGCACCGACCCCTTTCATTAAATGAATAGGAGCCACGGAAGCAGGGCCGCAAAATCAGACAAGAATAGGACCTGTTCCATATTTTGAGGCCCGAACTGTCAGCCCGCACACGTGACCATGTCATTCATGGTCATCTGTACGGGCCAATAGAAATGAATAGCACACTGACCAGACATGCGGTCGTCTGTAAGGGGGCTAAGGCTGTACAGTATATTTTATTTGTGTTGCAGCCCACATGCTCTTCCCTAACATATTTGATATTTTCCCTGACTGAGGGTTATTAGTACAAGCGTTCCTTAGGGAAGAAAACGTCAGCTCCCTGACTTTTTATTGATATAGTAAACTGGAAAGGTCTTATTAAGCAATTAATTATTTAGTATATCAATTTGTCAGTTATTTCTGTATATTAAGCAATATATTACCAGAAAGTGCATGTTATAGTAAAATGTTAAAGTGTGTGTAAGGCCGTGTGTGTGTTCTGGAGTAATATCATTATATCTGACCCTTGTGTTACCTTTATCTGGATTTTTCAGCAATATTCACCACTTTAGCAGTATGCTCTCTAAATCCATCCCTTTATATGTGAGACAGTGCACAGCAGAGAAATATGACAGGACTGGTCTTTGTTGTCGTTGTTTGGCTCAATATTAAAAATTTTAAAAATCAAGAAAAAAAAAAATACAAACTATGGCTACAGAAGGTTCATACTACACTGATCACAAGGCATTATGGGAAAAGGAGCTGGGAAGCTCATGCGCCCTCTGTTGGATGTAACAGATCCTCAATTTGCTTTTGACCCACTGAGTTTTGAGAAGCAAAAAAGATTTTAGCCAAGCCAATTTCACTCATCTGCATACAGCGCTGTTACGGGATTTTTGTCCCTCATCAGTGCAGAGCAGAGTGAATTGGCTGGCTTTGTGGGAGGCAATGAGTGGCTTAAGGAAGGGAATCTCTCTCCTTGAGGAGAGTACCAGTGAAGGTGTGTAGAGTTTTGAATTGCCTTTTGCCCTCTACTAAGCATCTACGTATCACAAGGCATACTACACTGAAGCATTACTATGGCGGTTTTATTGCATGTGGTTAGTACAGAAATATTATCTACATTTTTTAATATAGTTGACAAAAAGTACTGCATGCTGCCCAAACTTTGGCCTAAAGGATACTGTTTTTTTCACTATAAAAAAAAATATTACTGTGGGCTGCCACATAATTTATAATGAGTAAAAACTGTGTTTAAGAGAGAAAGAGCAGCAGCCAAAAAGTACTGCGGAAAAAAATACAGCGGAAACACATCACAGTTTTTCCCACAGCGCTTTTCACAGAAAGTTTGCAGAGTTTTACAGAGTTTTCCTCTGCGGGCTTTCTGCTTCAGTTATACCTATACAGAAACTGCCAGCGTTCCCTTAGGTATAATTGACATGCTGCGGTTTACAAAAATGCAACGCTTTTTGAAATCGCAGCATGTGCGCTGCATATATTTTTCTGCAATGTGTGGATAGGATTAGCCAGACTCCCATCCACTTTGCAGGTAATGTAAAATGTTGCATTTTTTGCTGCAGTGTTTCCACCATGGCAAAATCGCATCGTTTATGCTATGTGGGGCCCCAGCCTTAATCCTTTTCTGCTTGTATTTTATCACCAGTCTTTATTTTTTTGTTTGTGTGTATTGGGACTGAAGGGGTGTAAATATTTTTCTCAGTATAACCCATGATGTACAAACACCCTATCAAAATTTTTAGAAGAAACGTAATATTATAAAGTAACAGAACAACTTCAAGGATGTAAAAGAGTAAAAACTCCTTCAACACATCTTAGAAGCAGAACTATGAAGATACATAACACCACAGTATGCGACACCTCATGTACAGGGGAATCAAATAATGGATGTTAAACAGGATTAATCAATAGACAGTAAGTACCTGTATGTATAGTATGTATAGTGGATATTTTATACACAATACAATAGCAGTAACCATTCATAAATTGTATTTTTTCTTAATTATTTTCTGCCGGCAGTTTTATCACTAGTCTTGTGGTTAGTTTTTGTTTGTGTGTGTTGGGACGATGATGTGTATATATCACCATAGCCCCATGTGGTCTATTTTATTACGTTTTCCATCTTTTTCCGCTGTACCAACAACCACTGGTCCACTCTAACAGGCTTTTAGAAGAGACAGAATATTATAAAGTAACAGTATAACTTCATCTGGGGGTAATAGACTAACTGCTCCTTGGACACGTATTAGAAATAGAAGTACAAAGACACCTAACACAGCAAAATGTGACATGTCATGTATAGGAGAATCAAATGGGTATTAAGCAAGCTACAATACCTGTATGTAAACTCTACAATGACCTATGTATTATCACTAATATTCCACAGAACCTGAACACAAGACAGTAGCAATAACAATTTATAATAACACACAATATCTGTCAACATTAACAAAATAAATATGTCATAATTCATTCAGAGAAGATAACATAGAGCTCACTGCATGGTTTAACATAGCAAGAATTTTGTTAGCATGTCACAAAATTGTGAGAGGCTGGGGCCCCACGTGGCGGACATACTGCAATTTCAAAAAGAGTTGCGCTTTTGGAAATCGAAGCTCTGTCCATACCACATTTTTTCATCTTTATATCACCTGTATTTTAAAGGGATACATAATGTACAGTAATTTAAGTTGGTCCCAGGAAGGCATCCTATTGGCATTACAGACTACTGGTATCTGTAGTACTGATGCAATACTGAAGATCTACTGATACAATATGCACTTGGCAGTACAGATATGTTATTCCTTACCTGTTCTCTATGTCGAATAGGTTCAGATATGTCTACCACACGTTTTCATTAGAACGTACACAAAATTATATGCCATCTATTCTATATTTCATTGTGGGACTAGATAGTGACATTGATATGCATTGCAGCCTTTCATGGCACCAAATTGATTTTTCATACTGATGTCCTATCTACAGGATCGCTTAGCAATATGTGATCTGTAGACTTCCAACACCCACACCCTGCATAGATCAGCTGTTACAGCAGTATCTGGGTGCCGGAATTTATAGCAGTAGATGTGGAGTGTGTGCTAGCTCTTCTATTCCAGTAATAGGAGGAGTGCTGCACTTTCCTGGAACCACCTCTATATAGTGGACAGGGCTGCTGCGTTGCTCTTATTGCTTGAATATGAGAACCTGCACATGCTCCCTGTCCACTGCTATGACTTGTGGCAACTAAACGCTGCCATAACAGATGATCTGTGCAGGGTCCAGGTGTTGGACCCTCACAGATCACATACTGATGACCTATCTGATGACAATGGGTCAACAATATGAAAAATCAATTTGGGGTCAGCCAACATGTTAATCCAACGGTATTTTGGTCAATATTTGCAAACCAAGACCAAGAGTGGTACAAAATATGGAAGAGTTGCAAATATTTCTGTAGTTTCCACTTCTGCTTGTGGCTTAGAAATACTAGTGCAGTTCAGTCTTCTGCAATGTGTACTAACTGCATGTTAACATCTGTATTACAATTGCAAATTTTAGCCCAAATGACCTGAACAACCTTCACAAAATCATAGATGCCTATATTGTTGTAAATCCAGGTTCTTAGTCTCATAGAGAGGTCAGATTTGTGGCCATAACACATACAGGGTCTCGCAAAAGTATTCATACCCTTTGAACTTTTTCAAATTTTGTCACTTTACAGCCACAAACTTAAATGTATTTTATTAAGATTTTAAGTGATAGACCAACACAAAGTAGCAGATAATTGTGAAGTGGAAGGAAAATAATAAATGGTTTTCAAAATTTTTATTAAAAAAATCTGAAAAGTGTGAGGTGCAAAAGTATTCAGCCCCCCTATATCAATACTTTGTAGAGCCACCTGTTGCTGCAATTACAGCTGCAAGTCTTTTGGGGTATGTCTCTACTAGCTTTGCGCATATAGAGACTGAGAATTTTACCCATTCTTCTTTACAAAATAGCTCAAGCTCAGCCAGATTGGATGGAGAGCGTCTGTGAACAGCAATTTCCATGTCTTGCCACAAATGCTCAATGGGATTTAGGACTGGACTTTGACTGGGCCATTCTAATACATGAATATTCTTTGATCTAAACCATTCCACTGTAGCTCTGGCTGTATGTTTAGGGTCATTGTCTTGCTGGAGGTGAATCTCCTTCCCAGTCTCAAGTCTTTTGTAGCCTCCAACAGGTTTTCTACCAGGATTGCCCTGTATTTAACTCTATACATCTTCCCATCAACTCTGACCAGCTTCCCTGGCCCTGCTGAAGAAAAGCCTCTCCCCAGCATGATACTGTCACCACCATGTTTCACAGTGGGAATGGTGTCCTCAGGGGGAGGAGCAGTGTTACTATTCTGCCAAACATAGCGCTTTGCATTTAGGTCAAAAAAGCTCAATTTTGGTGTCATCTGACTAAAATAGTTGTCCTGTGGACAGATTCTCTCACCTGAGCTGTGGATTTCTGCAGCTCCTCCAGAGTGACCATGGGCCTCTTGGCTGCTGCTCTGACCAGTGCTCGCCTTGCTCGATATGTCAGTTTAGGTGGTCGTCCATGTTTTGGTAGGTTTGCAGTTGTAGAATACTTTTACCATTTTTGGATGATGGATTGAACAGTGCTCCTTGGGATGCTCAAAGCTTGGGATATGTTTTTATAACCTAACCCTGCTTTAAACTTCTCTACAACTTTATCTCTGACCTGTCTGGTGACTTCCTTGGTCTTCATGATGCTGTTTGTTCACTAGTGTTCTCACACAACAGGTGTATTTATACTTAGACTAAATTACAGACAGCTGGACTCTATTAACTCATTATGTGACTTCTGATGGTAATTGATTGCACTAGATTTTATTTAGGGGTATCAGAGTACAGGGGGCTGAATACTTTTGCACATCACACTTTTCAGATTTTTATTTGATTAAAATTTTGAAAACCATGTATCATTTTTGTTCTACTTCACAATTATCTGCTACTTTGTGTTGGTCTATCACTTAAAATCTCAATAAAATACAGTTAAGTTTGTGGTTGTAAGGTGACAAAATGCGAAAAAGTTCAAGGGGTATGAATACTTTTGCAAGCCATGGTATGTTAAAATCCAGTTGTATTACAGTGGTGTAAATGAATCCATACACACAGCTAGACAACTCCAATGCAGCTGTGAACATAGTAGTAGTAGAACATTGCAGTGTGTGTCAAACTCACCACATGAAAAAGTGCTGTAAGGCTAAGGCTCCACTTAGCAGACTGCAGCTAAAAAGCGCTGCGAGAAAAACTGCATCGTGGTTTTTCCTGCAGCACTTTTCACAGAAAGTCCGCAGAGGTTTCCTCTGCTTCCATTATACCTATATGGAAACCGCCAACATTTCCGTAGGTATAATTGACATGCTGCGATTTCCAAAACCGTAACGGTTTTGATGATCACAATGTGTCCGTTGCATGTATTTTTCCGCAGTGTGTGGATGGGATTCGCCGTGTTTCGTATACCGTATACTTGTGAAGGCCGTTCATATTTAAGGGACACTACTGACTTTATTAATAAAATACAATCCCTTTCTTGTAACTGAAATAATGTAATCCTTGTCACCATGGATGTAACCAGTTTATACACCAATATCCCGACAGCACAAGGTGTTGCAATTTTCCAGGAGATGTTACATGAGAAAGCTGAATACACGCTACCCCAAATCTCATTTATCACTGATTTATTACTATTTGTACTGGCTAATAATTATTTACTGTTCGGATCCCAGTATTATCAGCAAATTACTGGGACCGCTATGGGTTGTAACGTGGCTCCAACTTTTGCCGTTATTGTTTATGAATGCCTTTGAAAACAGATTTGTTTACAATCATGCTTTGTTTTGTGAATTTGCTTAAACATGGTATCGTTATATAGATGATGTATTTTTGTTATAGTTAGGGTCCATAGACGATTTACACAGCTTCCATGCTGTGAAAGATCCTCCGTGCGCCAAACCGCTTTGGCCACACCCTGAGTCCTCTTTCATATAAAAACCACACTCACCGCCAGTGAGTCCCGGGTTCACCAGATAAATACAAGACAAGCCTTCTAAATTTTATATATTTATTAACCCCTAAATGGTTCGGTATTAAAATCTAACATATACAGATCAGAACAGATATGCAGACATATGCAAGCATTAACAGTTACTAGTTGCAAGATACAGTACAAATAAAATAAAAGGGATTAAAGGTGAAATGATTACTTTACCACACATGTCCTTGATGTGGTTCTATAGTCCAACACTCACACATGGCATGTGTGAGTCACCAGTGGAGGCTTTTCAGCATGTGGCATTAAAACGATAATCCCGCCTGCAGGCTCTCAAAACAGTCTCTTGTAGGCTCATCATCATCAGCAGCAGCATTCCAACCTGCCTGCTCATAGTAGCATCTCAGTCAAAGTCTTCCTAGCATCTCAGTCAAAGTCTCTCTCAGTGGAAGTCTGTGATGGTCTCCTGCATAATCTCCTCCCACAGACCTCTTACCTTATCTTTTATACCCTTTATGCCCCCTCCCAGAATGAGGTCACCGGCAACAGTATGTCTGATGAGTTAATTCAATCACGTTCAGACCCTTTGTATGTAGATGAGACAAAGTGAATTGATACCGTTATCAGTCATATCTGGTCAACAGCCCAGGCTTGAACAATGCACTATTGTTTGATCAGCCAGGGCTGTATAGGAATACAATGGAGCCCTATTGTTCCAGCCCAGACGCCACTGCCAATATGCACCTAGGCTTGTAGCCGCACACAGTATGCAAGCAAGGAAGAGGGGATATCCTATACCCAGAGACCAAAATATAGCTGAGTTATGGCCATATTTAGGCAGAATCATCACACATGCATACCTCAATAACTGCCTTCCCACCATCAAATTCTCTCTGGAAGCCAGCACTAACTCTGTGGCCTTCCTTGATATCATGATAAACATAACTGATAATTCATTGCATCTCGACTTGTATAACAAACCTATTGACAAGAATAGTATCCTACATTTCTCAAGTTTTCACCCACCCAATTTAATTAGGTCCCTTCCCATATCTCAGTTCATGAGGGTCAAGCGAATAGTTACAGACACTGAAAAATTGACACATATGAAAGAAAAATTTTTAGCAAGAGGTTATCCTTCCAACACATTAGATTCAATTAGAGAAGGTACAGGAACGTTCGAGAAATGAGCATTTACAAACTCGCCCTAAGGACAGTAAAACCATAGACAGACCAGTATGCGTGTCCACATACACGTCCATACAGTAAGAGGATTAGCAATATAATACATAACAACCTGGAACATACTACAAAAGGGCCATCCAAAAGCCTCACAAACCCCCCCCTTAGCCCAAGAAGGGGGAGCCCGGGGGGCAGGCCAGGGGGGGCTGGGAACGGGCCCGAAAAAAAAAAGAACCAAACACAGGCACAGGCAAAAAAGATGAGAAAAAAACAAAAAAAAAAAATTACCACGGGCGGGCGCCCCCCGGGGTTGGTGGGTGGGGGGGTGATAGGATTTAATAAAAAAAAAAAAAAAAATTGTATACAGGAAGAAAAAAAAAAAAGATGAAATGAAAGAAAGAAAGAGGGGAACAACAAAAGAAAAAATGTGGGGCGCGGCCCCCTCTTCTTCAGGACCTCTGCAATTCTCCCGGCATGCTCTCAATCAACTTCTGGACCAAATCCTGACTGATAGCAGTCCATTCTTGCAGAATCAATGCTTTAATTTTGTCTGAATTTGTTGGTTTTTGTTTGTCCCACCCGTCCCCTGATGATTGACCACAAGTTCTCATGGGTTAAGATCTGGGGAGTTTCCAGGCCATGGACCCAACATCTCTATGTTTTGTTCCCTGAGCCATTTAGTTATCACCTTTGCATTTATGCAAGGTGCTCCATCATGCTGGAAAAGGCATTGTTGAGCCCAAACTGCTCTTGGACGGTTGGGAGAAGTTGCTCTTGGAGGACAATTCTGGTGCCATTCTTTTTCATGGCTGTTTTCTATACAGGCGAGAACCCGTGAGAGATACGTCCCTTGGCTGGGAAGAACCCCACACATGGGTGGGTTTGGGGTGTTTTTTATTGGGGGGGGGGGGGGGGGGGGGCCCCCCCTCCTCTCACCGAATAAGCTGTCCAGATGTTCCAAACAATCGACATTGGATTCATCAGAGAAAGTTTACCCCGTCCTCGGGGGCCCCCTGTACCTTTTGCAGAATATCAGTCTGTCCCTGATGTTTTTTCAATACAAAAACTACACCCCCCATTCCTCAGCAAGCTCTGCACTGTGTCATCCGCAGTCAAAAACGGCCGCCGCTCTTCTCTTGGGCGCCCTGCCTTTCCCATGGAACCTCTCTCCTTGTCCTTAAATGGAATGTACAATGCAAAAAATCCAACAATTTTTGTAGTGCAATGGCGGCACGTTTCTAGAGATAACCATGGTTAACAGGGAACAATGATGGCACACAGCCCTTTTAATTCCAGTGGTGTCATTCTTACTTAATCATGACAGATTGATATCCAGCCCGTCCTCATCAACACCCACACCTGTGTTACTGGAGCATCACTGAAACGATGTTAGGTGGTCCTTTTAAGGCAGGCTGCAGTGTTCGTTGAAATGTGTTTTGGGGGATAAAGTTCATTTTCTAGGCAAATATTGACTTTGCAAGTAATTGCTGTTAAGCTGATCACTCTTTATAACATATCTGGGATATGCAAATTGCCATTCTGAAGCAGTAGCTTTGTAAAATTAATATTTGCTCAAAACTTTTGGATGACTGTACAATTAGGAAGTCAAAACCTGTACCTCCCGGCCTCAAATGTGTGCAATGCAACAAAGGACAGAAGCACAACTTTAACACAAATCAGGAATCATCAGGCCCCCAACAAGTGTGGGGGGGAGAAACCAGGGGAAAAAAAAAAAAAAAAAAAAAAAAAAAAAAATCAGACAGGAAGAAATTGATCTCCCTATACCAGCCCATTTCAAAACCAAGACACATAATGTCAATCAATCTCATTGATGTGATCCCACAGTTTGTGACAAAAACGGATGTGTAAATAAAGACATTGAAATGAATGGATGCATATGTCATCGCCAAAAATGCGGATGGCAAATCTATCTAAAATACGGATGTGTGAATGTAGCCTAAATGTGAACACTGCCTAATGTAATTAAAAATATTATTTTTTTTTTACAAAATATTGAAACAAAACATTTGCAAAATATTCATATTGTGTTCGTGGCATGGGTAAAAGGAAGATGGATCAAAATGTGTACAATATATTTGAGGCTGATCATAGAGAATAAATAATTCAGACATCATTATTGTGATATAGGGAAGTGACAGGACATTTCTTCACTAAACCTTCAGAAAATGCTGCACCCAATGATTCTGGAGCGCAGAAAGATAAATGAGATTAGTTCAGGAAAGCATTAAAAAGAGATGTTGTTTGTAATAAAAAGGAGAATGGTTTGGTGTTTGTGATTTACCTGCATAACAATGTGTGCGTGGATTGATAGGGAGGATTGTGGTAGCTGGGAAATGTATTTTATCATGTACAGTAGTTTAGGGCTAAGTTCAACTTTATGTTTTGCTGAGGTTTTCAAACAACTACTTATTGTATTTAACCACTTAGTGAACACAATACACATTTGTACTGATCTAAGGGGCTTAAAATCCTCATATGACGTTTTGTGCCAGAGCTCCATTGCCACCACAGGTCTCTGCTGTTTTATTCATCAGGGACCCCACAGCAATGTTCATATTTGGAGACAACTTCGATCACAGACAATTAACCCATCAACTGCTGTGGTCAATATCCAAATTTAGAAATCGAACATCCCTCTTGTAGGAAGATCTCAGTTCTGTTCTTATGCCAACTGGAAACCTTCTGCCAATGCTTTATAACTATTCAGACCGCTTGTGGCAGGGTACAATAGTAACATATAGATTTTGCCATAAATTGAAATACTGTTTAATCTTTGCTAGTTCAAGCCTACTGGCCGTGGGGAAGGGGAACTATAATAAAAGCAAAAGAAAAATATTAAATATTTTTTAATTCAAAAATACAATAGTTGATACCAAGTCTTTAAAGATATAAAAACATAAAAATAGTAAATTATATAATTAGAAAGTAGAATTTGTCCTCAAAAAAATAAGCCCTCACACACAAAAAAGTTATGGCTTTTAAAAGGCAGGAAATAAAAAACAAAAATGCTAAATTACAAAATGTCTTTGTCATTTCTTTGCCATCCTCCTCCATCCATATTCAACTGCCTCCACTGTGTTACAAAGTGTGTTACTGTGTTACTGCTTGTCTCTGATACTGCATGACTCCTAGTGGTTGCAGATAAGGTGGCAGGCATATACAAACATGGACAAAATTGTTGGTGCCACTCGTTTAATGAAAGAGAAACCCACAATGGTCACAGAAATAACTTGAATCTGACAAAACTGGAATCTGCCAAACTACATGTTGACAAGCCAAAAAGCTTCGGGGAGAATGTCCTATGGACAGATGAGACAAAGATCGAAATTTTTGGCAAGGCACATCAGCTCTATGTTCACAGACGGAAAAATGAAGCTTATCTTGAAAAGAACACTGTCCCTACTGTGAAACATGGAGGAGGCTCTGTTATGTTCTGGGGCTGCTTTGCTGCATCTGGCACAGGGTGTGTTGAATCTGTGCAGGGAACAATGAAATCTCAGGACTATCAAGGGATTCTAGAGAGAAATGTGCTGCCCAGTGTCAGAAAGCTTGGTCTCAGTTGCAGGTCATGGGTCTTGCAACAGGATAATAACCCAAAACACAAAGCTAAAAACACCCAAGAATGGCTAAGAGGAAAACATTGGACTATTCTGAAGTGGCCTTCTATGAGCCCTGACCTAAATCCTATTGAGCATCTTTGGAAGGAGCTGAAACATGCCATCTGGAAAAGGCACCCTTGAAACCCGAGACAACTGGAGCAGTTTGCTCATGAGGAGTGGCCAAAATACCTGTTGAGAGGTGCAGAAGTCTCATTGACAGTTACAGGAATCGTTTGATTGCAGTGATTGCCTCAAAAGGTTGTGCAACAAAATATTAAGTTAAGGGAACCATCATTTCTGTCCAGGCATGTTTCATGAGTTTTCTTTTTTTAAAAATTCTGTTGAAGCATGGTTGAAAAGCAATGTCTGACTTTCATTTGTTCATTTTCCTAGAATTTTTATATATTATTACTTTTGTCAAATTCAAGTTATTTCTGTGACCATTGTGGGTTTTTCTTTTATTAAACGAGGGGTACCAACAATTTTGTCCACGTGTGTATAAGATAACACAAACAACACATACAGTGGGAAAAAAAAAGTATTTAGTCAGCCACCAATTGTGCAAGTTCTCCCACTTAAAAAGATGAGAGAGGCCTGTAATTGTCATCATAGGTAGACCTCAACTATGAGAGACAAAACGAGAAAACAAATCCAGAAAATCACATTGTCTGATTTTTAAAGAATTTATTTGCTAATTATGGTGGAAAATAAGTATTTGGTCACCTATAAACCAGCAAGATTTCTGGCTCTCACAGACCTGTAACTTCTTCTTTAAGAGGCTCCTCTGTCCTCCACTCATTACCTGTAGTAATAGCACCTATTTGAAATTGTTATCAGTATAAAAGACACCTGGTGTCAAATAAGTATTTGGTCAATATAAAAGTTCATCTCAATACTTTGTTATATATCCTTTGTTGGCAATGACAGAGGTCAAACGTTTTCTGTAAGTCTTCACAAGGTTGGCACACACTGTTGCTGGTATGTTGGCCCATTCCTCCATGCAGATCTCCTCCACAGCAGTAATGTTTTGGGGCTGTCGCTGGGCAACACGGACTTTCAACTCCCTCCAAAGGTTTTCTATGGGATTGAGATCTGGAGACTGGCTAGGCCACTCCAGGACCTTGAAATGCTTCTTACAAAGCCAATCCTTCATTGCCCTGGCAGTGTGCTTGGGATCATTGTCATGCTGAAAGACCCAGCCACGTTTCATCTTCAATGTCCTTTCTGATGGAAGGAGGTTTGCACTCAAAATCTCACGATACATGGCCCCATTCATTCTTTCATGTACACCGATCAGTCATCCTGGTCCCTTTGCAGAGAAACAGCCCCAAAGCATGATGTTGCCACCCCCATGCTTCATAGTAGGTATGGTGGTCTTTGGATGCAACTCAGCATTCACTCTCCTCCAAACACGACGAGTTGTGTTTCTACCAAATAGTTGTACTTTGGTTTCATCTGACCATATGAAATTCTCCCAATACTCTTCTGGAACATCCAAATGCTCTCTAGCAAACTTCAGACGGGCCCGGATATGTACTGGCTTAAGCAGGGGGACACGTCTGGCACTGCAGGATCTGAGTCCCTGGTGGCGTAGTGTGTTACTGACGGTAGCCTTTGTTACGTTAGTCCCAGCTTTCTGCAGGTCATTCACTAGGTCCCTCCATGTGGTTCTGGGATTTTTTTCTCACCATTCTTGTGATCATTTTGACCCCACTCGGTGAGATCTTGCGTGGAGCCCATGATCGAGGGAGATTATCAGTGGTCTTGTATGTCTTCCATTTTCTAATTATTGCTCCCACAGTTGATTTCTTCACAACAAGCTGCTTGCCCATTGCAGATTCAGTCTTCCCAGCCTGGTGCAGGTCTACAATTTTTTTTCTGGTGTCCTTCCACAGCTCTTTGGTCTTCACCATAGTGGAGTTTGGAGTGTGACTGTTTGAGGTTGTGGACAGGTGTCTTTTATACTGATAAATGTCAAACAGGAGCCATTACTACAGGTAATGAGTGGAGGACAGAGGAGCCTCTTAAAGAAGAAGTTACAGGTCTGTGAGAGCCAGAAATCTTGCTTGTTTGTAGGTGACCAAATACTTATTTTCCACCATAATTTGCAAAAAAATTATTAAAAAATCAGACAGTGATTTTCTGGATTTGTTTTCTCATTTTGTCTTTCATAGTTGAGGTCTACCTATGATGTCAATTACAGGCCTCTCTCATCTTTTTAAGTGGGAGAACTTGCACAATTGGTGGCTGACTAAATACTTTTTTCCCCACTGTATATATGTACAAAGCAGGAACAAAGCCATAGATGCTTATCGGCAGCCATCATTAATGCCATCCTCATTAACATGTCATTGAAGGGAACCTGTCTGTACAATTTTGCTCATAAAATCATCTCCAGTACCAAAGAGGGCATCTCACCTGTCTGCATTTTATCTGAGCACTGCCTCTATCCATAGAAAAATTACTTTTATTCAATATGCAAATGACGGTTTTGAAGTCAATGGGGTGGAGACGTAGGCATCCCATCCTACCACCCTCAGCCTCTGTGACGTACCCACTCTGGTCTAATGAAATCCTGAACATTATCAAGCTGAATGCTGAAGCTGGATCTATGTCCCTGGCTTTGTTTCACCATTGTGCATGCACCAGCAGCTTAGTGAGGCATCTCAGTCAGGTGACTTCATTGCTGACTGGTGCGCATGCACAGTGGTAGTCAAGCCCAGCACTGTAGCTGTCTCTCTGTCCAGCTCCAGCACTGAGCTTAACAACCACTGCGCATAACCAGGATTTCATCAGGCGTGAGCAAGTACATCATAGTGGCTGGTGTCGGAAAATTACAGCAGAAGGGAGGTGATGGAGTCTGGAGAGTTTGACTTTATATACTTGTTCTCCACTCCTCTGGCTGCTCTAAACCCTCATTTGCATATTGAAGAAAATTATTTCAAAGGATATAGGCAATGCCCAGACCTTATGCAAACAGCGTTGGGCAGCAGGTAGGATGCACTGTCAGATTGATGTTGGTTTGGAGGAGAACTCATTCTGTCAGATTCCCTTTAGACTGAGGCCCCACGTTGTGGAAACGCAGCCTTTTTTTTGTTGCAGATTTTGCTTTGTTTTTTTGAGCCAAAGCCAAGAGTGGCTATAATAGAAATGGGAAATATCTAGGAAGTTCTTATACTTCTGCCCTTTGCTTAATCCTCTACTGACTTTGGCTCAAAAAACCACAGCAAAAAAAAAATGCTGCATTTCCGCAACGTGGGGCCTTAGCCTTAAAGGGGTTTTCCAGAATATTAATTACCTATACTAACAATAGACCATGAATATTAAATTGGTAAAGTCCAGGAACCAGTCAGCTGTTTGAAACGCTTGCAGTGCTGGGGTGAGCTCCATGTCCTCACATTCATTCTTCATATGGCTTTGCTGAAGTTTAGTTCCATTCTCATGCTAGAAATACCAAGCACAGCCATTATACAATGTATGATACTGTACTTAGTAAGCAGTTAAGAGGCAGCAGCACTTGGCCAACACTGTAGCCAATTCAATTAGCTTATTTGTGGGAGTCCTGGGTGTCTCCTACTTATCTGATACTGATCCTAAGTACAAGTGGTCAATATGACAGTCCCAGAAAACCCCTTTAACAAGCATGCATTAACAATCATAATTTAGCGTGCATAATTTATGTAACATATGCCCTGGGACGCCTAAAAAAGATAAACAAGCTTACATAGAAGCAGGCGGCTGTGTCTCTCAATCGCCACTCCCCTGCACTCCCTCACTATTGCTTTAGCAGCCGGTTTCTACCAAAGTTTGTAGACCTAATAGATCCTGCCTGGGGTATAGTAAAGCTGTGTATTTTTTAGATGGTTTTTATTACACAAAATTAGCAACACATAAAACACAGGGATCAATGTAATATTATTAACCTGCAGAATTAAGTTAAAGGTATTTTCTACCGTATGAGTTAAATATTGATGACCTAGCTGTTAGATATACATCAGATTTGTGGTGGTCTGGCACCTGAGACCCCACAAATCAGCTGCATTATTCAGGTGAGCTCTGTGGCCAAGCAGAGTGTTGTATAATGTGTAGGAGTGGTGCCTGGTGCAGCTCAGCCCCATTCACTTCACATGACAAAAGAATGTGATGTCACTGGCCTGTAGAGCTCCTAAGCAGCCGATCTGTGGTGTTCTTGTTGGAGCCCCCACTGATCAGATATTGATGACCTATCCAAAATCCAAATGATAGGTCAATAATATTTAAGTCTCAAAAAACTCATAACACATAGCATTTATACTGCACAGTAAACAGTATATAAATGGGAAACCCAAATAACCTCTTTACAATTCAGGTGAACACAATGCATTAATGTTTTATGGTAATGCAAAGAATGATTTATGTTTGACCTGGTTTTGTTCCTGTTCCAGTTCTAACCCAGAATCAGTCTTTATATATAGGTTCAATAATACATAGGTTCAGTATTTATTCTAACATCAGGTTATTACTTTTGAGGTCCTCTTCACAAAGTAAAAAACAAGTTCCAGGATGTTCCGTTGTTCGTTTTCTAGGTCATAAAGAGCAATGCTTCAGAAAAAGGCAAGTTTCTTCTAAGAGGTGACTAGAGAGGGAACCACCACAGGACTTCATTAAACTTTGCACTCATTTTTTCAGGGTTTTTAATGCTATTTTAAACATGCTGGATTTTTTGGCATTCTTTCAATGTATGGACAAGGCTATAGCAAATACACCAGAGAAAATGCCTCAGACTTGCCGTGTTGTACAAAACTCACTGAGCCCAAGAATGCCACTAAAACATCACAAACAAAAAAAATGAAAATGTGTCAAAAAACACTGCTTAATACTATTTGTCATTTCAGCCTTAACAACATACAGAAATGTACTTCTATTGTGGGTATCTTGGACATTTGTGGCCATCTCTCTTGTGATATGGGAGTCATGGAACCCAAATTCTTAAGATCCCAGGTCCCAAGACAGAACCCTCACCTATCCCATATTTATGGCATATGAGTCAGCAGCATCTTGGACACACAGACCTCATATCCAGCATATATTACTAGGAGAAACAGGCTAACATGAGTAAATCTGAAAATAAGACAAGGTTGCAAACTACAGATCTGGGAATCTATAATGAATAAAAGAATGAAAATCTAAAATGAATGAAAAGCCTGAAAGAGGCTAAAAACTTATTGAATAATAAAAATATAAAATGCAGCAAAAAAATCAGTGATAAACACAAGCGTTTTGGCTGCATATCCATTGCAATTTTTTTTTCTAGTGTTTTTTAACTTCATTTTGCCACATGTGGCCTTAGACTGAAACACAATAGTGTAATGGCTGATGGCTGTCTTTTTCTACTTCCCAGTAATTGTATAGAACTTTCTGCCTAAAGATTTGAAAGTGTGAAAATACCCTTAATATTGTCATTTTCTATGTCATTCTTTTACTCTTTAAGGCCGGGGCTCCACGTGGCGTAACAAAATCGCTGCGAATTCAATGTCAATTATACCTACGGAAACGCTGGCGGTTTCCCTATAGGTATAGTGGAAGCGCTTTATTGCTGCCGTGGTTTTTCCCACAGAGCTTTTTTGCTGCGGCCTGCTACATGGGGCCTTAGCCTAAGGCTGAGGACCCACGTTGCGGAAACGCAGAATTTTTGTTGCAGATCTTGCTGCGTTCGATTGAGCCAAAGCCAGTAGTGGATTGTGAAGACGGGAGAAGTATAATAACTTCCTATATATTTCCCACTTTTGTAGCCATTTTTGGCTTTGGCTCAAAAAACCACAGCAAAATCTGCAACAAAAAAAGCTGCGTTTCTGCAATGTTGGGCTTCCGCCTAAGGGAGTGTTTACAAGTAGGAATGTGTTGCTGAATTTGAGGCAGAATCTGCCTCAAAACCCGCTTTAAATCTGCCTCCCATTCATTTCAACAGGAGGCAGTAGCTGCTTTTTTCAGCTAGCGGAAAAAGTAAGTGTGCCGCTCGTTCTTCAGGTGGATTTTGCCTGAAAGCTCTCATTGAAATGAATGAATGACCTTCGGCGCAGAATTTGTCCCTGCCCAATAAAACAAAATACAGTGGCACTCTTCTCCAAATTTATTGGTTTTTAAGAAGCAGAAAAAAATCTGCTTCAAATTCCTGAAGCAGAAATTTTCTACTTAAATTCAGCGTCAAATTCCTATATGTGAACACCCCCTAAGGGTCGTATTGTAGCACATGGTTAAGCTTTCTACAGCAGCATTGTGCATGTAATCTAACATGTGCTATGAAAAAACCTGCAGCACAAAGGGACTTGTGTGCCTGTTTTAAAACCAATGAGGGTAAAGTGTGTATTCACATGTCATGCCTATGAAATTCATCCATTTTTTTTTAACAGTCCAACACAGAGCAGATGGAAAATGGATACACAAAAGCTGTTAACTGATCAATTAGTCCTTTTTTTACAGCCAAGACATGGACATGTTTGTGTGAATATATCCTTAAGCCTGCAGCATGCCAATTCAATAATAATAATAATAATAATAATAATAATAATAATAAAGTCCTTTAATAGTCCCACAATGGGGAAATTCAGTGTGTTACAGCAGCAAAGATAAGATAAGATAAGATAAGCAGATACAAATACAAATACAACATGTACAGGAATGTTCCAAGGTGAGAGGCATTACATTAATAGCAGACAGACAGATAGGACGTAGCAGAAGAGGGGGGGGGGATTTAACAGGCAGAGAGATATTTCAGTTCTCTGTATGTAATGATCTCCGCTTAGGTCGGTGTTGGTTGTACAGCCTAACCGCGGTGGGGAGGAAAGACTTCCGATAGCGCTCCTTCTCACACCTAGGGTGGAGCAGTCGGTCACTGACAGTACTGCCCAGCGCAATCACAGTCTCATGCATGGGATGGGACTTCTTCTCCTGCATGGAGCTCACCACGGACAGTATCCGTCTGTCACCCACCACCTGCACTGGGTCCAGTGGGCTCCCCAGGACAGAGCTGGCCCTTCTAATCAGCTTGTCAAGTTTATTTATGTCCCTGGTTGATATGCTGCTCCCCCAGCAGGCCACTCCAAAGAAGATGGCTGATGCCACTACCGAGTTGAAGAAAGTCCTAAGAAGTGCCCCCCGGATTCCAAAGGCTCTCAGCTTCCTAAGCAGGTAGAGCCTGCTGTGGCCCTTCCTGTACAGGGCCTCCATATGATCTGCCCAGTCCAGCTTATTGTTAAGGAGCAGACCCAGGTACTTATAGGTGTTCACAATCTCGATGCCCGTCCCAAGGATGTCCACTGGTTTTGGAGGGCATCTGCCTTTACGGAAGTCCACCACCATCTCCTTGGTCTTCCCCGCGTTAATCTTCAGGTGGTTCTGGTGGCACCAGTCCACAAAAAACCGGTTCAGTTCTCTGTACTCCCTGTCATCATCGTCTGTGATGAGGCCTACTATTGCAGAGTCGTCAGAATACTTCTGTAGGTAGCAGCTAGATGAGTTGCACCTAAAATCAGCAGTGTACAGTGTGAAGAGGAAAGGGGCGAGAACCGTACCCTGAGGTGCCCCCGTATTACAGATCACGGTACCTGACACACAGTCTTGGGCTCTCACGTATTGAGGTCGATTTGTGAGGTAGTCTAGGATCCAGTTGGAGAGGTGGTGGTCCACTCCAGCAAGGCCCAGCTTGTCTCTCAGTAACCTGGGCTGTATGGTGTTAAAAGCACTGGAGAAATCAAAGAACATTATTCTCACCGTGTTCCCTGGTTTTTCCAGGTGAGACAGAGCCCTGTGCAGAAGGTGGATGATGGCATCATCTACCCCAATGCCCGGTCGATAAGCAAACTGGAGAGGGTCCATAGCGGGGCTCACTAGAGGGCGAAGATGTGTGAGAACCAATCTCTCTAAGATCTTCATCAAGTAGGATGTCAGTGCTATAGGTCTGTAGTCGTTGAGGTCCATAGGGTGAGGTTTCTTTGGAACTGGTACCAGACAAGAAGATTTCCATAATTCAGGGACTATTTCCTGCCTCAGGCTCATATTATACATATATGTAATTATACCACACAGCTGGTCCCCACAAGTCTTAATTAGCCTTGCACTGATGTCATCTGGCCCTGCGGCTTTCCTCGCATTGATCTTTTTCATCTCCTTCCTCACCTGGGCCCGTGTGAAGGTCAGACTGTGGTCAGATAAAGACAGATTTCTGGATTTACTGGTCTGTTGGGAAGTAGCCACATGGGGTGAACGGGGTGAAGTCATTGTGGTGAGGGGAGCTGAAGGACATGCTGGGGTGGGAGGAGCTGGTGTGTGATCAAATCTGTTGAAGAATAGGTTTAGTTCATTAAGCCAATTAACAGCTGCCTCAATCTGGCAGACAGACTGTTTATGACCCGAAATTGACTTAAGCCTCTCCCAGACCCCCCTTATGTCTTTTCTTTCCATTTGCTTTTCCATTTTTTCCTTATAACTGGCTTTTCCTTGCCTGATTTGATGCCTCAGCTCCTTTTGTACTTCCCTCAACCCCTCCTTATCTCTTGTCCTGAATGCCATCTTTTTCTCGTTAAGTAGTGTTTTTATATCAGAGTTAATCCATGGTTTGTTGTTGGAGAAGCACCTCACCACTTTTGTGGGTACTGTGTTGTCCACACAAAAATGAATGTAGTCCGTTATGCAGTGTGTGAGTCCTTCTATATCTTCTCCATACGAATCCTGCAAAACTTCCCATGCGGTTGTGTCAAAACAATCCCTCAGAGCCTCATCACTCTCCTTTGACCATATCCTCACTGTGCGGGTGACAGCTGGTTCTCTACGTACAAGTGGCTTGTACACAGGTCGGAGATGTACTAGGTTGTGATCCAATCTTCCCACCCATGGATTTCAGCCTTTCCTGCATCAGCTCTTGAGGGTGAGACACAGCAAAAAAAAAAAAAAACAGCTGATCTTAGGCTAAGGCCTCACGTTGCGGTAACGCAGCTATTTTTGTTGCAGATTTTGCTGCGGTTTTTTGAGGCAAAACCAAGAATGGCTACTAAAGGACTGGGAAATATGCAACTTGTTCACACCGTGTGTCACCACCCACCAGCAGCTTGTCCTGTTATCGTAGAAAAGGTGTGGACCTTTTGCTTTAGTTCTGTGTCTTACATTTTACACTAGTCTGTTTTTTTTTTGTTTTTTTTTTAATATTGTATAAAATAAAGATAGTAGAAGGTTTTCATAAGGCAGATAGTAATTGCTCACTAGTAAAGTTTAGTGTTTTTGGTAATAACTTCAGGTAATTACTTTTTTCTTTCCAGTAGACAAATCCCAAATGTTTTCCTAATAGCAGACAGTAAATGTGGGACGTAACAGAGCAAATAGCTATGCAGAGCATGAAGAGGTCATTTTAGTGTCCATTGTAAAAGCAATACAAGTTGCTGAATTTAGGTTTTAAGTTGTAGAAGACTTGTTTTATTAGCATTTTAATTAACAGTATTTGGTTAATTAAGCCAGCCCAATAATGCCGCTCTTTACAAGTTAGTGTTTCACATAATATAATTAGAATGTTATTGTTCCACTATATATATATCGATATAGCAAACTTTAATGCGACTCAGATTACTGCAACGTGATATCACAGAACACAAAAAAAAGTCATTGAAAAACTTAAAATAGTAAGAAACAGTAAAACAAAATTTAAAGGGAGTCAGCAGGAAAATGGGTATCAAACTAATGACAGTGCCTTGTAGGACAGCTTCTACACTTTCCAAAGATGTCTTTCTTATTCTGCATTGCAGCTCCATATTAACAAAAATATGTGATTTCTTCTTATGCAAATTAGCTGAAAAAACCTTTAGGCTAAAGTGCCATGTTGCAGAAACGCAGCTTTTTCTGTTGCAGATTTTGTTGTGGTTTTTTGAACCAAAGCCAGGAGTGGATTGAGCAAAAGGTAGAAATATAAGAGCTTTCTATATATTCCCCTTTCCATTTGTAGCCATTCTTTGTTTTGGCTCAAAAAACCGCAACAAAATCTGCAACAAAAAAAGCTGTGTTTCCACAACAAGGGGCCTTAGCCTTAGGGACATTTCTTCTCCTGCTGGGGCTTCACTCTCTGCTCCAGATAACCACCTCTAACTGTAGACAAAGTGTGACAAAGTGGAAGATGTCACTCAAGCAATTGAGGGAGACGCTAGATCTTTCTAAGATTCCTTAGAAAATAGAAGCAGCTGTCATTAGTTTGATACCAATTTTTGCACTCAGAGACCTCCTTTCACGATATAAAAGTGTGCAGTTAACGTTTACAACATTTGTACATATAATGTACTGTGGAAAAGTGTGAAAACAATTCTGCAAAGTAAAAATGCTTTCAAAAATAGAAGTGTTGTTAGTTTATTTGTGTCAATTAACAAAATTAAGTGAATGAAAGAAAGAGAAATCTAAATCACACCAATATTTGTTGTGACTTTTACCAAAACAGCATCAATTCTTCTTGGTAAACTTGCATACAGTTTTTGAAGAAACTCAGCAGGGAGGCTGTTCCAAATATCTTGGAGAACTAACTACAGATTTTCTGTGGATGTAGGCTTGCTTAGATCCTTCCTGTAATCCCAGACAATGATACTGAGATCCTCATAAATAAGCTGCAGTACCACTAAAAACAGGAATGCTGCAGCCTCTGAAAACAGGTGGTCGGCAGGGTTGCCAAGATCTAATATCGATGGCCTAGGATAGGCCAACAGTTTCAATTGGCAAGAAAAAGCCCTCAAAAGTTAAAAAATAAACCCTTCCATGAAATTCGGGGAGGTGTAAAAATTTCAAAAAAAGAATAGTCTCCTGTCCCCGTTATTCCGTTGTTCTCCGCTGGGTTGTGTCGGGGCCTCATTGCCAAAGTCCTGTGTTACTGTGTGCAAAAGACTGAAGTTCCTGCAAATCTCACAGTTTACAATGTAGGAAAAGCCTTCTACTGTATATACTTGTATCTACTTCTGGCTGCTTGTGTTGTTACAGATGGGATATTATTCACAGACAGCAGCAGCTTTACTGACTTTGCTCATTCCCTGGCTGAGAGACAAATGTAAACAGTGTTTCAGCTATAATGTGATTAGCAGCAGAAAAACTGATAGGACATCATGTATGAAGGCTTATACAGTCATAGAACAGGCTACCCAGGAAGACCCTGCACATATTTAAACTTTTCCTAAAAACTCAGGCACCCTTTAAGCACAACGAGGTTTAGTCAGTAAGGGGTTAATGCTCTGTAGGGCTTACAGTGTTTGTTTAGGCTTTTAGCCTTATGCTTATACAGTACAGTAGCTTAATATAGTGTTTCTTCTTATCCTACCATGAGCACAGGGTGTGCAGTTCTGTATACAAACGTCACTTAGTGTAGTGAATGTCAAACAATTGCTTAACCAGTGTAGTATTTATTACCTGTAGCAAAGATGCCTTAGATTGTCACAGAAGGAGAGACCTTTATTTATTTGTTTCCATATTTTTTTATTATGTTGCGATAAGAAGACACATTTCTGATAGGGAGTTGCTCATCTCTAGTGCTGACAGCCCTGATGTTAGAGATAAAACAGCACCCCGTGCCTGCCTGACCACTGCATGAGCTATGTGTAACTGAATTGAAGGGCCTGGGAAAAGCGACTGTTTCTATAGGACATAAATGTACAGGGAACGGAGAGGTAGAGCAGATGCTATAAACTACACATAGAGAGCAGACACACAGAGAGGCACTGGCCTACGACAACAACAAGGAGCAGTGTGTGCATGAAACACCACACAAGCTTTCTTCACATCTGCATTGTGGCTTCCTTCTATTCTGCACTGCTGGACCCTATACATGACTTGCTTGCCCTCTAATGATAAGATGATAGAACTGACCCATCCCTAGTGTTCAGACCACAAAGTGAAAAGTGAGTTGTAGAATACAGAAGTGCCAGCCTTTATATGTGCTTCAGTTAGCAGAAATACCTATGTTCTTTATTATACAGAGAGGTATAAACCATAGTAAAAATAAAAAAATCCTTAACAGTGGAAAAAATGTTGGTATTACACAATACATCAGATTTCCATGTAACTGAAGACTAATTACTAGTTTGCGGACCGCAAAATACACACGGTCGTCTGCAACTAGCCTAAAAGCCATAACTTTTTCACTTTAATGTTGACGTAGCCACATGAAGGCTTGTTTTTTGCACGAGTTGTACTTTGGTATTGCACCATTTTGGGAAACATTTAGCTTATTGCTCACATTTTTTAACTTTCTTAGCAGGATGGCAACAAAAAGTTAGTTTTGGCATCCATGTTTTATGTCTGTGTGTCCTCTGTTTACATTGTGTAATATATGATATTAGTATAGCAACAAGGAAAACTACCCCCATTTTAATTTTAAATGCATCTCCTTAGTCTAAGGTAAGGCCTCATGTAGTGTCACGCAGCAAAAAAGCGCTGTGGGAAAACCGCGGCAGCAACGCATCGGGGTTTTTCCCCACAGTGCTTTTCACAGAAAGTTTGCAGAGGTTTCCTTTGCGAACTTTCTGCTTCAATTATACCTAGAGGGAAACCGCCAACGTTTCTGTAGGTATAATTGACATGCTGCGATGTCCAAAACCGTTTACACCACGTGGGACCCTGGCCTAAAGTAGCTTTTTGGAATCAGCACCTTAATGTCAGTTCAATCCATATATCTGCATGCCATAGATATAGTAGCAGTTGTGCAGGATATTGCAGCTTTGTCCCATTTAGGCTAGGTTCACATCTCCAACGGAAGCCAAAGAAACCGTCGAAAATCAGCAGAGACAAAAGTCCAGCGTGGAGGACTGTTCTCTCCACTGGTTTCACTATAAAAATGTCGGACACCCAGCAGACCCCATAATAGTCCGCAGGTGTCTGCAGGTAACCGCTGCTTTAGCGGTCTGGCTCTCTGTCGTTCAGGTCCCCAGGCACACTTGATTGGCGGAGACCCTGCGCCAATATGAACCTAGCCTTAAGTGAAGGCTGAAGCTGCAACACCATGCGCTGCCACTACTAAGTAGATAACAAGGCAGTAGACAGATGTAAACATGGAAGAGGCTACAGCGCTAGCGCTAGAAGTGGTGCTTCTACTGCTACAGCACTTGTAGAAGCACCACTTCAAATGGCTGATAGGTAGGGGAGTTGGATACGCACCGATTATGAGAACTGGAAGTTTTACACCCCAGTCTTGAATGGAGAGGCAGAATGGACAGCACGTGGTGCTCCATTAATTTCTCTGGAACTGCCGGATATAGTCTAAACTCAGCGCTCATCTATAATCTGGTTTCAGGAATTAAAAAAAAATAATAAAGCACTGTAAAGTACACCAACTAAAATAACACAAAAAACAGCTAAAATCCATCCAAAAGGTAAAATTAAGGTTCAACAATTTTCCTGTTTTATGACTTTATTTGACAATATTTCTTTAAAATTTTGACATTAATTTTTCATAGTATTTGTACAAAGTCATACCAAGTCACTGTGTGGTAAATCAGTTTTAACTGGTAGAATGCAAACTGTATAAAATTAAGGCCAGCTATGAAAACTAGTGTATTAACTTAATTTGTGAAAACCTTGTGTGACGCATATAATAATTATACAAAAAACTATTTTACTATCATATATTAATTCATGAAAACCTTGTGCAAAGCATGAAAGAATTATTTTAAAAAAATAAATCACTGTCTTATTGACTTAGGGTATGGTAGCAGTCAGTCACTGTAGGTGTGGATTTTTTTTTTTTTTTTTTTTACACCGACCTGAATTAGTTTGCAGTGCATATAAATATTTAAGGCCGGGGCCCCACATTGCGTAAATAGTGCTGCAGCTAATTCTGGCTAATCTCATCCACACATTGCAGAAAAATATCTGCAGCGGACGTCCCGCAATTTCAAAAACCGCCGCATTTTTGTAAATCGCAGAACGTCAATTATACCTATGGAAATGCTGGCGTTTTCTGTATAGGTGTAATTGAAGCAGAAAGTCTGCAGAGGAAAACTCTGAGGACTTTCTGTTAAAAGCGCTGCGGGAAAGACTCGTCATGCGCTTCCGCCAAGGTTTTTTCCCGCAGTACTTTTTGGCTGCGGATCGCTACGTGGGGCCTTAGTCTATATCAGAAGGTTGGGTAAAAAAAATGACCAATGAAGTTGATTTTTTTTTTAAATGGACAAATGACAAAATTGACATTATTAACAGTCAGATGGCCGGGGAAGTGGATAAAAAATATGTGACACGTGGATTGAAAATAGCCGATAAATACGAACCATTTCATCTGTTTACAGCTGTTTTTTTATAACCTTCATGTGCATGTAGCCTTAAAGAGTAACTAAACTTTTGAACAACTTTTGATTTACTTTAATTCATTTGTGTCATTAATACATTTTGTAATATACTTTATACTGTATATAAATATCCCAATCCTAACTGTGTTTCTAACCGTTGATCTCTCTGAAAGTAATATAGGTAGAACTCCGAACTTAGTGTCATAGTGTCAAAGATGAGAATTTCCAGAAGAAATTTCTACGTTTTATAAATGCCCAACTGTTTGAAGTGACCCTCCCCCAGCCGCAAGGTCTGTACAGGGTACACAGGACACAGTTCTCCATAGGGAAGCAGGATTTCAGAGAAAGGAGACAAAATTGGTGAATAAAGTATATTACAAAATGTATTAATGTCACTAATGCTGCCAGAAAATAGAAAGTTGTTTAAAAGTTTAAGTCCCAGCTTTGGATATGTTATGACATGTTAAAATAAAAAACACTTACGGTAGCTGTCTGCATCTGACAAACCCTGGCACCCACTGCCCTGAGCAGCATATTGCACGTTTTTTTAATAGGCCTGTGTTAATACTGAGTAAGAGCATACAAGGGGGAGTAAAACACTGCCAGACATATCTGCCAATGGTTATCTCCCCTAAGGATAGAAGGATTGTTTACTTCTTCAATACTTCTTTCCGACATCAAGAGTCAAGAGACTCTCCCGAAGACATTTATTATGGCCAGCGGGCTTCTACGACATTAATCTAATGTGCACAAGAGGGATTTTCCCACAAACAACATGTATCACCATAGATGGAATAAACCAAAGGTAATAAATGTCTGATCGCAGGGTGCTTCAATATTATGCCACTATGGCCACTAGAATTGGGGACCAGAATTGAATGAAGCAGTGCGTGCTGTTCCATACAATGTCTATGGAGCTGACAGACATAGCTGAACTCAGTTGTGTCACATGTCTCAGTCTCTTGGAGATTTGCAGAAGTTTTCAATGTGGATTTTGGTGCAGAAAATTTCCAAATCCTCATGGAAAAAAATTCTGTGTGAACATACCCATATACAGGTGCATCTCTATAAATTAGAATATCTTTGAAATGTTTATTTCTTTCAGTAATTAAATAAAAAAAGTGACCTCCTATATTTTCTAGATTCTTTACACACTGAGTGTTCTATTTCAAGTGTTTTATTTCTGTAAATGTTGATTATGGATTACAGGTAATGAAAACCAAAATCTACGAAAATTAAAATATTGTGAAAAAGTTCAGTATTGTAAATTCAGCGTGTCACCTGCCAAGGTTTCCTAAGCCTTTAAATGGTCCCTCAGTCTGGTTCAGTAGGACACACAATCATGGAAGACGCTGATTATGAATTGTATTACTGAATTACTGAAATGAATGAACGTTTCAAAGATATTCTAATTTATTGAGATGCACCTGTATGTACCTTTAGAGGTTCGCCACCATTTTTGTTTTCTGTGAAGCCACATCCTCTGGTTTGACATCTGTCCATAACATGAACACAAATAGAAGGACACATGACAAGAGAATTTTGTCCTCAGACAAAAAAAAAAGTTCTGTGCATGTGCTAGTTTTCTGATTATCCAGAATCTGTGCAAGTACCAAAGAAACTTTTTTTTTTTTTTTACCTTCCTCTGGATCAACACTGTAGGGGACTGTAGGGTTATAGGTTGGACTTGATGGACTGATGTCTTCATCCAACCTCATCTACTATGTAACTATATGTAACTAGGTCATGTATTTCCATGGCTTTCATTGTACACACATGGACACTTATATTTGTCTAACATCAGAACATAAATGGATAATATAGACACAATAAAATTAACCTATTGTATGATAAATAAGTTTTCAGTGAATTATGGAATAAAATATATAGATAGTGTGGTGTCTAATCACTGTGTACAGTTTATGTGCTTTCATTAGAAGGGTGTTAGCAATACAGTAACATGTGTAGGTAATGTGTAAGTACATGTGGACTGCATGTAAAAAAAAAAATCACAGTGTCAGGTATTCGCTCTGTTTGCTTGCACAGAAACCATGGCAAAGTACTGACTTATTTTTACAATAATGACAACAAAAAGTCCAACTGTAAACATTGATGTTGGCCAGAAAAAGTAGGAAATCATCTTTTGTGGTCCAAACTTCCTAATTAAAATAATGCTCTTCTGTCTCCCCTTGGGATCAAAATAGCAAGTAAATGAAGAAGACTTATTAAATTTTCCCTGAATTTCTTGTACATGCATTGCCACTTCTGTGAAGTTTTCCTTACATTCAGGAATGTAGGTACACTGCAGAAATAAAAAAAAAAAAAAGAATCACTATTTTGTTAACTAATAACATATTACACGAGAAGCTTATCCCTAATGGGAAAGAAGGCAAGGAAGCATTCACTACATTAAAGGGGTATTCCCATAGAAGTAAGGTAATTGTTCTATACAAAGCTGTGTAATGTAATATACATTTACTGTGCATATTATTTGAAATACATTTAGATTAGATTTCTAGTAATCATAATAAATAATCTCTCATGGTAAAGGCAAAGTCTATATTGTGATACTTCATAGTGCCCTGTTCATCAAACAGTCAAAGCCCTCCCACCAGCTTGTGGAAGAATACATTAATCGAGAAGAAGAGAAAGCAGGCAAAGCTGCTGAGACAGGTAGATGGGAAACCCCCTTTAAGGGAAAAGAAGGCTTTCCACTGTCATTACAGACAGGAATTTTATTACTGTAAGAGCATTAAATGGTCACTAACTTTTAAGATAACTTAGTCTCATTTCATTGAGCATGTGCAAGAGCATTATGGACCAGAATGTGGCTGCTTTCTGTCTGAAAAACCTCACTAAAGTTCAAGCCACTAGGGGTCTCCATTCTAGGTAATTATGCAGTTCACTCCTATGTTACCAGGAAAGTCTGTCCATAGATACATTAGATGTGCAAGACGTCTGGGCGGGAGGTACTTTTGTGGCATCCCAGAGCTGGCTATGGCTGGGCTGAGGGTGATCTCTGTGCATTGTATTATTTCCTGTTGCTTCATAGCCTGTGTGACATAGCAGGGGGTCCTGAGTCTCACACAACACAGCGCCACCTAGTGAGCCTCACACATGCATTACACCTCCCATAGGATTGAATAGTAACCAAATGTCCAATGGGAGGACATCGCCTGGGAAAAGGGGAGGAGTCAGCTGATCACTGGGTCCCCATGGTAACACCCCTGCAGGAAGGTCCTGCGTGTGAGGAGTTAGAAGTGTGGAGTGTTAGGAGGAGGAGGTGAGGAGATAAGTGTGATGTCCTGTGAAGAAAGCAGTGAGTTTAGTGCAGGAATCTCAAGTCCTAGACAGGCCCAGGAAGGTTGGAGAGCTGACATACTCCAGCTATTCAGAAGATCCTGTCCCCTGTCTGCCTAGCCATCGCCCTGAAGGAAGTCAAGCATCATTATCTTGTCAGCCTGAGACTGTGGAGAGAACATTCTGGAACACGTGCTCCATAGCAAGTATCACAGGATCCAGGGGCCAAGGCCAGACCTGTAGAATATCCTGCCACCCTGACTATTGCACCCCGAAACTCTGAGCTATCAGGACCACATAACGTGAGTGGGGAATATTATGTACTAGTATCATGGTGGGCATCCTCCTATGAGCCAAATAGGAGCCCAGACGCACCTCAGGGCTGTAACACTGAAGTATAAGGGGCTAGGAACACCTTTCATCAAGTCTACCCTGCACCCCAGGACTTTGCTGTGTCACCCCGTTGTTTTGTATTGAAGAAACTGTTTAAGCATTTGTGCCTCCACACCCATGGAAGTAAAAGTTCAACTTTACAACCGTTTCTGTGTCTGACTCTGCACCGACAACATCAGGGCGCCCCAAACACCACCAGTCGGCACAGTATAGGGGAAGCACCCCGGGGGAACAATCACCACCAACATTTGTGCAGCCCCCTCATCACCGGTACCAGTGGTGGTAACGTGGGACAGCACCAGCGCTGCGCCCTCGTGCCCAGAGACCATGACAAGTCTGCGCTGTTTGCACCCCGCAATCCCAACTGCAGCGTTACCTTCCATCTGGTCACCGCACTGTTATGTCTTCACACAGTGTATAGAGAGGGAAGGGGTTGATTCTCCTCACAGCCTAAGCACACATCTGCAAACTGTTGCAAAGGACTGATATTCTGTAAATCTCACAGCTTACATTGTAATAAAAGTCTACTCAGTGCTTTTAACTACTGGCTGCTTGTCTTATTACAGATGGGATATTCTTCACAGACTTTACTTACTTTACTGACTGTGCATAGATTGTTTTTTCTTTAGCTGCTTGGCTGAATGTATTTGCCCGGTATTTACAGTCCAGTGTTCCTGCACCTCCTATATTATGGTTACTTGGGCTTTTCTCAGCTATTTGTTTGCTATTGCATAGTTACTCCTGGCAGAATGGTAGAACTCTATCAGTAATGGGTAGGGGAGGGGGACTGCTCCTTATTGTACACACCCCCAGACTGAAATAGTAATGTAAAATGTGTTTCAACCATAATGTGATAACTAACAGCAGAAAAACTGCTAGGGCACCATGTATGAGGGCTTATACAGTCATAGAACAAACTACTCACCAAAATTATGTACATATATCAACTTTTCATGAAAGCTCAAGTACCCTTTTAGGCTAAGGCCCCATGTGGCATCCCGCAACAAAAAAGCGCTGTGGGAAATTAGGAATTAGTCTTCAGTTTTTGCGGACAGAGTGTCTTCAGTGTGTGTTCAGTGTTTCTTCAGCATCAGTGAAGTAGGTCCACTAAAACTGACAGTGTGTCTTCATTGTGCCATCAGTGTGTGATCCTAGTTTGCGGCTCCACCATAAAAAAGGTGACATCTAATTATATCCCTAGCTCGTCCGTGAAAACAGACGACACACTGATTACACACTGAGTACATCAATATGCCGTCCTAAGTTTTTAGTCTCCCATAGGCTTCTATGGGCGAGTCCGTTCCACAAAAACTGAACAGAATAGGACATGTTTTATCTGACGCGGTGCAGAATCACGGCTTGCATACTGATCAGTGAAAAATATGATCATTTGCATGTACCCATAGAAATAAATGGGTCAGTGTGCAATTCGCGGAAAACAAGGATAGCACATGGATCTCACCCACGGTCGTCTGCAACTGGCCTAAAAGACTGAAAATTCAATCCTCTGGTTGTTTAATAGCTGGCTTCATACAACTGTGTTTAAAGGAGACTACCACCTCCCCCAAACATATTTAGCTGGCTCCATCAAGCTACAGAGCGCATTACAGTGATAAACAACATATATTTGCTATGTCACTTTTGTAGATTTGGAGAAAAACAACTTTGAATCCACATGCAAATGAGGCTGTTGGTGCAGTGTGGGCGGGTCTTCAGTTCCCAAAGCATTGCTCTTTCCTCACGAACCTCTCCCCTCTACCACCTCCACTGCCCCTGCAGTGGGAATTGATCATCTCACTGCCATAAGTCATCCTACTCTGCGAAACAAATTGCCACTGCACTGGGCGGAGCTAGCCCAGCGATGGCTGTATGAGAGGGCTGCAGTCCCACAAGTTTTGACAATCAGGCAGAAAGGACAGACTGGAGGAAGGAAAGCATGCCCCAAGTGCACCAGGTAGGTAGGAGTAGAATGACTGACATCATGGCAGTGAGAGGGTCAACTCCCACTGCACTGGGCGGTGGAGCCAGGAGAGCTGAAGGCCTGCCCCCAGTGCACCATTTACATATCACTTCAAAGTTATTTTTCTCCATATCTATAAAAGTGGCATAACAAAGGTGTGCTGTTTATGAATGTAACATGCTCTATAACATGTAGACTACCTGTAATGTTCGATTCTCACTAGTTAGAATCTTAACTTAAAACTTTATTTTTAATCAAGAAATAAAACTTTGGCTCATATTACCTTGTTATTCCATTCTGAAGATTCTTCTGTGTGATATAACATGAATACATCTTCAGAAAAATTCATATTAACTAATACCTCCAGGCAGGGGTATTTTAATATACTTTCAGGCTTTGTGTTGGAATTATGAATACAGTTGGCTCGGTCTTTGAAAGTAGCTTGAACAAGGGTGCACATAGTTTCTTCAGTCCATACACTGTGAAAACGATCAAATTAGTTTTATTTATGAAGTAAGGCAATGACTTATTGAAAGCAGATCAGGTAACATATAGCATTCATTTAAGGTTATACCTTTATAGTTACATAATGTACTTTAGTAGATTAAAAAAAAGGGAAATTCACAGATCTAGCTACAGTGGGGAAAAAAGAATTTAGTCAGCCACCAATTGTGCAAGTTCTCCCACTTAAAAAGATGAGGCCGGCCTGTAATTGTCATCATAGGTAGACCTCAACTATGAGAGACAAAATGAGAAAACAAATCCAAAAATCACATTGTCTGATTTTTAAAGAATTTATTTGCAAATTATGGTGGAAAATAAGTATTTGGTCAATAACAAAAGTTCATCTCAATACTTTGTTATATATCCTTTGTTGGCAATGACAGAGGTCAAACGTTTTCTGTAAGTCTTCACAAAGCCACTCCTTCGTTGCCCTGGCGGTGTGCTTGGGATCATTGTCATGCTGAAAGACCCAGCCACGTTTCATCTTCAATGCCCTTGTTGATGGAAGGAGGTTTGCACTCAAAATCTCACGATACATGGCCCCATTCATTCTTTCATGTACACGGATCAGTCATCCTGGTCCCTTTGCAGAGAAACTGCCAAAAGCATGATGTTGCCACCCCCATGCTTCACAGTAGGTATGGTGTTCTTTGGATGCAACTCAGCATTCACTCTCCTCTAAACACGACAAGTTGTGTTTCTACCAAACAGTTCTACTTTGGTTTCATCTGACCATATGACATTCTCCCAATACTCTTCTGGAACATCCAAATGCTCTCTAGCAAACTTCAGACGGGCCCGGATATGTACTGGCTTAAGCAGGGGGACACGTCTGGCACTGCAGGATCTGAGTCCCTGGCGGCGTAGTGTGTTACTGTCGGTAGCCTTTGTTACGTTAGTCCCAGCTTTCTGCAGGTCATTCACTAAGTCCCCCCGTGTGGTTCTGGGATTTTTGCTCACTGTTCTTGTGATCATTTTGACCCCATGGCGTGAGATCTTGCGTGGAGCTCCTGATCGAGGGAGATTATCAGTGGTCTTGTATGTCTTCCATTTTCTAATTATTTCTCCCACTGTTGATTTCTTCACACCAAGCTGCTTGCCTATTGCAGATTCAGTCTTCCCAGCCTGGTGCAGGTCTACAATTTTGTTTCTGGTGCCCTTCCACAGCTCTTTGGTCTTCACCATAGTGGAGTTTGGAGTGTGACTGTTTAAGGTTGTGGACAGGTGTCTTTTATACTGATAATGTCAAACAGGAGCCAGTACTACAGGTAATGAATGGAGGACAGAGGAGCCTCTTAAAGAAGAAGTTACAGGTCTGTGAGAGCCAGAAATCTTGCTTGTTTGTAGGTGACCCAATACTTATTTTCCACCATAATTTGCAAAAAAATTCTTAAAAAATCAGACAATGTGATTTTTGGATTTGTTTTCTCATTTTGTCTCTCATAGTTGAGGTCTACCTATGATGTCAATTACAGGCCTCTCTCATCTTTTTAAGTAGGAGAACTTGCACAATTGGTGGCGGACTAAATACTTTTTTTCCCCACTGTATATAGCTAAGACAAAAACCCTGTGGACCACTATGGCATTATGGAAAGTTTGGCTATTATGGATCCACTGGTCTTACTGTACTGCTCTGTTTAATACATAGTCTATGGGTCTGAATGACAACATAGTTAAAATGGTAGGCAAATTAAAAAGATTTTTACCTATCCACAGGGTAGGTGATAAATGTATGATCACTAGTGTTGACCTCTGAGACCCATAGAGTTCCATAGAGATTATATTGAATGGTAGTGCGCAAATATGACTTCAGCTCTATCCAGTACCCCAATCCCATGATCAGTGGGTGTTCCAAGGGTCAAACATTTATCACCTATCCTGTTTTTTATGGGCTAACCTCTAACTGACATCTGCTGAAGGCTAGTGCCTGCTCAGGAGGAGTCGGAGAGTCTCTGGTGTTTTACACAGCTCTGTAGATGGAAATATAAAAAGGTACGTGTCAGAATAAAGCGATGCAAAGACAATTTTTTAAAGGTATTAATGCATGATAAAACCTATGAAATTTGGTAAGCCTGTAAATATACTGCCCTGTCGAATAAAGGTAATGTGTCATAACACAGTGAATGCCATAATTTGTGCTTTCTAAGAGGGCACATAAAAGGTACATAAGTACTGAGTATAGAGATAAATGTTGGCATTAGTGGTGGCATAAAAAGGGATTAGTACTCGGCGGGGTCACTAAGAGGAGCTCAGGATCATCACTACTACTGCATGGCGTCGCTGCAAATGCCAATTACTGTGTGGAGCCCAAGTGGGGCACTATACTGTGTTTAGGGCAGCTTAAAGTGACTCTTTTTGTGCAGCATTTATTAAAAAAAAAAGTTGGCACAAAATATAGGGTACTATCACTGTGTGGGGCTCCAAAGATAGCATTAATACCTTCTGGGGCACTATGGATGGGAAGTTTGTATAGAGGAGGATAAGTGTGGGTGTATTTGAAAGCCAGGAGCCAAAAACGTCTGTGTCAAATTCTGCAAAGATGTGGTTGGGAAAAGTCATTGTGAAGGTGTGTGCCAAGTGAAGAAGTAAGAGGAAAGTGAATAAACAAGTCACTGGATGGAACTATATTCACTTGCACAGTCTGCAAAAAAATGTGTAGAACTGGCATCACCAAATACTTGTTTACTGTATGGTGGTAATGCTGGTCTTGGTATAGTGAGTTTTATTCAGTATGATGGTAATATTCAGTCACTATGTGATGTTAATATGTGTCCACGGTCAGGCAGTATTATTTGGTTCCTATATAGTGGTATTATTGGTAATGTTGGCCTTGATGTATTGGGTTTTGTTCAGTAACAGTGTGACGATAATGTATGATGTATGGTCATAATATTTTCTATTTGTACCTTGTGAAGTGGTATTATTTGATGACTGTATGTCGGTCATTATATACAGTGCCATCCCTCATCATTACATACACCTATACATCTTTATTTGCAGTGGTTATATTATATATTGTTTAAACTGCTGGTCCTGGAGTAAATTGCCAATGCACCAATATATCAATGGATCTAAGTAGCAATACAAGACACATGGACATTTGGCACTTTTTGCCTGAGAAAGTCAGAATTTTTTTTTCTTATCCAGTTACAACCCCTTTAACTATGGCTGCAACCCCTTCATTCTGAGGATTGGTATTGGTCCCACACCCGGCTGATATCACTTCAGAGAGGGGGGGAAACACCTTAACATTTCTGAGATTTCAGCTAACCCTTAGTGAGCTCAACAAAACATAGAGCCAAATACTATTTACTTTTCCACCATATTTCTACTCTTGAATAAGTCCCAAGCACAGTGGACTGACTTCTGCTGGAACCAGTGCCTCATGATCTCAGAATCTTCCACGTTTCATTCCCAGTGCTCTAAGATTAGTAATGTATCTGTAGTTGTAAAATCCTCTTTGTTCTAGTTTTTATATATATATATATATATATATATATATATATATATATATATATACACACACACACACTTTCCACATATGACAGCAAAAATAAATTTTGCAGAGTACAGACTGCCATAAATTTCAGCTGCAAGCGTGTTGTCAGGGGAGTTAGGATAGTGTTGGATGAGCTAGCAATGTCATCATAAAAAATATATTAACTAGAGCTAAATATGTTTTAGAAAACATACAATAGTGTTTGTCTTAGAATGACATGTATAGGTGAAGAGGTTGGATATGGTTCAAACCCATGGGACTAAATCAATTCTGGAGGTAACATTTCCTTGTAACAGCCTGAGTATATAAGATATTGTTTCTATATCAAATTGAATAAAACAAACACATTACGGAGCGAAAAACTAATAATCAGTCATTGCTTTACCCTGTAAGGCTCCACATAGATTCAGGACCTCTGGCAAATACATTTGGCACAGTTTGCATTCTCTGTAGTTGTAGCTATAAAGCAAGACATGCAGTACTTCATAGTGTTTTCCTTTTTTTTTTTTTTATTAATCATTTTTAAAGCTGCCAACTTAAGTTTATTTCTGCTGTTAAATCAGTTGAACAAACCTGAAGGTGAACTATACTGTACTATAGGTAACTTAATAAGGATGGACCCTATTAAATGATAACACTTCTTACTTCTAGATGCTTCCTCTATTATATGGACTGTATTACAGTTGCAAATTCTATCCCCACTGTGGTCTATTTACCCCAAGTTACAGCCTCATAAGGATCACTAATGTGGCAAGTTCAGGATGGAATTTGCAGCTGTAATACTGTCCATATTTTACAGAGGTATTACAGCCATGTGACACCAGCCTTATACTTGTATTACAGCCGTGTGACTCCAGCCTTATACTTGTATTACAGCCATATGACTCCAGCCTTATGTTTGTATTACAGCAGGGTGAATCCAACCTTATACTTGTATTATAGCCGTGTGAATCCAGCCTTATACTTGTATTGCTGCAATGTGAATCCAACCTTATACTTATATTCCAGTCATGTGAATCCAGATAATATACTTGTATTACAGCTGTACGAATCCAGCCTTATACTTGTATTACAGCTGTACGAATCCAGCCTTATACTTGTATTACAGCCGTGTGACTCCAGCCTTATGTTTAATCAAATTTATTAAAGTTTTGCAATAAGAACAGAAAGAGGAAAAGGGAAAGGGGGTACAATGCTATGACATCAATATCAGTTAAAACAATAACAGGGGGGGCACGCAGGCCACCTTATTTATGGATAAGGCACAGTAGTGAAAGTTTGGGTAAAAAGGCCAACGAAGCCCACCACAACAGGATCAGAAATAAATAACACAATGACAACTAAAATGACTATAACTTTAGGTGGGTGATAGCTGAAAAAACTAACAAGTCAACTGTAGAAAGCTACCACAGGGCCACCCACCTAACAGTAAATTAAAACAAACATCAAGAGGAGGGGGACCAAAAGGGGAACACAGGTGTACAAGACATAAGAGGCCTAGGACACGACAAGAGCAGGGGAGAGACACAGGAGGGAGGAGGTAGAAGATGGAACGGAAGGGGAAATTTAGAAATGGAGAGCAGCCAGACACTGCACCAACAGAAAAACAGAGCAACCCCAAATCAAGAAAAAAAAAGAGAGAAACTCAGAGGACTCCTGAAACACCACCCACGGCCGCCAGAGGGACTCAAATTTGGAGGGGTCGGGCGAGTCCTCAGCCACCAGGGCCTCCATTCTCCTGATAAGGAGAAGCTCCTGAAGGAACTCCACCAGGGTAGGCACAGCAGTGCTACGCCAAGACTCCAGCCTTATACTTGTATTACAGCAATGTGAATCCAGTCTTATACTTGTATTACAGCAATGTGAATCCAGCCTTATACTTGTAGTGCAGCAATGTGAATACAGCCTTATACTTATATTACAGTCATGTGAATACAGCCATATACTTATATTACAGCTGTACGAATCCAGCCTTATACTTGTATTACAGCAGTGTGACTCCAGCCTTATACTTGTATTATAGCCAGGGGTGTAACTACCGGGGTAGCAGCGGTAGCAGGGACTCTGGGGTCTGAAAAGAATAAGTATAAATAATTGTTCATGGATGGTCTACAAGGTTGCATAATACTGTGAGCAGGGGCCACTATGGGGTATGATAGTGTGTGTAGGGTCCACTATGGTGCATAATAGTGTGTGCAGGAATGCAGTTTGTGCAGGGGGGGGGTCTGTTGGGGTCAGGGGGGGGAGTGGCCCCATGTCAAATGTTCGCCTTGGGGCTCAGCCATTCCTAGTTACACCACTGATTATAGCCGTGTGAATCCAGCCTTATACTTGTATTACAGCAGTGTGAATCCAGCCTTAGACTGAGGCCCCATGTTGCAGAAAAGCAGCTTTTTTGTTGCAGATTTTGTTGCATTTTTTTGAGCCAAAGCCAAGAATGGCTACAAAAGGAATGGGAAGTATCTAAGAAGCTATTATACTTCTACCATCTGCTCAATCCACTCCTGACTTTGGCTCATAAAACCACAGCAAAATGTGCAACAAAAAAAAGCAGCTTTTCCGCAACGTGGGGCCTCAGCCTTATACTTGACCAGGGTAAACTCACCAGAGCAGAAATTAAACAAATCTGAGAAGCAAAGGTGGCTTCCTTTTTCACATTTAAAGATGTGGGAGGATATTTACTAAGCTAAATAACCCAGAATTCTTTCTAAGGCCAGTTTTAGATGGGCATATCCACTTTGTGAAATATAAACTATATGTCATCCAAATTTCCGTAACTGGTTACTGTCTTGGGTCCTGGTCTCACAGCATCATAGACATCTATTAGTCACTGCCTACTGTCCCATACTGAAAGCATGAATACAAAACTGGCCAGCAGTGACTTACAGGATCATAGGTGACTATGATGTTGTGCGGCCGGGTTCCTGTATAGTGTTTCATCTAGGAAATACATCTGAGACTCTTTTCACAGATGGAATATACCTGTGTGAATCTTAAATTGGTTTAAGAACAGCATGCTTGCTTTGCTCTACATTTATTATGTGTTTTATACATTTTTGCACCTTACTTTATAAGGGTCTTGTCTTAGCATTAAAGTGATAAGGTTTAAGACGGAACAAAAAAATTGTAGCACAAAGATATGCCAAATACAGCATGAGCCACTGTGATTAATTTGGCATTTCTTTAGACTTTCTGGACTAAGTTTAGAAATATTATCCAAAATTAGTAATTTGCTCCATTGAGCTCTTAGGGAATGACCCATACTGTATCCAGAGTTTATCTATGGAGATTATATGGTTGTTTGCTTTATAAACCTGAACTCAATAATTAAGGGGCAGTCCACAAACTTTTTGCAATAGGCTGCATTCACACAATGCATTTTTGATGTGTATTAAACAAGTTATGTGTAAACTGTCTTAATTTAGCGGATTACAATGTCCACTCAACGGGAACCAAGGTGCAGTGTGCAGATAAAATTATTCTGGTGGCAACCCTCCAGCAACTCCTAGGAAGTAGACTATACATAGTACCCTTTTCATTTGGGTGCCTTCTACTGGATTATCATCATGTTAGTGCTTGGGCTCTGTGGATGATTCTCTGGTACTCTGATGACTCAGTCAAATACTGCCAAGGTACCATTGTACACTTCTCCAGGCTAGGCCTCCCTGCAGAACTTTATTGGGGGCAGTGTATGGCCTCTTCTTGACTTTTAATCCTGAACTCGCAAAAATTCCCTGCTTTAAAATACGCACCAACAACTGGAGTGTTGGTGCATTAAAAAAGTTAAACTTTTTTAATGCATTGTTCCCCAGATAATGGCTTAGTTGACCTCCCTGTGGGGAGCCTGTGTTATACTTGTCTACCCTTGGTTTCATCTTTCTGCTGTTATGCTGTACACTGCTAATAAGGACGTACATGCTCAGGCTGATCCCCAAAGTCTACTTTAGGCCGGGGCCCCATGTGGCATAAATGCCATGGTTTGGCGACTGCATTTTACAGTCCCTGCAACACAAATCCCATCCACACATTGCAGAAAAATACCCGCTGCGGAAATGCTGCAATTTCCAAACAGTCACATTTTGTAAATGATCCTGTTGACCTTCTGTTTGGAGAGACATGCACACGCACAGTTCTGCAATGTCAGTACCAAGATTGGAATATACAGCTCTCTAGCAACACAGCTCAGTACTGTTTATTCCTGGAGTCCTGCTGCAGTGTACACAGAGCCATGGTGTGATCCCTTTATCCCCATGTACATCTACTATTTTTCTTTCCATGAGCAAGAAGAAATTAGAAAAAACAGCAGGTTTCTCTCAGGTTACAAAGCACAAGAGGTGGGAGATCTAGTAGCAAGGAATTGTACACTGCATCTGATATAGTATGTGTAAAGGACCAGGACATGGGGGAAAGTCTAGAGAGATGAGAGGGAGGTGCAGTAGCAAAGCACCTGTCCACAGTAATAGCCTGCCTCCTAACCAGGAAGTTGTAATAAACCTACAGTAACACTTCATGCACACAACTGTTTTTCATGCACACAATGACCCATTAATTACTATGGCCCCATACACACGACCATGTATTTTCACGGTCCGGTGTTTGGGGCTGTGAGCAAAACTCAGGACAGTGATAAGGCAGGGCTATTACATGTATGAGAAGATCACGGCTGGATTTCTGACAAGTCACAGATCATAGAAAGTTCCTGCATTAATGGTCCTATGCATTGGCAACCTATCTAGACAAATGACTTGCCAGCAAATTAACAGGTGAATAATACATTCTTCTGTTATTTTATAGTATTCCCTCCCACTAGCCAATTTTTTTTTAAGATCTCAACCCCTTAAAGGGGTTGAAAAAGTGAAATCTTGTGTACTAAGTTGGTTGCACTTCTCTGAACGCTCTCCAGATTTCTGATATTTTCGTAAACTTTTTTTTTTCTTCTCAAAGTAGGTTGATCTTAGCTGGGGAGGGGGTGGACATAGAGTCCCCTGGCAAAGATTTGCTAAGCTGGTGGTGTAAGCCTCTTAATAAATGAGGTGAAGCTCATTCCAGTGTACTTCATATTAAAACTGGTGTACAAGAGATCACTCTTAGGGTAGGGTCACACTACAATTATTAATGACATTAATTGTAGAATGCAGACAGAGTCCCCTCCATCTGGTGTTTGCATTCACTCTCATTTAAGAATATGACGGAAGCTTTCTTCTGTCAAGTTTTCTACTTTTCTGACATACTTTTTCTTTCGTTACAAGAGTAAACATAACAGAAGAAAGCTTTCATCATGTCATTTACACTAAAGTCATTTATATCTTGCTGGCCAGGTCCGTTTTGAGGGATCCCCTGGGTGGCTCCGGTCCGCACTGTTTTTGTTTGTATGTTTATATTTTTGTATTATTGGTCTGTTATGAACTTTGATGTATTATTCTAAAAATTTAATAAACATTCGAATTGAGAGAAAAAAAAAAAGTCAATGGGAAGGCACACAGATGGAGGGGGCACCGTCTGTGTTGTAAAAGTCCGTTGCTCTCATCCTATTAAGGTTGAGAGCAACAGACATTCACAATGTTAGTCTGAATGTCCCCTTAATAAATCTTCCCTACTGACTAGGAGCGTAAGAGGCGATAGCTTAAAGGGTTTTTCCAGGCAAAGAAACATTTTTCAAAAACTGTCAGTTAGAGCTGTTAAAAGGTTAATAAGTGCAACCAAATAATTTTAGCAGTGTTTTGAGTGATTTCTGGGTTTCTCTGGGAGCTCTTGGCATCCTCTGCATTTGTTTACATGGGTAGCTTCCTGTTCTGTTTTCCTACAACTACCATGATGAATTGCGCTTCACTCAGAGCTGATTCACACAACTTCACACTCTCACTCCTTCCCTCTCCCACTCCCTCACACCCCTCCCTGTCTCCTTTGATAGCCGCCCACTAATAGCCCTTGCCAACTAATTAATTCAAGCCACCCCACCCCCACCCCATCATACTTAGCTGTCTTCCTGTCTGTATCTTCTGGGCACGGGAGATAACTTCCTTCTGTGGGACCGGCTCCTCCTCTTCTGCCGGCCACCCATGCCTGTGCAATAGAGCTGGAGTGCTGACTACAGCACATGCTGGCATTCTGGCTCTATTGTGAAGGCGACTGCAGACGTCAGTAAGTGGAGGAGCCAGCCCCCTTTAAGGAAGTTATGTCCCATGCCCAGTAGATCCAGACAGGAAGACAAGTAAGTATGATGTGGTGGGTGGGGTTAGTATAGATGACGTTCCATTTCCGTTAATGGGGAAACGGAATGTCACTGGAAAATCTGAAATTGTGCCCTGGCTATCTGGGTAAATATAAATTTTTAGTAAATTAATTAAGTTAGAATGTAGGATGGGGGGTGTTTGGGTGTTTAGCCTAGTGTAGAAATACCATTTTATCCTGGACAACCCCTTTAAGTGAATGTTAGGCAACCACCTCTTGAATCCTGGGCTCTGTAATAATAAGAAACTGGGTGATCAGGTAACATTACTTTTCATGTAATTTTTATCTGTGGTCCACATCGCAGCGGAAAGGTCCTGTGATGGCTGGGCTGCTGCTATACAAAATGTGTTCACCTGCAGTGTCACGGCTTCTAGCTACAAAGCAGAAAATCTCATTGTGCAGTCAAAATTGTAGACTAAGGGTAAGTTCACACTACCGTTATTAATGTCTATTGCTCTCATCCTATATAGGATGAGAACAACGGACATTAACGGCAATAGAGTGACTGATGCAGATGGAGCACTGTCTGTCTGCAAAAGACATAACATAAGATTTCTTCTCTTTCTTCTTCTGATGGAAGAAAAGGTTGTGCATGCAGAACTTTTTCTTCTGTTATAAAAGTAAACAAACATGATGGAAGAAAGCTTTCACCATGATGTTTACATTAGAGTGAATGGGAATGGATGTCAGATGGAGGGGGTCCCATCTGTATATGTGACTCTATAGTCGCTAATGTCCGTTCCTCTCTCCCTTCGAATGATGGATCAGATTAAGCATATTTGCAGTGTGTTTTTACTATGTTTTTTTTTTTTGCAGCATTTTTTGCTACGATTCGCTATGTGCGGCCTTAACCTAAAGGGCTTTTCTGGGCTCGTCAATTGATGACCTATCCTTAGAATAGGCTATGAACTAGGCTGAAGTTGCTTCCCAATATTACTTAGTCATAATTTTCATATGACTTTTTATGCTTTCAAACATTCATAACTTTACTTTGCTGCAACAGAAACATTATAAAGGGGCACCATTGGAAAGGTAAGTACTTCATCCTGCACATGACAGGGCCAGTTTATGGTGGAAAAACTACCCGACAAGTTCCCTATAAATTGTGAAACATTTTCAGGTCACAATTTTACCTACTCTTCTGTATAATTATGCAAAACTTTAGCTGCAGATCATTGAACTTCGTAAGTATTTGTTGTATAAAAATGAGAAAAAAAAAACACTTTCCGCATAATGATAAAGTACAATACATTAAAGATACAGTACCTTTTTATATATTTAGGCAGCACAGTCACTCCCAGTAGAAAAAACATCATCACAGAGCAAATAATCATTCCAATGCCCAAACAGACTGCCCGAGTTTCTCCTCTCTTTTGGGCCATGAAAAGTTTCTTTCCCATTGTTCATTCATTTATGTCCTGCGTCAATGACTCCTTCAGCAGTCCAAAGATAAAATTATGTGACCCTTTTCCTTGTAGCTGTAGAAGAAGTCAGAATGTATGGATTACTCCAGGGAACAGTTACAATACATAGATAATGGCAATAAAAGCATGCTACGTCCCAGGCAAGAATGGACCCTAACAACAACAGTCATTTCTCCATAGATTATCCTTCTAAACCTGGGCATAGACTTATCTTTGTTACATCTGTATCTATCATGACCACTCTATTCACATGCACACTTGGCTCATCTCCTAGCCGACATCTGTCCTCAGGAGAGAATCATCAGGACCCTATACACATTAGAGGGCCAGTCAATCCACTGAAAAAAGTATCTTATATCTGTTTATTGTTAAAGGGATTTCTCAGGCTTTAATGATTGATGACCTAGCTTTACAATCGAAAATCAGCAAAGGCCAATGCTGATCAATAGCAGCGCTCCTTGAGAGGAGCGTCACAGGCCATGTGATGTCACATTCATTCATCAGATCTCCTGTGACCAGCTAAGCTCCATATAAGTTAATATGAATGAGCTGCTATACAACGAACAGTGCTATGCTTGGTTTTCAGTGAATAGACCACACTACTAACCTGAATGCAGCAGTCTCTTCAAACAGCTCATCAGCAGGGGTCCTGGGTGTGGACCACCTGCCGATCTTTGATTGATCTATTCTAAAGATAGATGATCCATCTGTAAGTCTGGAAAAACCTTGTAAACTGTTTGTATTGTAGTGGCTACTAAGTAAGGATTTAATGTTAAATTCTGTTAAATGGGTATATGAGTCAGAGCAAGGAGGTAGATTACTGATTGGTAGGGGTCCGACCAAAAAAGCCAAGTGCTATGTTTAGGCTATTTCTGGCGCTCCAATTGAAATGAATGGAGCCATGCATGCTGTATATCCTAAAACTACATTCAAAACTGGGGTACAAAGAAGTCCAATTCTCATCACCAGTGGGGATACCAGGGATCGGATCCCAATTATCAGCAATTTACACCTTTGGATAGGGCATAACTTGCTCTGAATGGAATACCCTTTTAAAGATTGTGTATCGACATTGCTGTTAAAGAAAAAGGGATAAGATAGTTCCTAACTATCTTAAATTTAGCAGGCTGATACAGTGGGGAAAAAAAAGTATTTAGTAAGCCACCAATTGTGCAAGTTCTTCCACTTAAAAAGATGAGGCCGGCCTGTAATTGACATCATAGGTAGACCTCAACTATGAGACACAAAATGAGAAAACAAATCCAGAAAATCACATTGCCTGATTTTTAAAAAATTTATGGTGAAAAATAAGTATTTGGTCACCTACAAACAAGCAAGATTTCTGGCTCTCACAGACCTGTAATTTCTTCTTTAAGAGGCTCCTCTGTCCTCCACTCATTACCTGTAGTAATGGCACCTGTTTGACATTGTTATCAGTATAAAAGACACCTGTCCACAACCTCAAACAGTCACACTCCAAACTCCACTATGGTGAAGACCAAAGAGCTGTGGAAGGACACCAGAAACAAAATTGTAGACCTGCACCAGGCTGGGAAGACTGAATCTGCAATAGGCAAGCAGCTTGGTGTGAAGAAATCAACTGTGGGAGCAATAATTAGAAAACGGAAGACATACAAGACCACTGATAATCTCCCTCGATCCTGGGCTCCACGCAAGATCTCACCCCGTGGGGTCAAAATGATCACAAGAACAGTGAGCAAAAATCCCAGAACCACACGGGGGGACCTAGTGAATGACCTGCAGAAAGCTGGGACTAACGTAACAAAGGCTACCGTCAGTAACACACTACGCCGCCAGGAACTTAGATCCTGCAGTGCCAGACGTGCCCCCCTGCTTAAGCCAGTACATATCCGGGCCCGTCTGAAGTTTGCTAGAGAGCATTGGGAAAATGTCATATGGTCAGATGAAACCAAAGTAGAACTGTTTGGTAGAAACACAACTTGTCGTGTTTGGAGGAGAGTGAATGCTGAGTTGCATCCAAAGAACACCATATCTACTCTGAAGCATGGGGCTGGTAACATCATGCTTTGGGGATGTTTCTCTGCAAAGGGACCAGGATGACTGATCCGTGTACATGAAAGAATGAATGGGGCCATGTATCTTGAGATTTTGAGTACAAACCTCCTTCCATCAGCAAAGGTATTGAAGATGAAACGTGGCTGGGTCTTTCAGCATGACAATGATCCCAAGCACACCGCCAGGGCAACGAAGGAGTGGCTTCGTAAGACGCATTTCATGGTCCTGGAGTGGCCTAGCCAGTCTCCAGATCTCAACCCCATAGAAAACCTTTAGAGGAAGTCGAAAGTCCGTGTTGCCTAGCAACAGCCCCAAAACATCACTGCTCTAGAGGAGATCTGCATGGAGGAATGGGCCAACATACCAGCAACAGTGTGTGCCAACCTTGTGAAGACTTACAGAAAACGTTTGACCTCTGTCATTGCCAACAAAGGATATATAACAAAGTATTGAGATGAACTTTTGTTATTGACCAAATACTTATTTTCCACCATAATTTGCAAATAAATTCTTTAAAAATCAGACAATGTGATTTTCTGGATTTGTTTTCTCATTTTGTATCTCATAGTTGAGGTGTACCTATGATGTCAATTACAGGCCGGCCTCATCATTTTAAGTGGGAGAACTTGCAAAATTGGTGGCTGACTAAATACTTTTTTTCCCCACTGTATATGGTACATGCAAATGTTCTTTGACCAAGTAATGCTTGCCATTTTTATCTGTAGTCACAGCTTTCTGGGTTAACACAAGTACTCCGTGTCACCACAGCCGGCAAAGACAACTGTTAGGTATAACTGATAGACCTGCGTTGCAGATATCTGTCTTTTTCCATGTGAGAGTAACCCAAAATGTTCCATATATACAGTATATTGTGTATATATCATTAGAAAATGAATTATTATTTTCATCATATTTATATGTTCCTTTATCTTACTTTTCTTTTTCATCTTGTTCTCCATTGGTTCCTCCCAGTACCATGTAGGAACACTTACACGTTTGCTACTAGCTAAATATCTTTGTGTTCTATCTGTGCAGCCTATTCCTATCATTATCATTTTACCCAAGTCTCTGCTTATCTTTTGCTATGGTTTTTTTTTCTGTTCTCTGCAATTCACTTGTTAGTTTTGCTGTGTAAACTTATTATCATTAGAGCGTAAGAAATTTAGTAATAGTTATATGGTACTGCTAGAAGCCTAGATACGGTATAGATATTTTACACAGCCTGAGCGTTGGTCCAGCGAGCGCTTATCAATGATATAACAGATATATCAACCCTATGGATAAGGCCGATTCAAGGCATATGATGGTGCTATAGCAGCAAAACATTAAAAAAAATGTAAATTAGGTTACGCCGCTACCCCAATGATCCACAAAATAAAGATAAATGAATGGCACAAAATTCAGACTGCATAAACTGTGCAGGAATTGTTTTTTTTTTTTCCATTGCCATGGAAATAGTTAATGAAATTTAGTCAGTAAATTAAAGCACCCCACATTATGTCATTGCTATAGGCAAGTTAACAATGGGATCATGAAAAAACTGCAAAATCATCAACTATCAAAGGCAAAAACTTATCATCCTTAAGGAGTTAACAACAATTTCTTGGAATTGTGTTTAGCAATGTGATGTCTTGGTTAGTTCCTCCTATATTGATATTTTTGTGTATTATTGTTTATCTGATCGCTACATGTTGGGTTTTAATTGATTACTTATATGAATCAATGATATGATATCAGACTAGATCCACCTGGGCTATACCATGTGACCTGAAATAAGGCACCTGAGATCATGCAACCGCCATAGTAAACAAATGTATTCTTTTAAAATGGGTATAAGGTTACTTTTACACCATCAGTTTACTGTATGCGATGGGAAAGCTCCATACAATAAACAGATCCAAAATAAGCAGTTAGGCACCCGTAACAAAACAAAAGACGTCACTGGATGCAACTGCATGGAAGAATGGACCTTATTGCAATATCCCATGAAGCGCAAATACAGACACTCCTCCACTGAAACAGAGGCTCTTTTGACCTCCGTTTTCCCAACACATGCAATAAAGTAATTTAAAAAGTGTGGTGTGAAAGAAGCCTTAGCTATAATAATACCAAATATGTTGGTGACTCCCCATCTGTACAGACAATACATACAGGTAAAGTTGCATCTAAAATGGCTGCCATAAGCCATAAATAAAAATCCATAATGTTTAAAAAATATAATACAAACATTATTTCTCATGTACATCCTGTAGCTAAGGTTATCAGTATCAAATATCTTCAGATCCTGGACAGCCCCTTTAAATATATTGTGATACAGATATCTGGACATGTCCAGCCATGTTAACAGGTAAGGAAAGACATATCTGTAACTCGTAACTAGATACTTGGGAGTCTGCACATTACTGAATTACAGTATGATTATATTTAGTTAGAGTGTTTCCATGAAGTTACGTTTACTTGTATTTCACTCAAGGCTAAGAGTTGTGAAACTTGCTGATGTGATATGACCATGTATTCTCAAAGTCAAGGTCCCTTTTGCTGGACTTCAAACACTGGAGGATTTATCAAGACTGGCGTATTGTACACAGTCTTGATGATCCCATGGCTGCCAGAGGATTGGCCTGATTTATGAGTATCTTTTCTAGCAGGCTCTCCTTCCCCCCTCCCCTCGTCATAGACGAATATGTAGAAAGTAACTCAGCCTGAAAAGTAGAGAAGAAAACATATTTCTTTAATAAGATATATTACTAAGTTTTTTATATTCTCCTGTACTATTTATTTATGTAAAGTTTATTGTGCACTGTTCCGATCACTGTACTGAACTGAACCATTTTAAAAAATATGGATCTCAGAAAGCGGGGTTGAAATACATGAAAAAAAAACTTCACTCTCAGGACCAAAATAGGCTATTTATTTACAGAGTGTAAGACTCCCCATGCTTATAGAAAGATGGATCATGTACTCCTGAGCTCTCCCACTTATAAAGGGATCTGCCTGATCATAGAGAGAACTGTGTGGTTGTTGAGTCGCAGTGTCATAGCTTTCTCTATCTCTTCCTTTCACTGATTTCTCTCATCAGTACATGGAGAAAACAGCACACTCAGTTTTTAGCCTCCCGTTACACCATGAAGTCTGGATTGGCTAGCAATCCACTGGACACGAGATATGAAAAATTAACATTTTCACTGCCCTAGACCAAGGTACTCACATTAAGGCCTTATGTACACGGCTATGCCATCTTTCACAGACCTAATGTCCATTAAAAACAGGAAGTGCACAGACAGCACTTATTCACATGGCCGTTTTTTGAAAAGGCCATGACAATGTCCATTTTGACAGACAAAGATAGTGCATGTCAGTTTTTTTTGACAGCTGTGAAAAACGGACCATCAAAAAAGTTAATGTGAATAGACACATTGAATTCAATGTGTTGTCAAAATGGACTCGTTATGAATATTGCAAAAACTGCCATTACATTTCCGTTTTTTACTGTTGTATGAATAAGTCCTAACTCCTTCTTTACTTTAGACCACCATGGTCATTAACTTTTTCTCTTCCCTTGACTAGCAGGGATACTAAAACGGCACAGGCGATAAATATCACTAGGGGCTCCACCCTACCAATCCCCACCCTTCCAATCGCTAAAGCCTGAGCCCCCCATTTGTCTTCACCGCACAGGCACAGCATACTTGCCAGCATTTGAAAACCTAAAATGGGCACAATTAAGCATTGGCCTAGGAATGGGCACTTTTGGGGGGGGGGGGGTTTGCTCGTTTTGTGGTCCGTTTTGTGAGATGATGAAGATGATGAATAGATTGGCAACACAAAAAGAAGTTTTTTATATCTTTGTTTTTAATTGTGCAAAAGCACTGTAATGTAACTGAACATGCCATATACACTTCATAGCAAATTTTTTTACATTCCTTCCATTCCCTATCAAAAAATATAGCTTAGTGTTTTACAGAACCTTATATGTAACTATATACCAAGCACCAAACAAACTGCTGTGCTCTGCTAACATAGCATGCCTAAGCTATTTATATAGCGCTCCATTCATACACTCATACACACTAGTATTAGAACAGTCGTGCTGTGCTAATAATATGGAGTCCAGTGGCATACTACGTATATAGGAGAGCCTGCCAGCTGTTTGGCGCTTTCTACTTCTTTATTGCTTTCAGAATGTGTTGATGAAGAAAGAAAAAAAATAAAAAATTCATGTCATGGCAGGTCAAGGCACAAGTAGATCTGAAACTTTAACGGAATTGGTCATGATAACCTGAACTCCTCTAATGTGTGGATTAACTGAAGAGACATAAATTCCAACAATGTATTTATTGTCCCTGAACTCACTTTCACTCCTTGCAATCACTGCTGAACTTTTATAGCAATTCTGCATTGCTTATACATTGACTGTAATATTAACACAAAAACACATATGTTGCAGATTCGTTTTTTTAGTCGGGGCACAAATGTGTGGTAGGCTATGCTACCTGAAAATGTGTCTGGGAACCAGGGAAAATGGCCCAGTCCAGAAGAGGTTAAATAGAGGGATAAGAGACATTTTTCTAACATACTGCTGACATTTTTATAGCTGTATCCATGGGACGGCTAGCAGAATGTGGTCTGAATGCTGTATATGTGCTCTATATGCTCCTTGCTGGAGCTGTATACTTTTCCCCTATGATTGCTTTAACATTAATTCTAAAGCACAATATTAAACAGCTTGTAAAATCTACCTCCAAAACAGTAAAACTCATAGCATTCTCAAAATGTGTCAGCATGCTATAGAAATTGTATATGACAGCATCTTGGTAATAGCCCATGATTCAGCCATAATCCTTTTAGTTTTCAGCTGGCATTGTTCCCTAATATATAAAATATTTCACTTTATTGATTGCCTTTGTAACAAGCCCAATAAATATGAATATGATAGCAATATCTAAACAAATAAAATGACATTACTTTCACGAGTGAAGCAAATCACATTACAGTATCCCAGAAGTCACCACAGTACAGCAAAGTAAAAAAAAATTCATGAACTGATAAAATGCCTTACATTTGAAATTCTTTGCAACAAGTTTCCACAATCTGTTTATGCCTTTGGATTATTTCAGTTACCTGCATTACTGTAATGTATTTTGGAATCATAGATATAACACTACTATTAGCCATATGACTGGCCAGCCAATAACTATCACCATTAACATGAGACCCGCACATCTCATAATAATGCACATACTGCATAATGATCTGTGAGAGTTGGGTGACTCTAATGAAAATGTACCAGGAGCACTGTAGGGCACAGGGGGACTATGGTACAGTATATTGTACATATATGATACAATATACTGTACATTTGTGTGTGGACTGATGCTTTATTGGTAAGCATTGTCTACTTATCATTCCAGTAGAGATGAAAAAAGCTATACTGACACATACTGATCTGACATATGCCAATAGGAAGTCTATGTCAACATTATAGGCCAAATATAGTATGAACCTAACCTTATAAACCTGCTGTGAGGATCGCCAGTATTTAAATATTACAGTGTATTTCACCACTCTTCCTATAAGATATTAGGACCACCTCTATTCTGGGGCCTTAAACGATACAGTCACAAAGCCAATATATACACACACACACATACAATACAGATACCGCTGATACTAGCAGGGATAAAGCAGGTTAAGGATGAATAGTTTACAATTTAGGACATATTATAGTAAACTGGTTTTCATCTTGCAGTCTAAATTCAGTAAATTCAGTTTTTGGGTTTGATTTTTTTCTTTTGTTTTTTATTTTTGCATGATATATATATATATAACATTATTCATCCTGATCTTATAGTATCATTGGTAGTATGTCAGAGCAACACTAAATTTCATCTGACAGTGAGAGCAGATGAGAAGAGTGTAAGAGTACAGATCTATCTATCTGCCCGTCGTCTGACTATCTATCCATCCATTCCCTGTCTAACCTGTTTAGAAACATGTCAGTGGTGTTTGTAATTCTATATTTTTGACTACACTGTTTTATTTACTCTTTATATATATATATATATATATATATATATATATATATATCCTGGCACCAGACACAAATCTCACATCCTGTCATTGAAACAGGATTACCTGCAGTGGATGACATTTTTACATACAATCTGCAATACTTGTATTTTTTTGTAGATATTATTCAGTACTTTATTTACTACTCTCACACACTGAACTTTACAACATTTGTTACTGTTAAATGTTACTAAATTGTAACTGGTAAGTGACATGCTATATTATTATTTCTCTACTAACATAATGTAATAGTTTCTTTAGTGCGGTTCAATATGATATAAAAAGGGTGGATATAAATAAGGAAGAGGTATATAAATATTAAAAAATGCAACAGTAAAATGTTTTTTTATCTAACACACTATAATTCACTATACACAGGTCTTTTTTCTCTTATACAGCATCATTGGAAAGTGTCACTCCATAATAATACTTACAATATATAGTTATTCTTGTATTCTGTTGCTTCTTGAGATTCTGCTCACTTTTCCATATTCCAGTAGAGAAAAAGTGAATAAGAGTCCAGTAAAGGAAGGGAGCTCCATACACAGGATGGCTATTCTTGGCTGGCTTCACTCGGCTTCCATTAATCACAACAATTAAAGTCATCTTTTGGCCATAAATGGTAAGGTATGAATCTCTCTTATGCCTCAACCGCAGCTCCCAGGAACTGATGTTAAGCAGCTAAACTGCCATTATAGACTAAAAAATAGTCTTTAAATATTAAAATGCAGAAATAATATGGTTTTCACTGCACTTATTGCACAACATAACTAAAGAAAGTCACTCATTGAAACCAATGTATATGTCTTAAGAAGTAATAGGTGCAGTTAAATGTGCATTTTCTCCATTTCTTACTGTTTTGTGACATTTTCATAAACCTCTCTGCATTCTGTATCTTTTACAGCTGTGTAAAAGCATTAATTCCTGCTAATTGTAAAACTTTGTAGCTCTTCACTACTCCTACATCAGGGTATGACGCAGAGGCTGGGCCGAGGAAATGTTCTAATCTAGAGGTGAATGAGATGATGTATGGAAAGAAAGTGCAGAGGAGGGTGGATGAAGGAAGACGGCTAGCTGATAATGAGATGGAGACACCACTGCCTGCTGCTATTAGACCAGGTGTTGACAAGAGCTGTAAGGTCTCCCAAGACATCCGCTATAGCCGTAGCAGGGTTGATTTCACTGAGTAACCGAGATGCTACTGGTGCTAGAAAGTAGAAGTGGAACAACATAGATCACATCACAACAGTTTTCTATCTTGTAGCTGGCATACATTCGTCTGCTAAGATTTATTTGCTTGTTCATTAATAATATATACACTGAGATTTCTCATGTATTGTATTACTTAATCCAACTAATCCAGTAACCATCAATCCATTTCTATCCACAATTCTTACTTTCATATATTCGCATTGTTTTCTGTAGAATGCCCTAGTAATGGAAAGTGTTGTCAGCTACACACACACTTTTCCCAAATGGATGTCGAAGATTACTACAACGACATAGTCTCTGTCTACTACCATTCTTAGGGTGCCTTCACACTCATCTGAATGAGGCTTGCAGTAACCCTACTGTTCGCTCACAGAAATGTCTGCAATAATATTTGCATTACTATTGCTGTGAAGTATCAGTCTAGTGAATGAAACTCAAAGTGACTTTTGGGTGGCTAAATTTTACTTATTTCTAGGCCTAGTTCTGTCAGTGTTGAATCTAGAATGGAGTGCTTAAAATAAGGTGTTGCGTGGATCCAATAGGTGGCGCTGCCTCAGCTCCATCCACCAGCCTATCTCCACTAACACACCCGGAGGCTCGGCATTTTCAGCTGCTACATGACCCAAGTAGGGGCTAAGCCTACATTGAGATGAACGTGGTAGAAAATGGCTGTGAAAAATAGGCACCCATTTTTACGGATTCCTTATACATTTGAATGTATTGAGGGATTCGTGACAAAAGTAGGACATGACCTATTTTTTGACGAACCATTAAAACGGACCTTGTGAATAGCCCCCATTCATATACAGTGAATTTAATGCAGCCTTGTATTGGCTGTTAAAAAAAAATGGCAGTGACCAATTTTCAATGTCATATTAATGTAGGCTAACTATGTCCCTCCTATATGTAACCCTAACGCGCCTGTTTTGACTTGGACACAGCAGATGGTACCTCATACTATCAGTCACAGGAGGCAGCGCCACCTACTGTCAGTGCTACACGTTGGCTTTCCAGGCTGGTTTGAACTGACAGTCACATGATCAGAACTGGCATCCAAGTCGATCTGCCTCCTCCTAGTCTTTTCTATGTCAGTCTTACCAAGTGTAATGCAATTTAGTATTTGTAAGTAATTTCGTACTTTCCTTCTCCCGGTATATAAGTGTTTTGTTATTATTAGTGGTAAACCTCATCTGGGAAAGGAATATGCAAATAAGACCTCCTTGGTGGAAAAGAACTTGCTCTAGCTCCACCTCTTGGAAGGTAGCTCCCTATAGATCAATGCCTAGTCATGGGTAAAAGAGGAACTTGCTTGTTAGATGACAGAGGGATTAAAACTTGTTTTCTTTGAACATGCAACCAAGGCATGTTTATACCGCTTTATTCATGCCTTACCCCTTATCTATCTAGAACTGTCAGCAGTTTTGAGAGGTCAAAATGGCTAACAGACTCCTTTTAATGCTGATAGGGATGCTAGTAGATTAGGGAAACTCTTTGGTTCATGAATCTGCCAAGCTCATAGCTCACAAACAACACTTCAATAATAACTATACTCCCTACATGATTTAATTAAAAAAAAAAAAAGTGAAACAGCATACAATATATTTTTGACAAATAGGAGCCTCTTGCAGCTGTCACTCAATGGAGGAAGTAGGGCTGTCAAGCAGCTCAATGTAGAGAGCATAGAGCACTTTATTGTGAAGGACCAATCTTGGAACACTTGCAGGAGCTGTAGTGCTGGAATCAAACAGTTTTTTGCAATTGTGATGCTACTAACAACATACACCAATGTATGTTTATCCAGTTCTACCTAGCTCCTTCAGCAATACAGCATGGTCAAAACAGATGACAGATTAATTTAGCTTTTGCAATATATCTTATTAAGCAAATGTGTTTTCTTCTCCACTTATGGGCTGCTCTCATCCTCCTTATCTTCACTCAGGGTGTTTGTTTATATAGAACGCAGATCCTTATCTAGCTCTCAGAACTATATGGAGAGGGGAGGGGGAGGAGTTTTCTACAGTGGTCTTATCTTTTTAACGTAGTGTTAAAAGTGTTCCCTCACTCACAGAGTAGCTGCTTCTGCTATACGTGTGCCTTTTCTAACAGTATCCTAATACCCCCTCCCCTCTCTATAGTCTAATAAGTAAAAAAAATAACTCAGCTTGAGAAATGTAGAAGTAAATTTATTTTTATTTAATAAGATATATTACAAAGTTTATTATAGTCACTTGTACTATTCATTTATGAACAGTTGTTTTGGGGGAATCACATATACAGTTGTTTGAGCCAAACAAAATATAAAATAATACAGGTATGCGTCTTCCCTTTATACATTTCCTTCTTGTTGAATTCAATACTAGCTTCTAAAACTGCCACAAAAGCTCTCTATGATGAGACCATCATGCTCAATATCCTCATTAATCATGTTCTTCCCTTATGTAGATCGCTTCTATTAAAATTCACCCCGTAACAGGATCATTCAGTGATTGAAGCTCTTGCACAGTTTATTGCAGTTGTATTTATTGTGTTTGGCAGGTTGATGTAAATGATGTTAATGCGCTTACCTAACAGTTGTAATAAACGTGACTGTCATGAGTAACACAAGATTTGCATCTCACAGTTCATCAGTCTACATAATGTGTAAATGTTACTTGTATCTTCTGAAAGCTTTACTTTTATCCAGAGCTTATACTATGACTGGATACATTTGGGTTGTCACAGTAGTCACCATATTAAATTATAATGAGAATATTAGTCATTCTGATTAAACAGTCCGATTGAACTATCCAGATTAAAAATTTAGCACACTTTACATAAAGCGGTAAACAGGAAGGGTGACAGCATTTTGTGAGAGTATTCTGTACTGATGCATTTAATGTGACAGTCAGGTTTAGCTTACATGTGTTTGCTTATATTTACATGCTTAGAAATAGCATGATGTAAGCCTTTCATGGCTGATTATTTGGGGATTTCATCACCAGTCACCATTTTGTTAGGTGCTACATAAACAACTATAACAATTTCATATGTCTGAAGCTATCTCTGTAAATTATCTGTTTTGCTAGAGAGAAGACTTCCTTTTCCTAGCTTATATTTATACAGAACAGTGCATGAAAATAAATGTATACAGTTTGTACTTCTTCCTAATATGTAGGAATGGGGCTCTGGCTACATCTACATATGGAGACATTTTGGTTACCTTTATTTTATTAACCAGCAGGAGCACGTTGGATCTCTGACTGTCAGATACAGCCAGGGGCTCTGAGGAGAAAATAGATGTGATTTATAACCACTTCAGTTTTCAACATTTTACACTACATATTATTCAATGAATATAATATATAGTGAATACAGGAGCAGCAGAACCCCCACTTCTTTTGTCCTAGTGATCACATGATCACTGGGTGACTCCCGTCGCTACAGAGCTGCTTGGTCTTAGGAGATCCAAATTAGCTCTGCACTCTGCCAAGGAATGTTTCCCTGGATGTTCCAGTTACAGTGGAAATCTGAAAAATTAAAAAAAAAAATGATAAAGTGTGAATTTCTCCCAGGGGTCTTTTATGACCGCATAGTGCACATATAATGTTATAAAAATACAACTATAAAACCACAAAAATGAATAAATGCATAAATAAAGGGAAAAAAAAACATTGCCCATGCAAACTTTTGCCTTAGCAACCCCATATACATATATATGAAAATGACCAACATGAAATAGGGAACTCACTTTAATTCTTTAAAGTAGAATTACCATATGTTGTACATGTCATTCTGCTGGCATTGGTGCAGCAGGTGTGTCGGCATAATCCCACTGCAAAAGCTGTGGATCAGTTGTGGCTGTTGAACCCCTTAGATGCTGTTTCTTGTCCCGGAGTCTTCAAGGAGCAACAGGCTTGTTGTAAGTGACATCACCACATTACGCCTCTTGCTCCCAGGATACTGGGAACAGTGGCGCAGACGTCTTCCCTACTTCACCACTGTCTTCAACTCATCTGTGTCCGGAGGGGCAGCATCAGACCCACTGCCCAGGACAGTGGACCAGCAAATGCAGGACTGTCCCGCTGTCCCAAGGGAACCCCCACTACTATAGTGCCCAGTGCCCAGTGCAAGTGCACCATTGGCCCTATGATTAAAGCAGCCCTGATCATCATAATTATACAGACCTGCAGATTAAAGTTAATATTTTATATGCTTGACTGTTAGTGGTGCAAAATTTATAATGCAAAAAAACTATGGAAGAACTGCAAAAAAGTAATATGTACCCAACAATAGCGCCACTGAAAAATACAACTCACCCCACAAAGAATGAGCCCTTAGTCAGCAATGTCAAAAAATGAAACGTTATAACTCTAGAAAGGCGATGATTAAAAATATTAAATGAAGGCTAGGTCTTTAAGGGTTAAATTGTATTCACCCTCTAGGCTACATGCATATAGCAGCACAGCCTCATTGTCTGAACAGTTAACAGAGATGGAGAATTGAGGTTGTGTTATAGTATTTGAGGTTCAGGTTCCAGGACATGTAATTCACCTTTTTTTTTTTTTTAGCAAAATGCAATATTTATCAATCACCCTCAACAACCTGGCTATAAAATATAGGGAAACAGCATACACAAACCACTATAGGGTTAACTATTGCTTGGCATCCTGACCCAGTGGAACAGTGCTAGTCAGATTCTATAGAATTTCAGTGGCTTGTGTAAATAATATTAAAGTACTTTATTTTCTAACCAGTTTCTCATAAAAATGATAAGTTAGTGACACAGGGATATGTATCATGAAGAGTGCACTGGTTTCCATGGTCACTTGTACAAGAATTTCATTATGGTGTAAATTGTATGTATTAGCATAATTGATGTATATTGATGTCACTGCCTTGATTATTGCTGTCCTAAAAATGCAATACATCGAAACTAAGAGAAAAGAACTAAGATTGGGAATAGTGAATAAGAACTAACAATACATATAGATGATCAAGTCAAAGACATCCATTCAGCCTGTATTTAGGGAATATTCATGATTTTAGGGGTCCTTAGAATAGGCCATGAATATCTGATTGGTGGGGGCAACAATGGACTCCACATCAATCAACTGTTCAGGGTTTCTTCTGATGTCCATACTACATGCACAGAGCTGGAATCAGATACCTCCAAGACCTGTATAGTGATCAAGCGCCATTAGTGCAGCTCTCCTGATATTGACATCAATGAGTTCTGAGTTACAGTATTGGTTTCCTGCCACCATACAGGACACAGAGCCTTCTACTTTCTGCTCTGTGCACTGTATAGTATGGGAACAGACCCAAACAGCTGACCCGTGCAAGAAGTGACTGTCGTCACCCCCCCCCCACACACACACACACCCATTCAGATATCAAAGTCATGAACAATCCTTTTAATGAATACACAAAAGGTTTTTTCCCCTTTATCTCCTTATTTTCCATTGACCTAGTTTGTATCATATTACAATTGAAACTAAAAAATATATAGAACTCTTCTCTGTGTGTCTCGGAGCTCAGCTATCTTATCTGTGACAGAAGTAGCAGGAGTCTTTGTGCTGTGTCCTGTGTACAGCACTATAAAAATAAAGGCCATTTCACACCCCCTTGACTAAACTCCACTTTGTAGTAAGTCTCCAGTCTCTGACAAACAGTGAGGGCAAATATACATGTATACATGTACTTCTATGGAATCTATTAGACCCAGACAGAGACTGGTACTATTAGGCTAAATGTCAATACACTGTAAAGCATTGCAGTGTATTACATGAATGATCAGATATTTATACAAGCCCCTATATAGGATTAATATAAAAGGTAAATACATTGTTTTAAAAATATTTCAAAAATCTAATTTGCAAATACTATATTGTAAAAGAAAAAACAGTGCATATAATTGGTATTGATCCATCTGTAATTACTTGAACTGCAGTATAATATTATGATCACTTTATTTAACCTGCAAGGTAAGTTCTGTAAAATAAATAAATGAAAAACTTTGCCAAAACCTAATTTTGTTAATTACACCTCTTACAAAATGAAATAAAAGGCAATCAAAGGTCCTACATACGGTACCTCACAAAGATAAAAAGCATCAACCAATAAAAACACTCAATTCAGTTGATGCAAGAATAAAAAAACATATGGCACTCAAAATATGGCGACAACAATTTTTTATTTTTTTTTTTTAAGTGTACTTTTCTTTTATTTATTTTTTCATATATCAATAGTGCAGGTGAAGGAAACAAATGGATACTACGCTAAAGAAGTAATTCAGTACTTACTCTTTACACAAGCCGTATCAGTTTACAATGGAGCCCATGGAGAGGAGGAGGAGAAGTAAAGAGACAAAGATGTGAGGCCATCTACAGCATTAACCCCTTGCCACACATTTTGTCACCTTACAACCACAAACTTAAATGTATGTCATTGAGATTTTAAGTGATAGACTAACACAAAGTAGCAGATAATTGTGAAGTGGAATGAAAATGAAACATGGTTTTCAAAATGTTAATCAAATAAAAACCTGAAGGGGGGCGTGGCTTTGCGCCGAATGGAATGGCCGCAGCTTAGCCGAGTTCCGTGGCTTCACTGCGCTATCGCAGCTCACAGCAGCACCCGGCATTACTCACTGCCGGCATACAGCTCCACACGGTCCCTGACAAGTTCAGGAAAGCAGGGAATGGCGAAGCCCCCAGGGGAATGAAGGGTCCCCCTAAACGGCTCACGGACTTCTTCCCGGCGCCATCTGCAGCTCAAGATGGCGCCGATGTTTCTCCTCTCCTTCCGTTACAGTAGGCAGTGGATCACCCACGCGAGGAGAGACCAGGCAATTCAGGTGGGATGCATAGAAAACCCAGTTCTTCACCACTGGGCAACTCTGGGGACAGTAATGACTCCCAAGGAAGTCACAATAGTGGTGCTGAAGGCCAGCAGCAAGCTCTTAAGAGAGGGCTATAACCTCCCTCAGCGGCCATTTTTAGGGTAACTGCCAACCTGTGGCTTCTCCAGCTCCACAAATATTCCAAACGGGCACTAACACTCCCACACTAAGCCCAGTTAAGCAGAAGATGAGATGGGACACTAACTTTTGTTTTGACTCCCGCCCAGGGTCAGCAGCAGAGGAACCCCGACTCTGTGATTCAGATGTGCTACAAGCTATACCTGCAGGTACTCAATCTGCTTCTGAGTCTTTCTTGAAGGATATACTGTAATGTTGGCTTTGCACAGATCTATCCAGAAAGATATCACCAAGGCGATTACGTCCGTCTCCTCCACAGTTGACACTCTAGGTGACAGACTTAACCATGTCGAAAATAAAATTGGGCGAATTCACTTCAGCACACAATACCATAGCAGATGCCCACAATGAGCTAGAGGAGGAATTTGCGACAGTTAAACTTAAGCTCGCCGACATGGAGGACAGAAACAGACGAAACAATGTTAAGTTCCGTTGCATTCCAGAATCAGTCGCCCCTAGGGATCTGATTCCTTACCTACAACAATTAAAGCAACTTCGCCACATTGCTCTGATGCTGACCTGATTATCTGACAGAGCCCACTGCCTGCCAAAGCCGAAAGGCATTCCTGACCATATTCCCAGAGATACACTTGCCCGTATACATTTCTATCATATCAAAGATCGTCTTATGTTCGAATCCAGGAAGAGATCTTCTCTGCCTGTGCCGTTCAAGACAACGCGACCACGCGCCTATTGCCCTCACAATCCGCTCTAGTGCCACAACTGCCCCTCCTGTGTCTTGGCGTAATAACACATATGTTATGTCCTTGAAATCAGTGACCTAAAAATTGACTACTGATTTCTGATATCAACACCCCCTCAGTAGTTGATAAGTTTTGCCTTTGAAATGCTCACAAAGCCTTCGTTAGAGGTTTATTAATATATCATGCCTCTCGCTTTAAGCGTAAAAGATCGCAAATAATGAAGGATCTACTTGATTCCATTGCGACCTTAGAGCAGCGACACAAAGCCACGTCCGATCCCACCCTATTCAACGCCCTGAAAAAGGCTAGAGATGACTTCCAGTTCTCATCTATTGGTGGACTTTGAAAGGCACTCCAAAATACTAAAAACTTCTTATTATCGGTCGTACAATAAAGCTAGTAAATTGATTGCGCAGCGTGTCAAGACGGTCAGAATTAAGTCTAAAATCCCATTTATCCTTTCTAAAGCGGCAAATGCAAGAGTATACCATCCACAGCATATTGCTGACGAGTTTAGCAAATATTACCAGGACCTTTATAACTTGAAGGACGACCCGGACACCACGCAGCCTTCTATTCCGGATGTTAACCACTTCCTAAACTCCCTGCAGCTTCCTTCCGTTTCTCAAAGCCAACTCCACTCTCTAAATGCCTCTATATCCACCCAAGAGGTAGCTAAGGTCATTGATGGGCTGAAGCTTAACAAATCCCCTGGCCCAGACGGGTTTTCAGGGGAATATTACAAATTGTTTAAACCACTCATCCTTACTCACCTTACAGAGGTCTTCAATTTAGCCATGTTAACTGGTAAATTTCCCCAAGAAATGTTATCTGCTACGATAGTGACGATACCTAAACCAGGGAAAGATCCCTCTCTCCCGTCTAACTATTGGCCCATATCCTTATTGAATGCTGATGTCAAGATATTTGCCAAGGTTATTGCAAATAGACTTCTTGACATCATGCATACCCTGATAGGGCACGACCAGGTGGGATTCACGCTGATAGCGGTAGCCCGAGCCCGGCGGACGCCTTCCCTGCTCCTGTCCCTGGATGCGGAGAAGGCGTTTGATAGGGTACATTGGGGATACCTTTTTGAGGTATTACGCAAGTTTGGTTTCCTAAGCCCCATTGCGACTGCTATTTCCGCACTTTATTCCGGTCTGTTAGAGATCTGGGTATTACTAATAATTAATATTCACCAATCCCAGTTTCCCTCCTTTCTCCTTAGGTATATCTACTTATCTGTTTCCTTGACTGGTTTGCATGTACGATAATTTACCCCACAATATCAATAATAAAGTACGTTTATTATTAATGCACTTGTAATATGATGGAACTAGGTTATAGAATAATACAAAACAGTATTAACACAGTGCAATACAATAAGTACAGAACCCAATTACCCAGGTGAATATAAAACCTACAGATATCGCTACATACACACACACATACACACACACACAACCCCTGACAAGTTACTAACTGACCCTTTCTGTAAGGAACACAGCAGTATTAATAGAGGGTGACTGATAGATAAATGAGATAGATAGATAGATAGATAGATAGATAGATAGATAGATAGATAGATAATAGATGGATGATGGGTGGATGGATGGAGAGATAGAGAGAGAAAGTTATACTTAAGCCTTATTATGCTCTGGTGGTATATGGAGCTTGTCTAGATGAGGCTGGTCAGTCCAAGGGGGCTGGTGAAGAGAGAGAGAGAGGGCTTTTGGCCCATCATATTTATAGCCCACAACTCAGCCCACCTAGATGTTGTCACTCCAATCAGGCTCTTGGTATTGTAATATAAGTTTAGATGCAATACTTCTTATGAGTCTTGGGATGGCGCTCTAACACTTAAAATCGATCCTTGGCCCAGGGGTAATGACCTACCTCCCCCATCTGACTTCTAATGTCCCTTGTTCAGTGGCTTATCTCCGGGTAGCTCTCTTTGAACAAAGGAAGCTGATTACCATCACCATGAAGGTCTCATTAGCATATTCCATCTCCACCCTTCTAAACAAAAGCCTTCCTGGAAAGCAGGTTTTGTAGCCTGCAGACAATATTAATGTTTGTGGCAAGCACTTCCCTTTCCACGGTCCATCCGCACGAGTACTGGTGAATGGAGTGCTGTCCTGTCCCTTTTCAATTTCGAATGGTGCGGGACAGGGGTGCCCGTTGTCCCCTTTAATATTTTCCCTAGTGATGGAGCCCTTAGCTGAAAAAATTAGATCACACCCTGATATCACTGGTGTCAGATTGGGGCAAACAGAATTAATCTGTTCGCAGACGATGTGATATGGTCCCTCTCATATACTGACTCCACGCTACATGCGGTGTCCCAGACTTTGTCTGATTTTGGTGCATTATTGTACTATAAGGTCAATGAATCAAAATCCCAGATTCTGGGGATTGGCCTGACACCAAACAATATTCGCCATATTAAAGACTCCTCACCCTATCAATGGTGCCCACAATCAATGCCCTATCTGGGAATTCAGCTGACATCGAATCCAAAAGACCTAGCTAAGGCCAACTTTCCGGGTCTGCTGACTTCCCTACAGAAGGAGCTTGATGCTCTTATTAAATTTGAGCATAGTTGGATGGGGAGAATAGTGCTATACAAAATGTTGATTCTTCCTCGAATATTGTACTATTTGAGGACACTGGTGATCCCGATAACCAGGAGTGTTTTCCGAGATATCCTAAAACAGATGATGTCTTTTGTATGGAATGACTGTAAGCTTAGGGTGGCCCTGCACAAGCTCTTCAAGGCTAGGAACAACGGCGGTATGGGAATACCAAATTTGTATCATTACCACTTAGCAACCACCTTGGGTCAGATTAAATTCTGGTTCACACCAAACCATGATAAACTATGGAGGCTCAAATGTCCCAGGTTAAGAGCTGGGAGAGTTTCCTGTTGGCGTTAGGACCCTCTATGCGTTTGCCCCCCTCTACGCCGCTGGCTGTAAAGGCTACTGCCGAGGCCTGGCACTCCCTTTGCACTGTTTCAGACAGTACTATCCCTAGGATCTCCCTGAACTTGCCTCTCACTATGCTCCCACACATGGTCCCACTTCTGTCTTTAGATGCTTAGAGCGGCTGTGGGATTAGGAATATATCTGACTTGTATAGTGGTGACAGCATTGTACCCTTCTCCACGTTGGAGGAGAAGTATAGTCTACCTACTCATGAGAAGTTTACTTATACTAGGTTGGTTTCGTTCCTGTCGGAACCTCCCTCGACCCAGGTTCAGGTGCCACAGCAGGCTGCAGACCTGTTACACTCGCTAACTTCTCGAGCTGCATATCATACTAAAACTTTGTACCGTGCTTTAAACTTAGATTGTACTTTTCAGAAAAACAAGCACATGTGTCTTTGGGAGGACGACCTGGGCGGTAGATTTGAGGCCGACTGGTGGCGGGAGGTGATCAGGTGGGCTAAGAAGTCTACGGTGTGCGCTTCACATTGGGAGCAATATAGTAAGTTACTCCTGTGCTGGTACTACCCCCCCCCCCCCTTTGATTGGCTAAGTTTTTTCCCACGTGTCCTTCTGTCTGTTGGAGAGGGTGTGGGGGAGTTGGCTCTTTATTCCATATTTTTTGGCATTGCTCACTCATTCAGCCCTTCTGGGTGTCGGTTTTTTTCCTTAATTAACAAACTATGTGGTGGCGGGGTGGGTTTTACACCTGAGATGGCGCTTCTCCTGTTAGGCATCCACACTTTACCAGTTAAGCATAGAACTGTCATTTGCCTGGTACTTGGGGCTGCTCGCCTACTTATTGCGCGCAGATGGAAATCTACCTCCTGCCCAGCATTGCCAGAACTGATTTCTATGGTCTCCCTGAATTGCCAATTTTAACAAATTTATGCCTGTGGGGGTGGCAATTCGCACAAGTTCTGGGATAACTGGGAGATTTGGTTGGCATCGTTCCCCTCTCTAAATGCTTACTGATACTCATCTCTTATTATACCTCGACTTTCTGATGCCTACCCTCTTTGGTCAGGTATGGGGTTTACTGTGTATATATATATATATATATATATACTGTTGTTATCACTGGTAGCAGGAGAATCTGCGCACTCACCCGAGTGGCAGACCAATCAGTCCTATTAGATGTCATAGAGTGGCCCGACTTTCCTATGTTCTTTAGGCCTTTTTATATGTCCGTTGGTTCTTTCCTGTTCTACCTTCCCTGCCCGTTGCAAACTCTTCCCTTCCCTCATGGCCTCAACTTGAAGACTGCATTTACCCTATCTATTTTGCAACTGTAGAATACCTCTAGTATTAAATGTTACTGGAGCCCATCTTAATGTGTATTCCTCTAAATACTTTGTCTTTCACGATCATCTTGTATTCTGTATACATGTAGATTGTGTTGCCATGACTGTACCCTATGTTTTTGCTTTACCTTTACGTAAAATTTAATAAAAACTATTGATAGAAAAAATAAAAACCTGAAAAGTGTGACATGCAAACAGTTTTGATCCAAAACTTTCCACTGTAGCTCTGGCTGTATGTTTAGGGAATCTCCTTCCCAGTCTCAAGTCTTTTGCAGCCTCCAACAGGTTTTCTTCCAGCATTGCCCTGTATTTAGCTCCATCCATCTTCCCATCAACTCTGACCAGCTTCCCTGTCCCTGCTGTAGAAAAGCCTCTCCCAGCATGATGCTGCCACCACCATGTTTCACAGTGGGGATGGTGGTGTTCAGGGTGATGAGCAGTGTTACTTTTCTGCCACACATAGCGCTTTGCATTTAGGCCAAAAAGTTCAATTTTGGTCTTATCTGACCAGAGCACCTTCTTCCACATGTTTGCTGTGTCCCCTATATGGCTTGTGGCAAACTGCAAATGGCACTTCTTATGTCTTTCTTTCAACAATGGTTTTCTTCTTACCACTCTTCCATAAAGGCCAGATTTGTAGAGTGCACGACTTATAGTTATCCTGTGGACAGATTCTCCCACCTGAGCTGTATATTTCTGCTCTCCTTGCTCGATCTTTTAGTTTAGGTGGACGGTCATGTCTTGGTAGGTTTGCAGTTGTAGAATACTTTTTCCATTTTTGGATGATGGATTGAACAGTGCTCCTTGAGATGCTCAAAGCTTGGGATATGTTTTTATAAACTAATTGTGCTTTAAACTTTTCCAAAATATTATCTCTGACCTGTTTGGTGAGTTCCTTGGTCTTCATGATGCTGTTTGTTCATTAGTGTTCTGTAAAAAACCACTAAGGCCTTCACAGAACAGGTGTATTTATACTGGGACTAAATTACACACAGCTGGACTGTATTAACTAAATAAGTGACTTCTGAAGGCAATTGATTGCATTGGATTTTATTTAGGGGTATCAGAGTACAGGAGGCTGAATACTTTGGGACATCACACTTTTCAGATTTTCATTTGATTAAAATTTTGAAAACCATGTATCATTTTTGTTCTACTTCACAATTATCTGCTACTTTGTGTTGGTCTATCACTTAAAATCTCAATAAAATACATTTAAGTTTGTGGTTGTAAGGTGACAAAATGTGAAAAAATTCAAGCGGTATTAATACTTTTGCAAGCCACTGTATGTTAACAGAAAAATAAAAAAAAAAGTTGGACAAAACAAATTCATGCTTTGAGATATGTATATACCTAAGAAATATAAATGTATCTAACATATATTTTGGAATCACAATATGACTATAAATGATTCCTAAAGGAAGAATGCTGACAAGCACCTTTATACAATTACATAACTTTTCATACATGTGGAATATTTGCTATATTTGTAAGGAAACAAAGTCACAGTTTCATCATGATTTGTTTGGTGTTTTGATCAGAGCGACTTGGATCCCAATCTTGAGAATTAAACAGGTAACAGCGGTGCTTTAGCACTATATCTCATTTTACACCGTGTTCCAAATTATTATGCAAATTATATATTTCTCCAATTTTCCTAAATGGTCGATGCAAACGACAATCAATATAATTTTATTGGACAATAAATATTTCACAAAAAAAGTCAATACTGTCTACTGTTCGAAATTATGCACAAAAGAGTTTCTAAATATTTTATAGGTTGTAAAGAACTTAAAATGGTCATTTGTTGAATTTGCAGCATTAAGAGGTCAGATTTACTGAGATCAAAATATATTTCAAACAAAAACATCTTAACAGGCCAAGTTACATGTTAACATAGAACCCCTTCTATGATATCACCTTCACAATTCTTGCATCCATTGAACTTGTGAGTTTTTGGATTGTTTCTGTTTGAATTTCTTTGCAGGATGTCTGAATAGCCTCCAAGAGTTGCTATTTTGATATGAACTGCCTTCCATCCTCATAGATCTTTTGCTTGAGGATACTCCAAAGGTTCTCAATAGGGTTTAGGTCAGGGGAGGATGGTGGCCACACCATGAGTTTCTCTCCTTTTATGCCCATAGCAGCTAATGACTCAAAGGTACTCTTTGCTGAATGAGATGGTATATTGTCATGCATGCAGATAATTTTGCTACGGAAGGAACAATTCTTTTTGTACCATGGAATTAAGTGGTCAGTCAAACTCAATATACTTTGCAGAGGTTATTTTCACACCATCAGGGTCCGTAAAGGGGCCTACCAGCTCTCTTCCAGTGATTCCCAAAACACGACTCCACCACCTCTTTGCAGTCTTGTTGGGACATGATGGCCATCCACCAAACATCTACTACTCTATCCACCTGGACCATCCAGGGTTACACAGCACTCATCAGTAAACAAGACTGTATATCTGGGCCCACTGCAACCATTTCTGCTGTGAGCACTGTTTAGGGGTGGCCTAATAGTAGGTTATGCACAACTTCAAGCTTCTGGAGGATCCTACTGCAGAAGCACCAGCAGCTACAAATACCTGTTTGCTGCTCTATAATGGTATTTTAGCAGCTGCTTTCTTACTCCAATGAATTTGTCTGGTAGAAACCTTCCTCATCTTCCAAAACCAGTTTGTGCTCTGAATCTGCCACAAATTTCTTCACAGTATGATGATCACACTTAAGATTTTGTGAAATATCTATGTTTTCATACTTTGTGATGTTTTTCAGAAGCAGAGAGATCCTTTTTCTTTCCCATATTGTTTGAAACCTGTAGTTTGCTTAATAATGTGGAAAGTCCTTCTTCAGCTAAGGCCCAAATTGCAGAAACGTGGCTTTTTTGTTGCAGTTTTTACAGCATTTTTTTTTTTTTTGAGACAGGAGTGGCTACAAAAGGAATGGAAAATATAATGGAAGTTTTTATACTTTTCCCTACTGTCAATTCCACTCCTGACTTTGGCTCAAAAAATGCAGCAAAATCTGCAACAAAAAATGCTGCGTTTCCGCAATGTGGGGCCTTAGCCCCAATTGCAATGTGGATGGGATTCTGGCTAATCCCTTCCACACATTAGTGAGTTATACCTACGGAAACGCTGGCATTTTCCATATAGGTATAGTTAAAGCAGAAAGTCTCCTGTGGTAAGTGCTGCGGGAAAAAAACGCAATGTGTTTCTGCTGCAGTTTTTCCTGCAGCGCTTTTTGGCTGTGGCTCGCTACGTGGCGTGCGTATGTAAGCCGTGTACCAGGGTGGGCTCCCCAGGATACAGCGAAGTCACGAACAAAGGAAACAACTCCAAATCAATTTAGTAAAAAACTAAATTTTACTTTGTGTAGTAACACCTATTTACCAGAAAAACTCTCTCAACTATTTACATACACTCACCCAGTAAGCTGAGGTCCTGGTGTTGTACAGCGCGGTGCCTTCTCATGTGTACTGCAATATAATCCAAGCCTTTACCTATCTGCAGGCTGCAACTAACCAGTCGCTTGTTACTTTTTATCACCCTAGTCACAGGAACAATTCAATGAGTGTGAAAGAGGCACCGGCGGTATAACACAATTTACAAACTTATCAAATACCCCTATTCCCCACAAACAAAGTATAACCGAGTAAATATCATAGTAGGTCAGCTTGCAAGCCAAAGAAATATGACAACGTATAAAATGTCGCTTCTGGACTCCCTCAGAAGCTCCTCTCTGGGAGTTATAACTCAATAGAATTCTCGGAGTTCTTACTACCAAATAGGTAGATAATTCACCAGTAGTGTGGCCTGTGAAGATGAGGATGCCTAACTAATCTAACTACAGGCCCTTATTCGGTCCCAAGCAATTTGCGCCAAAAATCTAATGCGGTGTGTGCACGATTACTTCTTTTATTGATTCAGTTTTGTTGGGTACCTTGTAGTTTCTCTCTGGAACCTCTGAAAACAGGGCTCATCCAAACATGCGGTTTCACTGACTGGGCCACTTCTCAGCCGGTCCTTGATAGCAATCTTCACCTTAGGATGCTGTCTGAGCAAACAGTCTCCGCTTCAGCAAACTCTAGTTATATGTCTGCAATCCTTTAAGAATGTCTTTTCCTCTCACTTCAGCCCTTCTTCTAAAAGCTCAGAAGCACACACAGCTAAGATGGCTGCCAGACACACTCTCTCCCTCTCTCCTTGTTCCTCCTCTGCAGAACAGGGTCTCCACGTCACTACTCCAGGGAATTACAGAATTACAGTCTCTTCTATTTCTGAGGTAACAGTGGCCTCTTGTGGTCAAACAAACAAATGTCAGTTTATAAAAAAAAAAAATAAACTTATCTACAGAAACAGTTACATTCATAACATGAGGGCTGTTTCCCCATCTTACCCGTATTTTTCTGCAGTGTGTGGATGGGATTCACTAGAATCCCATCCACTTTGCAGTGTCTGTAAATCGGTGTGGTTTATGCCACGTGGGGCCCCAGCCTTAAGTAGGTTTCCTTTAATTGGGCTCACCTGGCAAACTAATTATCACAGGTGTTTGAGCCCTAAGACATAATACCATCCATGGCACAATCCACCGCCCCTCACAGAAGAAATATCAAAAATAATAATCACATAATATATATGTAAAAAAGAAAAAAAAAGTTAGACAATCTGGTACCTCATAACTTTTTTGGGAAAAACATACCTTTGGGGAAAAAGATACAGTGTGGGAGAAGGAATAACTAGAGGGTTCACTGTAGGGATTCATAGCCAAGTTAATTCCTGATGCATCCAGGAAGGTAGTCCAAGGTTGTTACAGACAGTCTTCATAAAGACGTTGCGTATAGCAGATATTTTTTCATAAATCATTATTTTAGTAACTGTGGTCTTGATCTGTGAAATATAGAGATGAGGGGATTGAGACTTGGCGTGCCCATACCACCGCTGAGGCCAAATCACATGCTTGAGTGCTGACACTGGACATGTGACTTCACAGAACGGCGCCAGCTCTGGCAATCTTCTGACACGGAACATGCACAGAGGAGGAAGAAGAAACAGATCGCCAGATGCTGCGAAGAGGCCGAAAAAAGGTGAGGAAAGATGAGTATAAATGTTTTTTTTCACGTCCTTTGGGTCTAACCCTATTATACACAGGGGTTTCAAGAGACCCCAAAGTATAATAATTTACCGAAAATCATGTCGCTGCAGCTATTTTAGTTTGCCCGAGACTACTGTAATCCCAAATTGTTCAGTTTCATTAATCTTTGAGAGACAATTTGCCCAACACTATTAATAAGTCCCAGCAGGGCCCTGACCATCCTTGCATCCTTGGACCCCTTACTATCACTGTCTGCTCCTGAGTTCATATACAAGAATGACTTAGAGTTGGTTCACACTACTGTTATTTAATGTCCGTTGCAGGATGTCCATCTGCATTAACTCCAATGTAAAAAAACATGATGGAACTTTTCTTCCATTATATTTTTTACTTTTCTGATTAAAGAAAAAGTTCTGCTGACAGGATTTTTTCTTCCTTTATAAAAGTAAACAAACATGACGGAAGAAAGTGTTTATGTTTTTTACATTATAGTCAATGTGAACTGACACGGACAATAGGGGGCTCCATCTGTGTCCATTACTCTGCTATCAATGTCCATTACTTTTCATCCCATGCTGGATGACAGTAACAGACTGTAATAACAGTAGTGTGAACATACCTTTATACAGAAAACTGATCCTATGTTTTTATTTCTCTGTTTGAGATTAGCCTGAGGTCATGACAAAGCCAACCGGGTGTATACTGCATTATATCATCAGCAAAATGCAATGCTAATGCTTGCACATAGCAGACATACATGTGATTCTGTGACTGTTTTATATACGCCACATTTAATATGACATCTGCACCTGTTAATAAATTTGGCACAAATCCCTCCAACTATCTCCTTTACTTAGATTGGCACAAGATATTCCTGTCTTGTAAATGTAAATGTGGGCCACTGTCTGGTAAAGTGGTCTTTGATGAGTGGGGCCCTTTCCAAGTTTTATGGGGCCCTGCAGCTATGAAGCCTCTTTAGTCTGTTTCCTATTTTTATACAAGACCCCCTGTCTATACTGTGTTCAGTTTCTCTTGTGGACTCTTCAGTCTTCTTTCAGGTAATATGTTGTGAATAGATGTGAGGACACAAACAATGTTATTTCCCCCCATCAGGGAGACTGAACCCCAAAACACTTGTAATATAACCTGGGACAGGAGTTGACATTATGGTATGACAATGGCTAGAGATATGAGTGATCTGCTCATTGTATATGGCGCCCCCTATAGTTCCCTGTCCTGCAGGAGCTGCCGCCATATATATAGGTGATGATACACTTTATTACTGTATATGCAGATATTGAAATATACTGGAATATTGAGTGATAGCCATTACTATCATCATGGTCACTATCTAAAGAGTAATTCAGACACAAGACAAAAATCACAAACACAATATAGATATGTTTAAATGTTTTTTTTATTGAATAGGCAACATTGTAATGAAAGTATTACTGGCCCTTTAAATAAAAAAGGTCAGAGTGACCCTCAGGTCAGGCCTGGTGGAGAGCACAGAACTCGCTGCGGCCATTCAGACCAGTCCACCCTTGTCCTGAGATGAGAGCCACCCGACCCAATGGTCCAGAGGAAGGCGAAACAACCCCCCAGAGAGTTATACCTCAGGGGGGCAAAAAATTCCTTCCTGACCCCAGAAATGGCGATCGAATATCTCCCTGGATCATATCTTGCCTTCTGCCTACTGTTGTATGTATGTATGTATGTATGTATGTATGCTATATGTTGTATGTATGTATTTGTAAGGAAAGAGACAAACACAAATACATTATTGAAATAAAGACTCCCCCCCACACATCCCTCATTGACCATTATTTAATAACGTTGGGATAAGCCGGTCTTCTGATGTAATGTGGCGAATCTGAAGAACTGTAAAATAACCGAAACATGTAGAAAATAAATAAAGCTGTCCATATACATAAGATAGCTGATGTCTAAACTACAGATACACTTTACAATACACATGCACACTTGGCTCAGCTTAGAAGAACATATGTGGGTTATTTACAGTCATTGGCCTGCTTTCAAAGGTATATCAAGGACTATGAGTCTGTAAGCTGTCCCAGACCAAGGTAATCCACAATTAAACCCCGCACCAGAAAATGGTCTAAGATTCAAAAATCAGAGATCTCTGTGTGGGGGTGCGAAATCACACTGCAGACATGCCATTTCTCATGTAATAGTACGCCTTTAGACATGGTGGCAAAGACTACATCTGTATTTTACCAATACACTACACATTATTATTAATATTATAGTATTAATAGCTGCTGCTGAAGACTCATTTGGATGAAAGCTACTCTTCCTGTCTCTTTCATACACATGCACACAACCAATTATACATATATTTTTAATACTAGAGACTGGCACCAATTGAGGCTAGGTTCACACTTGCACTGGGCTCTCCATCATTCGACTATAAGGGGTCCAGCGGGTTTCTGCCATTTTTATACTGAAACTGGTGGAGAGAAAAGTCCTACGGAGACTCCAATGCAGATGTAAACCTAGCCTTACAGATGAATCGTACATGTATTTTATATACTGAAGACTGGCACCAATTTACAGATGAAGCAATTTGTAAACTAATGTTCATTGTGCTATGAACAACTATTTGGCCAATATCAGAGGGTTTGGCTGAATTACATTTAATGTGTATGGAGACCTTTAGGCCGGGGCTACATGCCATGTACATACACACTGCAGAATTTCCACCATGGCAAAAAGCACCTGAAATCTGATGTAGTCTTCCCCAAGCAACACAATATGTGAACAAGGCCTCAGCACTGAGTGTAGAGCTACATACCTGCACGTCTGTCCTCTTCAAGCTGTCAAGCTCAAGTGACACAAGATGGCTCAGGTTAAGACCTGTACACATTCTACACTCATTGTGACATCATGGAATGTCTGTGATGTCATGTGCCCTGTGATGTCATGAGGTATTTATAATGCAGCAGAGATCTGGACCATAAAACTCTCATGTACATGATCATATCAAAGATATGTAACAGTGACTGCAACAATATAAAACTTCATTACAGCACAACATGATATAGTGTGATACATGTCTGAGTCATGACTCATTTAAAGGGATCCTTTTGCTTTAATATATATCACCCACTGCTCTATGTACTAAAGGAAAACACAGGATCCCAGATTCGTCACCCGCCTCATCCAAAATGACCAAAAGAAGCTGATAACAGAGAGCTATAGCATTTTGTACACAGGCTTATGTTACAGAATTCTTTGTTCTCACATTATTAAGGGATAAATTATTAAGACTGGCGATTCTTATGCCTGTTTTAATTCATTCCCTGCCAGGCATACAACTTGCTAGAATTACTAAGGTGCTCCAGCCTCTTAGTAATTCTAGTGCATGTAGCTGTGCCTGGTCGCAGATCTACGCCAGTCAGGGGACGGCTTAGATTTGTGGTATAACGCATGCCAGTTTTCTGGCGTGAGTTATAGTAAATTTGGCCCCCGAACCACCTAGATTTCCGGCCTGCTTTGCCTACTGTCTAAAAAAATGTCGAGCAGAACACAGAGGCTGAGATGCACCACAGTGCGCCAAGTTGAGGCCAGTTTAAGCTAATTTAACCCCTACCTGACATCTGCCGTAATAGTACGGTGGATGTCAGGTATTTAAATATGGTGGCAGCTCAGGAGCTGTTAATAATAATAATAGTAATAATAATAATAATAATAATAATAATAATAATCCTTTAATAGTCCCACCATGGGGAAATTCAGTGTGTTACAGCGGCAAAGATGAACAATACAAATACAAATACAACATGTACAGGAATGTTCCAAGGTAAGAGGCATTACATTGATAGTAGACAGACAGATAAGAAGTAGCAGAGGGGGGGGGGGGGGGATTTAACAGGCAGAGAGATATTTCAGTTCTCTGTATGGCCTGATCTCCGCTTTGGTCGGTGTTGGTTGTACAGCCTCACCACAGTGGGGAGGAAAGACTTCCGATAGGGCTCCTTCTCAGACTTAAAGTGAAGTAGTCAGTCACTGACAGTACTGCCCAGTGCTGTCACGGTGTCATGCATGGGATGGGATTTATTCTCCCGCATGGAGCTCACCACAGACACCCACTACCTGCACCTTGTCCAGGGGGCTCCCCAGGACAGAGCTGGCCCTTCTAATCAGCTTGTCAAGTTTATTTATATCCCTGGATGATATACTGCTCCCCCAGCAGGCCACTCCGAAGAAGATGGCTGATGCCACTACCGAGTTGAAAAAAGTCCTAAGAAGTGCCCCCTGGGCCTGCTTTCAAAAGGGTTTTATTAAATCTCCATTTACTGGGGCAATTGACCGTATCTGAGAAACTGAGCTATGTTTAGGTCATGGTCTGACTATGCACAAGGTGTCTGATCTGCACCATGTTGGGGAGATAGGTAGGAGAGATAGAAGTAAGAAATAAATCTATTCTAGAGTAAGAATTGTGGGTCAGTGAGAAATAAATATATCCTCTCTGGTTGCCATGGAGCTCCTGCATAAAGGACTGTATCGGCTGATGCTTAGCAGTGGGTATTATATCGGGGATGACCTATCTAGGGTGTGTGATAATGTGAGATTAAAATCGCCAAGCCAAAAAAAAAAAGTTTATGTTTATTGAATGACTGTAGATGCCAGGCTATAATAAAATAACAACCAAAATTAACCTAACAAAATTACAAAAAGTCCACATGGATCAGTAACAGGGGAGACATTAATATACGGTGTGAAGGTCACCGAGGAGGCATTATTATATAGTGTGGGGGTCACTGATGGGAACATTATATTATGTAGATGACACTGAAAGGACATTATACTGAGCGGGGCCACTGAAGGAATATTATATTATGTGGGGGACACTGAGGGAACATTATATTAAGTGGAGTCACTTAGGGGATATTAGACTGGGACATTACAATGTGTAAGGCCACCTAGTGAACTTTATATTTTATGGGGCCACTTGCGGATGTGTGTGGTGGGAATTAGGGAGGCATCATCACTGAGTGTTATACATTGAAGGGCTCTATTACTGTGTTAGGGCAAAAAGGGTCACATAATGAGAAGGGTCAGGGGCATGACTTAATTAAAAAGGCTGCAACATGTTGAATACACCACCACACTTGTCCGTCTTTGTGTTCTCTGAATGTTGGAAAGTATGCCATATGTGGTGGGGGGTTGAGTCCACTTATGAAACCTTTTGCATGGACCCACTAGTGTATTAAAAAGGTGTGTTTTAATTTTTATATTTGACACTTACCCAGGCCACCCCACAGGTAACTCCAAGTCCTGGACAATTCCTTTAATTATTTGTGTTCTTGAATCTAACTCTTTCCGATGTGTAATACATTCAAATTGATGGCATAATCTGTGATGATTTTTGCTATTTGTAAATATGGCCGTAGCAGCTCTGCTGAGTTTTTCTGCTCTAATTATTAAAATTGTTGTGGCGAAGCACATACAGAAGTAAAAAAGATAGCTCAGTAGTGACATCAAGTGGCCTTTAAATGTTTTAACTCAAATTGTACTTGTAAATATGAACTATAAGATGTATTGGAAGCATAAAAGGATACTGCTATTTGGCTGGAATCTCATATGCAGTTTTTGGGTCAGACTCCTATAAAGCCATTCATCATCCTTAATAGGTTCAGATAGGCCTCACTCAAACAGAATTTAGAAGTCCTTCTTATGCTGAAAAATTGGAGCTCACCTGGCTTTACTCTTAACCCCTTGCAGTGATTTTTTTTTTCATCTCTGGTATTACAAAGCAAAACTTTTTTTTCCATTGAGGGCTGCTTGTTTTGCAAGATGAGGTGTAATTTTTGAGGAATCATTTTGTACAATATATTGAATCATTATAAAAAAACAGCAGCTGTGTCATTCTGGGGATCATTATGAGAATGGAAATAGCAAATACATGTATTTCTTTTTCAATCATTTACTATTTTAGCTCAATAAAAGCATTTTTTTTTCTAAATAATGTGTTGCCATATTTCAAGACTCGACATGTATAGTTTTCTAGCGATGGAATGTTAGGGTTTGTTTTTGTAGGTCAAGTTCATGGTTACCATTTTGTGATAAATGTGCTGCATTTTTATGTAGTTCCATGTAGCAAAAAAGCGCCCCCAGGGAAAAACCGTGGCATCGCGGTCTTTCATGCAGCGCTTTTCAGAGAAAGTCCACAGAGGTTTCCTTTTCAGATTTTCTGCTTCCATTATACCTATAGGGAAACCGCCAGCGTTTCCGCGACAGTTTTGGAAATCTTAGCATCTCCGCTGCGCATATTTTTCCATGTGTTCTCCATCTGGTGGCTCTGTCTCACAAGCAGGTAATAGGTGTGCGCTCTCCATTCACTATAGATCTTTGATGGAGATGTACAGGTTCCAACTCCATTGGTCAGCCACCTCCAAGCTGCAGTCTGTCAGGAACATTGGACTTTCTTCCCTGTGGCCTTAAGTAAGCCCAGGGGATAGCACATAAATGGCAGGCGCTGCGCTCACCACCTACTGCTAAGGATGTTGAAACTTAAAATATTTAAGCAGAAGAATCAATTCGAACCAATAATAAATAAGCGATCCTTTCCCATACACTGCTGCACCACAAAACTGTATATAACATTCAATGCGATATATACAATTGAAGTGAGTGGCTAGCAGTATTATTTCTATTAGTATGCAGCCCCATGACTTAAAGTAGCAGCATAAGTGCTATGTGTACCTATCTGGCATCACACCTTACTGGTGTTATTCAGCATGCAAATATAAAACTTAACATACTGTATAGAATACATTTGCATAAAATTACATAACAGAATATGGCAAATATGACAATATGAATAATGTGAAGTTGCCACTGCAACTTGGTATAACACAAATCATAGCAATCTTAACCAGTTCAGAGCCGAGCCATTTTCCCTGGTTCGGGACCAGACACACTTTTGGTTTTTTTGTATGCAATTTTGAGGGCTCTGACATTTTTTTCCTTTGGGTTATTGATATATTTGCATCTTTTTTCAGTACTAAATAGGGTTTTATTTTTGCATGTTTTTTTAAATTTAATATCTGAGAAAATGTAAACAAAAATAGAGGGTAAATGAGTCTCACATTTTCAAGTTTTTTCTTTTACTAACACAAAGTTCTACTTTTAATAAAATAAAATAATTTTTAAATAGTTTTCCCTCTCTGTTACTTAATTTTCACATAGGTGACATTTAATGTTGTGCGGCCGGAGGCGAGGCTAGAACCCGTGACGTGGCCATGATATTGGTGTTTCTTTTCAACTTTTGTATTTTTTTGAATTTATTTATTTATTTATTTATTTATTTATTTTTGACACATTGTGCCCCCTATAGGGTTGTAATAAAACTTTGGGGAAGGGGGGCATTTTAACTTTTTCTTTTTTTTTTTTAGTTTGCTGATTGCTCCTGTGACAGGGGATGAAACATTAGCCACAGTTACAGAAGGAATGCAGCCTCCTATGCTGTACTCCAGAGCTGATCTGAGTCCTCGGTCTGGAAGTGGATCCGTATCATGGCGGCTCCCATAGCTCCCCTCTCATTGAGAGCTGTGTACACAAGAACTGGAAAGGAAGGGAAGGAAAGGAAAAGGAAGGAATAAACCATCCCTGCTTTCCCTATAGGAGCTCTGTAATAACAGCTGGCTCCCTACTTCTGCAGCAGTACGATTTTGTGTAGCAGCTTAATACTGCAAGGACATACAGGAATGTGCTTGTAGGTTTAAGAGTTGACCGCCCAGATGGATATAGTCAAGAAGCAGTCTGGAAGTGGTTAAGGAATGAAGTGCGAGTTCAATTTAGCAATGCAGTCCTTTTTGCCTGAGCCATTTACTTCCTATTAGTAGAAAAGAGGGTCTAAAATTCTCCCTATCAATGCTTAAATTAAGCATCCATTGCATATTCCCTGCATGTATTGCGTACACATGTATATATAGATATAGCAGTTGCCAAAAGGGGGGAAGGTTGCTTCAAATAGCTGTATCTCTAGTTGTATACCACCTAGAAAAGTGCTCCTGGTGTTATATGAAAGCTGATAGGCAGCTTACTTATGCTTATAATATTGCAGTCCTAGCTATAACAGTGCATGTTGCACATAAAAATTTTCTAAATCAATTTGGAAATCAATTTCGCATCTGTTTTTTAACTAGTGATTTCTTGGTGTTTGTTATAGCTGAGACATATGACACCAGAAGCACCTTTCTAAGCGGTATACAACAGGAAATATGCATATTTAAAGTCTCTCCCTCTGTCAACTGGTGTATGTGTACTTACTGGCAATACACAGTCAATACGGAATAAGAATAAGAATTTTTAATTTATATAGCGCCAACATAGCTTCATTGATCGCTGTGTACAGTAATAAACTATCCCTGCTTTCCCTATAGGAGCTCTGTAGGAACTACTGGCTCCCACTGTTACTTATCTTCACACATTTATGCAAAAATGCTCAACAAGCCCCTCCCTAAATAACACTTACACTTTAAAGAAAACATTTTGTGTCTGCTAGCACAAGACATGTTATATACCGTTGCAAAACTCTATGTGCACTAAATTCAGTGCACTTTCAGTTGTTTGTAGGTTTCCCCATTTCCCATAGATATCAGAATTCAGCACAGACAGCTTTGTTAATGGTATATAACATGCCCTTTGCTCGAGGACATGAAGGCTCTCCTTTAAATACTCCTTGCTTTTGCAAGGAGTTGCTGGTTGTAAAATAAGCTCTGTGCATTTATCTTCCGTTATTCTTGTATAATTCTAGTATCTTGTTTTTTTTTCCTGTGGTTATTTCTAGTCTGGTCCTTGCTTATGAGTCTTGTTTGTTTTTTCCTGAGTTTGCTGTTTGTTTACTTCTGGTCTGTATCTTTTCTTCCTTGCTTCTTAGTTTAGCTTTGCTCGATTTGAGGTATTTCCTCTGGATCCTAATGACTTCATGTTGCTGTATTAGGCTGAGGCCACACGTTGGTTGCAGATTTTTCTGCATGTTTTGAGCCAAAGTCAAGAATGGCCACAAAATGAATGGGAAAATATATAGGAAGCTCTTCTACCTTCTGCTCAGTCCACTCCTGGCTTTGGCTCAAAAAACCGCAACAAAATCTGCAGTAAAAAAAAAGCTGCGTTTCCACAACGTGGGACCTTAGCCTTAAGATCGGTATTGTTGATTGCTCTTGCAACTCTCTGACTGTTACACATGTTGGCCCTACTGTGAGTTCTGGTGGTATCTGAGGAGATCAAGGAGATTATGGTAGTACCTGGGAAAGGCAACTGCTGTAGGTGAATTCCAGTTCTGATGACTAGTGTCCAGAGTTGTTACATTCTTTCATATCTGCAATTGAAACACTCTGTCCAAACTCATTCCTCCGATAAGAGTTCTTACAGTATTACAAGTTACAAAGCAATCTCTAGTCTATGTAGTCCCCCTACTGATCTTCTTTCATACTGCAAGAGGGTTGATCTCCCAGCTTGATTCCATATTGCACATAACTGTTGGTATATTTACAAAGTAGTTTCCCTTTTCTCTGCTGTAAATATAGAGGGTCTCCTGGATCATTTATTGTGGCCATGCCCTGTTATTTACAGTTTATGGGAATTAGCCAAGAACTGACTTTATGACGCGATGGGCAATACCTTTGTTTGTTGCTCCATTTATATGTGAGATGTTCTACCATGCCAAGGAAATCAGGGCTGAATTTCGGACGGGACTCACTACACCTAACTTATAAGACTTTAGTAATCTAACTTCATCCTTTGAAACATACAAATAAGAAGGCTATGCTTGACTAGATTCGGCTGACTGATGGTTGAACTCCCAGGTTTTTCTTTCCTCTTGATACCCTTGATATGTCTGTAGAGTAAGTGAAGTGAAAGCTCAGAAAACACCTAAATCTACTCAAGCTTCAATCGCCGTTAGCAATGTGGGAGTAGAATTAGGTCCTGTGGAGAATCTTATGGGAAAACAGTATGAAGCTTGTACATCCTCTTCACTAGGTCAGGATTATAAACTAATATTATTGTTCAGTTAGTATGCTACAAATCTATCGGCCCTTATTAGAACTCACGGTCAGTAAAAGTTGGATGGTTTGAAAAACAAACAAGAAACATTATTTACACATTATTGTTATATTTGTTTCATTTTCTCTTTGTTGTACTTGTCATATGTTAGTTTAAAGAACTTTATTCTTGATTTAAAGGGATTTTTCCACAATAAACTGCCCCCTCATGTGCAGGATTGAGTAGTTTCCTTCCATTGATGTCCTCTTTAATCTTTCTGCTGCAGCAAAGTGAGGTTATAAATGTTTAAAAGCATAAAAAGTCATATGTAAATTAACCTAAATCGTCACAGTGGGCGGAGGCAGCTTCAATAGTCACGCTGAACCCTTATGTATAACACCTCCTGGACAGGATTAACATCTCCCTTGTGATATCAGGGAGTGAGGGGACAGTGAAGGAGATGTCATGCCAGGCAGGTGTGATTAGCAAGCGGATATTGTGACTAGACTGAACAGAATGGACACACAAAGTTCATGCATACCTTAAAGGGTTGTCCGTAGAGTTTAACTCAACTGAATTGACTTATCTGATCCGGTGGATGATGATGATGATGATAGACCTGGGGGTTCCAGTCTTGTCACAACTCCCGGGTCATGTGATCAGAAGCAGGGCTCGCGCTGCTCCTCCCCTCCCTACTTCCCTGATCTCATAGGTAATTAATCACTTGTGCTATGGAGGCTGGCTTTACTGTAGTCAGTAGAGATGGGCAAACCAACTCTTACCAAGTAGGATAGAACCTGAATATTCCAAATTGTTAGGTTTTTTGTTTTTTTTTGAATGGAGATTTGTCTTGGGCAAACATAGTGCTTTACATAGGAAAGCCTTTAAAAACATAACATAAGACAAAAAAATATGTATGAGTGATAGAATGGTACAGAGGGAGAGAGGAACCTGTTACTGTCTACCCTGTCTTACAATCTCCAAAGGAATGGAGAAGGAAACAGCAGGTGAGGGTTGACACTGCTTATATGGCAGTACAGTGGCATCAAGTTTATTCTAAATTATAGACTTTTCTTAAGAGGTGGGATTTCTGGTCGCTTTGAAGGTTTCAATGGTAGTGGAGAGTCAGTGTTGAGGTAGTGAGTTCCAGAATATGAGAGATCCATAGTAGAAATCCTTTCGACGATTATGTGGGGAGCAGGAAGGAAAGAGCAAAAATGGGGGTCTAGTGAGGACTGGAGGTTATGTAAGGGGAGGTCTTGGGAGATCAGTAGAGATGAGCAATTTCTCCCGAATTTCATTTTGGGTCAGGTTTTTTTTTTTTTTATTACAACTAAATTTATTATATAATTTACTAAATTGCACTGAAGAGACATTTATTGGTTTTTTGGACATGTGGCATTTCACAGCAATCCACCAAGAAACTCTCGGTCTTTGACCAACTTTCAGTTATGACAGCTATGACCAGATTACTGCTGCCATTGACTGGTTTTGAAATATGTGGTTCAGGAGGTTACTCTCAGTCACTGAAGCTAGGTCACTGACCTACTTTAAATGACCAAGAGTGACACTTCTATTTTGATTATCTCATCTGAAATGGATCCCAAAAGTTTCAAATTTGCAAGAATCCAAAATTTTTTAGAAATACGGACCAAACTTTTTTTGTGTAGAATCAATTTCCTCACGTTACGGCCTCATACAGCATAATGCTCTCTTAGTACCTCAACACAGTATAAAGTCCCCTAAGTTCATCCACACATTATAATGCCCCCCTAGTGCTCTCACACAATGTAATGCCAACTTAGTGCCCCCAACAGTGTAATGTTCAAATAAATGCCCTCAATCAGTATAATGTACCTGCACACAAAATTGTCACCCACACAGTATAATGCCCTCTTAGTGCCCCAGCACACAGTATTATGCCCCCTTAGTGTCCCTTGTGGATGCAGATAGAGTTGAAGTTGGGACATTCCACCCTCTGAATATTTAAGCACCCAAAATCCAGAACTGTACCACCAGGATGTTTGGGAGGTATAGTAAAACTGTAACAATGACTGATGGAAACAGAACACTTTCCATTTGTATCAGTATTGACTACAACGTTTAAGGGAACTGTCAGGATAATGTTATGCAGCTAGAGTTTAGTCTCCCAAACCCTTAATACTCACTGTGGCCTGTTGCTTATATCAGAAATAATGCAAGTTAGAAGGTGTCAGGGATCCACTCAATGGACCTTGCATACATGCAGCTAGGCTAAGGTCAATACATGTTGCTTACTTGCAATGTGTAGCTCATGCACAGTAAAGCAAAGTATACTGACCTCGGCTTTACAGAATGCAGAGCAAATGCACTGAAGTGGCGAAGCAGACCACCAGCAACTTCTAACCTAGACTTCTTCTGATATTGGAAATGGGTGTCCATAAGTTGCAAAGCTTTGGGACTTGAAACCCCCAAGTTTTTAGTGAGAAAAAAAGGCAAAATTGCAATTTTCTTCCTACTATATAAACTGAAAGCCAACGGAAAGGAATCTTTCTTCTGTTTTCTGAAGTCAATCACAACTAACACAAAAGGAAAGTGTTCTGTTTGTATCAGTCATTTTGACAGTTTTACATTTCATTGTTCAAGAACTGACTGTAAAAATGTAGTGTAAAAGAAGCCTAATACTTAAACTTCCATATATTGGGCCTATCATTATGAATACCAAGCTATGAGTTTTCTCAATATCTATCTAAACATTTACAGTCACAAATACTGTGTTTTATATTTGTGTAAATGTGGATAGTCATAAATATATATATTTATATGTAATGTAATTTGTGCAAATCTGAAACGAGTCTCTTTATGTTTGCATAATATGGTTTGTCCCTGCATAACATCCAGACTCATTAATTGTTTTAGCAGTAGAGGGCAGCAAAGCTTCCATACAGTATGAGCTGCTACATGCTCAGAACTGGCACACTTGATATTGCTCAGGGAGAAGGAAAACTCTTTGGGGATTTTATGTAGACATGTAAATGGGTTGGAAGCTGAAAGCTAAAACAGAGCTTTGCTAGAGGTGAAACAAGCAAAAATCAAAATGCATTTGATAAATTCACCATGCCAAGTAGTTATGTAATCCAACTATGTAGGTAACCTTTACCATATTAAAATGAGCGCCAAATAATCAGAGCTACATAATAGACCGTAAGTTTAGTAAGCAGAGTTTGTGTATCGTTTTATTCCTCATATTTGTTGTGCTAGAGGACTAGAAGACACCAGACATATAAGTCAATGGCGCACATCATATACAACGTGTATATATATTTTTATATATATATATATATATATATATATATATAGTAAATGAACCTAACTATACGTGTGGCTTGCTTCAGCTACACAGCAAAACAAAATATTAAACAGTAACAGTGTCTGCTCTGAAGTCTCGTCAGACTTTAGTATTTCAGCTCTCCAGGAAAGATCCAGACACCTCCACACACTACCAGCATCTGACCAGAACTGAACAGCCTGCTGCCTCTTATGGGCCAGTGATGAGCCCAGCCATGACACCTGTGCTGAAGGCTACTCCCCAGCAGCACTGCACCACATACTTACCAGGCATAGTGGGAGAGATATAGTGTGACTCCAGCACCCTGCCTGTCACCTTCTCAAAAAAAAAAAAAAAAAAAAATATATATATATATATATATATATATATACACACACACACACACACACACTCATTGTCGTAAGTGTTGGCACTCCTGAAATTTTTCCAGAAAATTTAGTATTTCTCCCAGAAAATTATTGCAATTACACATGTTTCGTTATACACGTTTATTTCCTTTGTGTGTATTGGAACAACAAAAAAAACAGAAAAAAAGGCAAAAATTATATAATTTCACGCAAAACTCCAAAAAATGGGCTAGACAAAATTACTGACAACATCAAGTTAATATTTGGTTGCACACCCTTTGGAAAAAATAACTGAAATGAATCGCTTCCTTTAACCATAAACGAGCTTCTTCCACCTCTCAACTGGAATTGTGGACCACTCTTCTTTTGCAAACTGCTCCTGGTCTCTTATATTTGAAGGGTGCCTTCTCCCAACAGCAGCTTTAACCCCTTCCCGTCGGTGACATTTTTCATTTTTGACTCCCCACCTTCCAAACCCCATAACTTTTTTATTTACCTGTCTCAGAGCCATATGAGGGCTTAATGTTTGTGGGACAAATTGTTGTACATGATGCTACCACAATGTAGGGAAGCTGGAAAAAAATTCAGAATGGGGTAGATTTGAAGAAAAAGTGCATTTGTGCGACTTACGGGCTTTGTTTTTTTTTTAGCGTTCACTGTGCAACTAAAATGACATGTCACCTGTATTCTATGTTTTGGTACCATTCCGGGGATACCAAATTTATATGGTTTTATTTACATTTTAACCCCTTAACAAAAATCTAAAACTGCAGCACTTTAGAAAGAAAGTTCGCAGAGGTTTCCTCTGCAGACTTTCTGTTTCAATTATACCTATGGGGAAACCGCCGGCGTTTCCATAAGTATAATTGACATACTGCGATTTCCAATTCCGCGCTGGTTTTGGAAATCGCCACGTGTCCGCAGCGTGGTTTTTACTGCAAAGTGGCCATGGGATTCGCTAGAATCCCATCCACTTTGCTCTTATTGTAAAATACCGCTATTTTTTCCGCTGCGTTTCCGCCAAGGGCAAATTGCGGCGTTTACGCCACGTGGGGCCCCAGCCTCACTGTCATTTGTAACTTTTATATGTATTCTAGGGAAAGGTGGGGTGATTTGAACTTTTATTTTTTTATATTTAAAAGTTTTTTTTTTTTTTTACTATTTAATTAGCTGGTCATAGACCAGACGGAATAGTAATATTGCTATGACAAGCCTGGGAGCTTTCAGAAGGCTCCTGGCTGTCAGAAGAAAAGATTGGCTCTTGCGATCTCGCCGCGCGGGAGTCAGCCTGGAACATTAAAGGTACGAGGCCATTTTTTTTAACTTTGGGGGGGGGGGGGTGGAATACAGCGGGGGTAGAATACAGCGGCAACCCTGTTGCTATGGCAGCCGCACTGCAGAAGAGCGGCCGCCATCTTTAAAGATCCAGCATCCACCATACTATTACTGCAGATGTTGGAAAAGGGTTAAGATTTCTCCACAGGTGTTGAATGGGATTTAGCCTTGGACTCATTGCTGGCCACTTCAGAACTCTCCAGTGCTTTGTTTCCATCCATTTCTGGTTGATTTTTGAAGTATGTTTGGGGTCATTGTCCTGCTGGAAGACCCAAGACCTAGGACGCAAACCCAGCTTTCTGACACTGGGCACTACATTGAGACCCAAATCCTTTGGTAATAGTCAGATTTCATGATACCTTGCACACAGGCAAAGGCACCCAGTGCCATAGGCAGCAAAACCACCCCAAAACATCTTTGAACCTCCACCATGTCTGACTGTTAGTACTGTGTTCTTTTCTTTGTAGGCCTCATTCTGTTTTCGGTAAACAGTAGAATGATGTACTTAACCAAAGAGCTCTATCTTGGACTCATCTGTCCACAAGTTGCTTTTCCAGAAGGATTTTGCCTTACTCATGTACATTTGGGCAAACTGCAGTCTAGCTTTTTCATGTCTCTGTGTCAGCAGTGCGGTTCTCCTGGGTCTCCTGTTACAGCTTTTAATTCATTCAAATGTTGATGGATAGTTAGCACTGACATTGATGCACCCTGAGCCTGCAGGAGAGCCTGAATTTCTTTGGAACTTGATTGGGGCTGCTTATCCACCATCCAGACTATCCTGCTTTGCAACCTTTCAGCAATTTTTCTCTTCCGTCCACGTCCAGGAAGATTAGCTACAGTGCCATGGGTTGTAAACTTCTTGATTATGTTGTACACCATAGACAAAGGAACGTCAAGAGCTCTAGAGATAGACTCTTAACCTTGAGACTGTTGATATTTTTCCACAATTTTGGTTCTCAAGTCCTCAGACGGTTCTCTTCTCCTCTTACTGTTTTCCATGCTCTGATCTCCCCGCAATGTATGGATGGGATTAGCTAGATCTTTACTATAGAAGCAGCATAGAAGGGAAACCAGGCACCAAAGACACCAGAAGCATGAAATTGGGGAGAAGGAGGAGAGAGCAGGAAAAGCAGGAGATAAAAGAAGAAAGACTGTTTTCACACAACAATTTGTTTGTACCTCCATTTTTAAACCATATGCCATCTGTATGTCATCTGTTTTTTTCAAAAAAAGGATGCTGTCTTCCTTATATTTCATCATTACCCAGTAATGGAATCTGTGAAAAACGGGTGAAAGACAGACCTCAAATGCTGTCCGTTTTTTTTTTTCCCAATACCCACAGATTTCCATGGCTAAACAAGAAGAGGAGACAGAACAAAACAAGTCAGTTTCTATGGGTCCATGAAAAAACTCCATTCACTATTCATGGACAGCATTAGGACCGAAAAAGGGCCTTTACAGTGATGCTTGAACTGAACAGAAGCTTTCTATCATAACCAAAGCACTTTACTATCTCTATATATGTTCTGTATGGTGCTGGGGTTGTTTCTGAGTGAAAAGACAGTTATAGAGCAGATTCTCCTGTACTTACTGTGAGCAGTGTATGGCAGCTCTCCACCTGGCAGTTCAAAATAGAAACAATCTTTAGTTATATCCTGCAAAGGTGGAAACTACTAAAAACTACAGAATGTAAGTCATATATTGGCCAGAAACAGTGTTACCCACGTGTACATACACATAACAGCTTATCCTGAAAAGTCAAATAAAAAGACAGGTACACTTTCAGTAATGCAGGTATTTTAACAGTAAGATGCCTGGGCTATTTTGCTAGTTATATATTTTAAAAATGTAGATAATTTTATAGTGCTCCAAAGAAATCCTTAGTGTTGAGTATTGTTCATGTCAATAGTCTATTTGTGACACTTTGGATTTTCATCTGATGTGTTCTTGCTTTCCCTTAGGTTATGACTGATCTGACATGGAAAATATCAGAACTGGGGCACATATTCCAGTTGTATCTTACCAGACGTTTGTAACTCATGGCTTGGCATTTTTAGGTCAGCTGCAACTCAAGGTTTGCAGAGTACCTAAAGGATTATAATGAAGGATAGATAAAAGTTGTGCATTAAAAATACTAAAAAAAATGTTTTATTTTTAATCATTACTAATAATGATTAAACATAAAATCTGTTTTTTAGTATTTCAGTAGCTTATGTTAGGATATAAAATTGCTGTGTTACTTTTAATAAAAAGGTCCTTTAATTTCTGAGGAGAGCCTGTAATAAAAACACGTACCTTAAGGTCATCTACGTTCACAACTACTTTTGCAATCAAAATAAAAAAAAAAACAAAACAAATGTGTGAATAATCTTCATTTACAATGTAAGGCTGGTTTAAATGGTGGACAGCGCAGGTTGAGCATCAACTAGTTGACATAGGTCTGTCCTTGAGGGTGGCAACAAGGACAAAAACGGTAACTGCGCCCTTCCATTCTGTGATATTGTGTTGAGTCCTTAACCAAATTAGAGGTACATAAAGGCTTTTCAGGGCAAATTGTTTTTAAAAAAAGGTCTGTTAGTGCTACTAATGTGTTAATGAATACACCCATATATTTTTAGCAGTGTTTTGAGTGATTTCTGGGTGTCTGTGGGAGCTCATGGCATCTTCTGCATTTGTTTACATGGTGTTAGCTTCCTGCTATGTAGTTTTCTGTGTACCTTCCACACTACCTCCCTGTCACATCTCTCCCCCTCATCTCTCACTCCGTTACACCCCCTCCCTGTCTGCCTAGCTAAGCTACCCCAGCGGCTACTAGCCCCTCCCCTTGCCTACCTAGCTAAACTATCCCGCCCCCTCCTTTTTTTTTTCCCTAATATAACAACAATGTTTTCAATTCTCAAATACAGTGGGTATAGAAAGTATTCAGACCCCTTTAAATTTTTCACTCTTTGTTTCATTGCAGCCATTTGCTAAAAGCAAAAAAGTTCATTTTATTTCTCATTAATGTACACTCAGCACCCCATCTTGACAGAAAACCCCAGAAATGTAGATATTTTTGCAAATTTATTAAAAAAGAAAAACTGAAATATCACATGGTCATAAGTATTCAGACCCTTTGCTGTGACACTCCTATTTAACTCACATGCTGTCCATTTCCTTCTGATCCTCCTTGAGATGGTTCTACTCCTTCATTACAGTCCAGCTGTGTTTAATTAAACTGATTGGACTTGATTAGGAAAGGCACACACCTGTCTATATAAGACCTCACAGCTCACAGTGCATGTCAGAGCAAATGAGAATCATGAGGTCAAAGGAACTGCCCAAGGAGCTCAGAGACAGAATTGTGACAAGGCACAGATCTGGCCAAGGTTACAAAAGAATTTCTGCAGCACTCAAGGTTCCTAAGAGCACAGTGGCCTCCATAATCCTTAAATGGAAGACGTTTGGGATGACCAGAACTCTTCCTAGACCTGGCTGTCCAGCCAAACTGAGCAATCGTGGGAGAAGAGCGTTGGTGAGAAAAGTAAAGAAGAACCCAAAGATCACTGTGTCTGAGCTCCAGAGATGCAGTAGGGAGATGGGAGCAAGTTCCACAAAGTCAACTATCACTGCAGCCCTCCACCAGTCGGAGCTTTATGGCAGAGTGGCCTGAAGGAAGACCCTCCTCAGTGCAAGACATATGAAAGCCCGCATAGAGTTTGCCAAAAAACACATGAAGGACTCCCAGACTATGAGAAATAAGATTCTCTGGTCTGATGAGACGAAGATTGAACTTTTTGACGTTAATTCTAAGCGGTATGTGTGGAGAAAACCAGTCAATGCTCATCACCTACCCAATATAATCCCAACAGTGAAACATGGTGGTAGCAGCATCATGCTATGGGGGTGTTTTTCATCTGCAGGGACAGGACGACTGGTTGCAATTGAAGGAAAGATGAGTGCGACCAAGTACAGAGATATCCTGGAAGAAAACCTCTTCCAGAGTGCTGTGGACCTCAGACTTGGCAAAAGGTTCACCTTCCAACAAGACGATAACCCTAAGCACACAGCTAAAATAACAAAGGAGTGACTTGGGAACAACTCTGTGACCATTCGTGTCTGGCCCAGCCAGAGCCCTGACCTCAACCCAATTGAGCATCTCTGGAGAGACCTGAAAATGGCTCCACCAACGTTCACCATCCAACCTGACGGAACTGGAGAGGATCTGCAAGGAAGAATGGCAGAGGATCCCCAAATCCAGATGTGAAAAACTTGTTGCATCATTCCCAAGAAGACTCATGGCTGTACTAGCTCAAAAGGGGGCTTCTAATCAATACTGAGCAAAGGGTCTGAATACTTATAACCATGTGATATTTCAGTTTTTCTTTTTTAATAAATTTCAAAAATATCTACATTTCTGGGTTTTTCTGTCAAGATGGGGTGCTGAGTGTACATTAATGAGAAATAAAATGAACTTTTTTGCTTTTAGCAAATGGCTGCAATGAAACAAAGAGTGAAAAATTTAAAGGGGTCTGAATACTTTCCATACCCACTGTATTTATATATTGATGTTCCTATCTTTTGAAACCTAGATTTTTTTCTTGTGTTTCCATTTACAGACAGGGTATAAATGCTTATGTTTTGAAGGGCAAATTGTACTTCATGTTCACACAGCGTAATTTGCCGCAGATTCGGGGGGCAGATTTTCAATGGGAGGCAGAGATCTCAGCAGGAATCCTGCTTGATCTTGCCACGGATTCCGCAGCTGATCCTGCTGTGGAAACCGTGGCTTGAGACTCCCTGCTGATTAGGTCCATTCAACAGCATCCTGACGCGGCCGACCATGGGTGAAAATGCTGGCGGCAGAAAATGAAGAGGAATTCCTCTTCATTTTCCATCGTGTGACTATATCCTTATAACACACTGGGAACCTGAAAAAAAAAATCAGAATGGAGTGAAATTAGAAAATAACCAATTGTGCAATTTCATCACAGGGCTTTTTTTTTAATAACTTTTTTTTGGCCACTATAATGTTCACCTCAAGGCTAAGGACCAATGTAGTGAGTCACAGCCAAAAAACGCTGCGGAAAAAACCTCAGCGGAAATGTATCACCTTTTTTTCCACAACATTTTTCACAGAAACTCTGCAGAGGAAAACTTTCTGCCCCTATCATACCTATATGGAAAACGCCAGTGTTTTCGTAGGTATAATTGACATGCTGTGATTTATAAAAACGCGAGGGTTTTTGAAAATGCAGCTTTTCTGCTGCAGATTTTTTTCTATAATGTGTGGATAGGATTAGCCAAAAATGCCGCAGCCAAAATGCTGCTCTTTTGCAACGTGGGGCCTTAGCCTAAGGGATAAATATTTAATATTTTTATATTTAATCATTGTTTATTAAAGAATTTTCAGTACAATACAAAATAAGAGGGAGGAGAAAAAGAAAAGAAACCAAAAGGCAATATAAACCAACAAAGGCGCAGAGGCGCGTGGGCCTCGCCCGGGCTAGGGGAGAACCCTGCCCACTGATTTGAAACACAATATACTAACAATGGGGCGAAGGCCCAGGTATATGAGATCATATGAACAACATCTGCATAGAACTGAGGAACTGACAAAACAGAAAAGGGGAACATACAACGGGAACAACAATCAGGAAGACACATGAAGGAGGCCGCCAAAGGGCTTCCATTCTCCATATTAGGAGAAGCTCCTGTAGGAATTCAACCAGGGAGGGCGCAGTAGTGATTTGCCAGCGCCTGGGAATGACAGTTCTGGCGGCTGTGAGAAAGTGTCACAGGAGATGCATCTTCACTGCGGAAATCCTGCCAGGGATAACTGAAAGAAGGGCCAGTTGGGGAGTTGCTGCGACGGTGCGACCACAAACCTCAGTATACAGGTCGAACACAGCATCCCAGAAGGGCCTAAGAACATCACACTCCCACCAGATGTGATATAGGGTACCTTTCTCAGTGCCACAACGCCAACACCGGTCAGTCACAGTAGGATAGATTCTGTGAAGGACACCTCTACCATCGAGACAGAATCTTGAAATTCTTTTCTTGCGCACTGCAAGGCATTTAATATTTTTATGTCAGCATTTTTGGACACAAGGATTCCTAATGTGTTTATATTTAATTTGTTTTTTTTGTTAGTTTTTTTTTTCTAGTGAAAGGGTGGTGATTTGAAATTTTATTGGTACAAGAAACTGCCATGGGCCAAAGATGCGCCACAATAACACCAACATCTATGCCAGAAAACTGGTGGAGAAGGGTTAATAAATCCACCTAGTATGTTACGTCAATAGGCAGTGCCTTCCTAAAGTGATGCAGAAAACGCGGGTTGTGGTGTAAGGCATAACAACAATTTGTATAGTATTATAAGGCTGTGACCAAGATCATTAAGGATCTTTAATACAGAAACAGAATAGAAGGGTAAGCAGGCACTAGAGACACCAGAAATATAACATAGAAATGTGTATTGCATAAAAGCATTATGTATCTGCTCGGAAAATAACTAAGCTACAGTATGTTTTGAAGTAATAATGACTGCTTCAGAAAATCCTATTCCGCTTTAATAACATTGCCATGTATTTTTGTAATCTATAAGGGTAAAAAAAATTACTGAATTTCTCAAAGGAACCAAATTTTGTGGTTTTACAGTTATGAAATGCTGTCAAAGTTACAAATGAACTCAGCATTTTGCCTTCAAAAGGTTTTGTTTCTTCTTGTATGTATGTCAACTCCATGAAAAGTGCTAATTAGGCAATTTTAATTAGTATAATTAACACAAAGCAACATCCTATCAGAGTTCGATTTTCTTTCTATGCCTGTCATGTAAAGACTATACAACGCTTTAAACTACACAGCCCTAATACCAGATGGTGACCTGCCCTGCACATTGTGGTGACTCACTGTATTTTCCCCAAGCAATGCTGTCACAAAATATGAAGCTGTTAAATTGTTGCAGCAGTAAAGAACAGAAAAACTTGCTAGATAAAGAAATGTCTAAATCAGAACAGAAAATAGTGAAATTATTTATTAAATGAAATAACACCTTCTGTGTGTAAATTTTAGGGTATAATGCATAATATTTGAAAATAGAGAAATAACGGAAATGTTTTAAGGGAAGAAAAGATTTTTATCTAAGGCCTCATTCACACCCTAGGGAATCCCCAAAGTACAGGGCCCATGTGCCTGGTGTTGCCATCTGCATGTCCTTCGGTCTGTCTCTTGGCTGTTTGTGTGAAGTGCTTCTAGTAAAGAATACATCTGTGCATACAGTATCCAGTGGAGCATGCCCCAGTTATTTTTCTGTAAGATTCCTGAAAATGGTTATCCAGTATCAGGACATAAATGTTATTGTTTGTATATTTTCCAATATCCTTTCTGTATCAATTTCTCATGGTCCTCTGAGTTTTCTGTCATTCTTTGTTGGTGGTGGGTGGTGCACAAATAATTCCAAAGGCATAACCTTGGCTATAGAGTCACCAATAGAGATGAGTGAATCCATTAGGCAGAAGTGGAATTCGATCTGAATTTCAGGAAATCTTCGATTCGTCACGATTCCGGATTTCCTGATGTTTCGTGGTAACAAATATTTAGTATGGACCTTTGTGACATCAGATGGTCACATGATGTTCTCTAGTGATGTGATTGGGTAGGTGTGTCTTTGCTTGTTAGCAGATCCTTCCACATGAATAAAAGTTGTCCGTGCTGGAGAGAGACATGACCGTGGCATCTAAGGGCTTCCGCCTTTTTTCCGTCCACCCGCCCACCCCGGGGCTCTGCAGCCTGGTAATAGCTGTTTATTCGCTGCGAAGTAATTTGGATCGAAGCAAATTTTTTTGGAACTTCGAATCGAACTGCCGAATCGAACTTTTGAGAAGTTCGCTCATCTCTAGTCACCAACATTGTCCATAACTTTATACTGCAAGCGATCAAACATATAATGTTGCGGTGACGTCAATAGCTTCAAGGATTATTATTTCATTTATTTATTATGCTTACTTATATAGCATCATATTCCGCAGCGCTTTATAGACTTTGACAGTCACTGTCCCATATAGGGCTCACAATCTATATTCCCTACCAGTATGTCTTTGGAGTGTGGGAGGAAACCGGAGTACCCGGAGGAAACCCACGCAAACACAGGGAGAACATACAAGCTCCTTGCAGATGTTGTCCTTGGTGGGATTCGAACCCAGGACTCCAGCGCTGCAAGGCTAGTACCTTTTGGCTACTCTGTTACTAAATTCTGCCTTTTGTTTACAAATAATAGGAAGTGATGTTGCAATAAGGACACATCCTTTAATGACTACATTCTGATGCAACCAGCAAGTATTGAAGAGTTCTGGTCATGACACCAACTAAGCGCTGAATTGAAGCAGGTGTGAACAGAGGCATAATGCTTTCCCCTTTGAGCCTTTAAATATCCCCCTGCAGACAAAGATACAGCACTTATCCGTGTGTCAGAATATCCAGACTCAATTATGTAACAGAATGGCATGTCCTGTCTCAATATTGGAATTGATGGGCCTAGCTGACATCTGCTTTAGAGTTGTAGTGAACGGTCTCCAAGTACCCTCATCAATATAGGGATTTGGAGTCCGTTTAGCTAATGTTATATTCCAAACTGTCATTTCACCTTAATCTGAGTTAGATACATTATTTGTCCAGGCCCCGCCAACAGTGGTAAAAAATCCGGCTGCGCACAGACCACTGTTGATTCGTCGATTTTTGCATTTTTAGAGGGTTCACATACATATATTTACTGATACAAATCAGTCCATGGTCATGTGATGGACACACAGGTGCACAGCTTGTTACAGTCACAGTACAGTAATAAAATATATGTCTGGTAACAAGCTGTGCACCTGTGTGTCCATAACGACCATGGACTGTATATCACATGCCTATAGACTGATTTTTATCCACTAGAAGTAAGCAGAATGAATGACAGCAAGCAGAGATCTAGAAAACTGTGAGGAATTGATACAGAAAGTATATTAGTAAAGTGTATACATTTTCATTATACAAACAATAATATTTATTTGCTGAACCTGGACAACCCCTTTAATAATAGAAAATATTCCCCACACAAAACTGGCTGCATTCAGAGACTTCATGTCCTGTTATGGATTGTTAAACAGCTTTGCACATTAGGTCCCAGTCTGAGAGATACGTTTTTAAATATAGTATTTTTTTGGATTACAAAAAATAATTCAAGATCAATGTTATACAGTATATTGAGATAACTATAATTATTATTAATATTCTGCATGCGGTGTGAACAAATAAAGAGATGTACCAGGCTCCTGTAGGAGCCTTTTGTCCAATATGTGGTAAGAAACAAAGGTTGTCTTTTCATTATTAATTAACGGAGTTTTCACCGCCGGGAACACATGTGTAAACCTTAAAGGGAATTGTAAGCCTATTGATTTCTCTCATTTGCTAGTACTATACAGTCACATAGCAGCACACTGTTTGTTGCATAGCAGGATCAACCTCGCATCTCTAAAACTCTAGACTATAAAGTGCAATTAGATTCATTATAACCCTCAATGTCATTTGTAAGTAGACAAGTACATTATAAATGATGTGATGGTTCTTTGTGCTGACCACACATATATTTATACATGCAAATCCAATCGCCTCGAAGGCTCCTTTTTCTCAAGCTCAACAAGTCCAATGTTTCTAGCCTAACAATATAAGCGAGACCTTCTATGCCACTTAATAATCTGGATGACCTCATTTGAACCTTCTCTACATCTGTTATATCCTTCTCAGAATGCTGAGTCTACAAGTGAATCCCATACTTGAGATGTGGTCTTATAAGGATTTATAGAGGTGTAATATTACATGGGGTCACAAGGCCTTTTCTAGCTTTTTATGCACCCTAAAATCTTATTTGCTTTTGCAGCTGTTTCTTGAAACTGAGTACTGCTTCTTAGCTTACTTTTATCCAAGATTTTTCTCTTGTGGCCAATGTTATTCCATTTAGCTTATCTGCAGTAGTACAATTACTGAGACCTAGGTGTATTACTTTACATTTATCAACATAAAATTTTATCTGCAAGCTTATCAAGGTCCTTATGTAATATGTTACAGTCACGCTCACTTTTATGTATTCCACCGTGTTTTGCATCTTCAGCAAAGACTGGCATGTTACGTTCTACCCCATGCACAAAGTCATTAATAAAGAGAATAAACAGAATTGATGCCCTTGTGGTACCCTACTGCAACCCATTTTGAATATGTTCCATGTAAGACTCCTTGTTTTCTCTCTTAAAATAATTGTTTACCCATGTACCATGTATTATCTCCTAGTTCTTGCACCTGTAGCCTTAGGATAAGGCAGTTGTGTGGTAAAGTATCAGAATCCAGATATATCATGTTAGCTGCCTGACCAATATTCAGATTTGCACATACCTCCACACAGAAACCTAGCATGTTAGTTAAGCGCAGCCTGTTCTTCATGGCTCCATGCTGGTTTTCAGCTATGAAATTATTTCCCTCATATATATTTCCATAATATAAGCTGTTTTTCTAAATGTGGTGAAACAGAACATGTTAACACTTGAAGGACCAGTAATAAGTCAATCGTATGGGTTATACTGAGTAGTAAACCAAAATCACAGGCACAGGTAAGCAATTTTCTTTTGTGGAATATATACCCGGAACTGCTCCTTTTAGTAGAAACAACTCCATCAGGCCTTTACCTGTTTACCATGGCGTTTACAGATCACAATTGCTCCCAATAAACCAACTTAATAATTGTATATAAATAAAGACAAACCACACCTTTAACTTGTGGAATAAATTTGGCCTTGATGCCTTTATTAAGGGGTTACCAATTCAGATTAATAAATAAATAATAATAATAAATAATTCAAATCAATAAATAATTAAGAACCATTAAAATTAACCATATGATGCTTCGTTCACACCTGCGCTTGCTGTCCGTCCGTCGCCAATCCAGTGAAAATCTCGGCGAACTGGATTGGCGTCGGATACAGACCGGTCAGCGGCGCATTGGTTAAAAACCCATTCATTTGAATGGGTTTTTAAAGCAGTGCGCGGGTGTGCGCTTACACCCTCTGCGCTGCGAATCCTTTTTTTTTTCGTCGGACACGAAGTCCTGCGTGTCCGGCTTTGTTTCCCGACGAAAAAAAAAGGATTCGCAGCGCAGAGGGTGTAAGCGCACACCCGCGCACTGCTTTTAAAACCCATTCAAATAAATGGGTTTTTAACCAATGCGCCGCTGACCGGTCTGTATCCGACGCCAATCCAGTTCGCCGAGATTTTCACTGGATTGGCGACGGACGGACACCAAGCGCAGGTGTGAACCCACCCTTAGTGTTAAGCCAGTCCCCCCAGCACTCGCCCAAATAACCTTGATATAATTGGGCAGGTGCTGCTGCTCCATCAGGATGCAGGGGATGAAGATACCTGAAGCTGCTCGCATGGCTCTATTTAAACTCAAATTTTCCTGCCACTGAAGCCAAAAGTCCAATCAGCTGTTTGATCTCGCTGCTGGGCAGACTTTGATAAACTTCCAGAACCTGCTTGTGCTTCAACGGTCCAATCAGCTGACAATCCTGCTGCTAGGCAGACTTGGAGAAGTTTCCAGAATCTGCTCGTGCCGGAGGCATAGCTGACCCAATGATAACCTTCACCAGGTAAGAACCACAGGAAATAAAATAGGAGGGGAAGGAGAAGGACTGTACCACTACCAAATAAATTAAAACATCAATAATTTATAGGAGCTGGTCCCATAACACCATGGGCCCCATTCGCAATAGCTACTGGGGCCCTCTCATTCTCTGCAGAGGTCACTACTAGGCCCTGGAGGTGGAGTGGGCCCACAGGCACTTCTACATGTAGTGTAGTTATAGTAGTGCAGAAGTAGCAATTGCTAATGGGCCCTGGGCCATTACATCAGTAATATACAGTGGGGAAAAAAGTATTTAGTCAGCCACCAATTGTGCAAATTCTCCCAATTAAAAAGATGAGAGAGGCCTGTAATTGACATCATAGGTAGACCTCAACTATGAGAGACAAAATGAGAAAACATATCTAGAAAATCACATTGTCTGTCCACAACCTCCAACAGTCACACTCCAAACTCCACTATGGTGAAGACCAAAGAGCTGTGGATGGACACCAGAAACAAAATTGTAGACCTGCACCAGGCTGGGAAGACTGAATCTGCAATAGGCAAGCAGCTTGGTGTGAAGAAATCAACTGTGGGAACAATAATTAGAAAATGGAAGACATACAAGACCACTGATAATCTCCCTCGATCAGGGGCTCCACGCAAGATCTCACGCCGTGGGGTCAAAATGATCACAAGAACGGTGAGCAAATATCCCAGAACCACACGGGGGGACCTAGTGAATGACCTGCAGAAAGCTGGGACTAACGTAACAAAGGCTACCGTCAGTAACACACTACGCCGCCAGGGACTCAGATCCTGCAGTGCCAGACGTGTCCCCCTGCTTAAGCCAGTACATATCTGGGCCCGTCTGAAGTTTGCTAGAGAGCATTTGGATGTTCCAGAAGAGTATTGGGAGAATGTCATATGGTCAGATGAAACCAAAGTACTGTTTGGTAGAAACACAACTCATCGTGTTTGGAGGAGAGTGAATGCTGAGGTGCATCCAAAGAACACCATACCTACTGTGAAGCATGGGGGAGGCAACATCATGCTTTGGGGCTGTTTCTCTACAAAGGGACCAGGACGACTGATCCGTGTACATGAAAGAATGAATGGGGCCATGTATCATGAGATTTTGAGTGCAAACCTCCTTCCATCAGTAAGGGCATTGAAGATGAAATGTGGCTGGGTCTTTCAGCATGACAATGATCCCAAGCACACCACCAGGGCAACGAAGGAGCGGCTTCATAAGAAGTATTTCAAGGTCCTGGAGTGGCCTAGCCAGTCTCCAGATCTCAACCCCATAGAAAACCTTTGGAGGGAGTTGAAAGTCCGTGTTGCCCAGTGACAGCCCCAAAACATCACTGCTCTAGAGGAGATCTGCATGGAGAAATGGGCCAACATACCAGCAACAGTGTGTGCCAACCTTGTGAAGACTTACAGAAAACGTTTGACCTCTGTCATTGCCAACAAAGGATATATATAAAAAAAAGTATTGAGATGAACTTTTGTTATTGACCAAATACTTATTTTCCACCATAATTTGCAAATAAATTCTTTAAAAATCAGGCAATGTGATTTTCTGGATTTGTTTTCTCATTTTGTCTCTCTACCTATGATGTCAATTACAGAGGCCTCTCTCATCTTTTTAAGTGGGAGAACTTGCACAATTGGTGGCTGACTAAATACTTTTTTTTCCCCACTGTAGACATCACCTGTTAAGTTCGGGCCCTGTTACACATTTTGTTTTGAGGAGCTTTACGTTACACTTCTGTCCACTACAGTAAAAAAGACACCAGTATTATACATAGCACAGGGTAAGTGGAGGCCCTTTGACAGATTTACATTAGAGCCTAGAACTTCACATTAACCTTGACTGGATCCAATACCGATTTATAAAGGCATTACATTTGAGCCGTATGTAGCACTATATTAAATATGGTTATATACAGACATTATTGCATTGCTTAAAAGAGAAATACAACTCGATCCACTTTTGAAAATCATGACCCATCATGTTAAAAAAGCAATACAACATTTTTGTTTGGTTTTATAAAAAATACAGGACATATCAACAAGATGATGTGTACAAGGGCCTGAAACAACTACTGTGCCTTGTAAGCTAGCTTTTGGTTTGGAAGGCATGCTACCGCAGCTTCAGATTGTAATGAAGTCAAGGTTATTTAGAGCTGTAAATAGACAACTAATTAGTATTTAAGTAACAGCTTTGCGCATAATGCACATATTTGATGCCAAAGACTCAGACTGCCCTTGGCACTAAATATATGGATCATGCACAGACAGCTTCTTAAAGCTGTGTGCATAGATCTATCTAGATGAGTGCCTTATTATGGATCTATACAAAATAGAGCTGTATTATTGCCATGTATATGAGGTCTTTTGTATACCAGTCATACTTGTCAAGGAAAAATAGAACAAGTACTATATAGTGTAGGGCTGGGGTATTTATGACCCACCAGTGTAGATCCCTCTTGGGCCTACTATACAGCTACATGACAATAGTACCTGACACTTGTTCCTAAAATCCTAAAATGTCACAAAGATTTGTTTTTCAGTAGTAGCTTTCTGTCTAGCCCTTGCCTCTGATTATTTCTGTCCTAGGGTCCTGTCAGTTGCCTGCTGTCTGGCTGTTGCCTTGAACTGGGGGCCCTCTTAGCTCTGTGAGCTAGATACACACGTGGACAAAATTGTTGGTACCCCTCGTTTAATGAAAGAAAAACCCACAATGGTCACAGAAATAACTTGAATCTGACAAAAGTAATAATATATAAAAATTCTATGAAAATGAACAAATGAAAGTCAGACATTGCTTTCCAACCATGCTTCAACAGAATTTTTTAAAAAAGAAAACTCATGAAACAGGCCTGGACAGAAATGATGGTTCCCTTAACTTAATATTTTGTTGCACAACCTTTTGAGGCAATCACTGCAATCAAACGATTGCTGTAACTGTCAATGAGACTTCTGCACCTCAACGGGTATTTTGGCCCACTCCTCATGAGCAAACTGCTCCAGTTGTCTCGGGTTTGAAGGGTGCCTTTTCCAGACGGCATGTTTCAGCTCCTTCCAAAGATACTCAATAGGATTTAGGTCAGGGCTCATAGAAGGCCACTTCAGAATAGTCCAATGTTTTCCTCTTAACCATTCTTGGATGTTTTTAGCTGTGTGTTTTGGGTCATTATCCTGTTGCAAGACCCATGACCTGCGACTGAGACCAAGCTTTCTGACACTGGGCAGCACATTTCTCTCTAGAATCCCTTGATAGTCTTGAGATTTCATTGCACCCTGCACAGATTCAAAACACCCTGTGCCAGATGCAGCAAAGCAGCCCCAGAACATAACAGAGCCTCCTCTATGTTTCACAGTAGGGACAATGTTCTTTTCAAGATATGCTTCATTTTTCCGTCTGTGAACATAGAGCTGATGTGCCTTGACAAAAATTTTCGATTTTTGTCTCATCTGTCCATAGGACATTCTCCCAGAGGCTTTGTGGCTTGTCAACATGTAGTTTGGCAAATTCCAGTCTTTCAGATTCAAGTTATTTCTGTGACCATTGTGGGTTTTTCTTTCATTAAACGAGGGGTACCAACTATTTTGTCCACGTGTGTATATGTGTCTACACATAGCAGCAGAAAGACCCTAAGACGATTAGTTATTGGGGTCCCTGCAGTTTGATTGGGAACATGTGGCCCACAGAGGAAGGATACTGGTTGGCCTGACTCTACACCTAGATGTCATCTAAGCCTCCCAGTGTCCATGGTATATAAAAATAAACTGGGTAGTTTCTTGAGATGCTGTATGTTTAGTATCTGTATAAAAGTATATTGAGTGTACTGTGCTATGACAGGGTGAGCTGGGGGGCCAACCTGAGAATTTGCCTGTTTGTCTTTGAGTCCGTCCGAGCCTGGTACTATATGTTAGCATGATTTGGTGGCATGTGGAAGGGAGTATAACTGAGTTCAGGTGGGCAAACATGTACTGGAAAAATTTATGTTCATGTATATCTCTTAGATTTCATAACAAATAGGGTTCCATTAGGTAAATGCCAAATAAGTCATACTTCTGTGTGAAAGATAAAAAACAGTTTAATTTAGAGCAATGAAACATACTAAACTAAAGAAACTAAATCATGACTAAGAAAAGGAGGAATATAATTCTTTCCTATTCGCTCTACCATGCCCTGCTTTTATCCTGTTCCTCCTAAATTACAAATTGTCAGTTCACTATGACAGTGCTATTCTGCTTGCGTGGTAGGAAGAATTTGCTCAACTTTACGCGTTTCAACAGGCTATCGCTGCTGCTTCATCAGGAGTGCTAGATGTCGGTCTGAAGAGCGTTCTGTACTGAAGGTCTGCAGAGTGTATTCATGAATAAGAGCAGGCTCCTAGGAACGTATAAGCAAAGGTAGTTAGGAAAAACCAGTACAGTAAAGAGCAGGTCTAAAATATGTGCCTGCCATACATCAGCAATATGTGACAGCCAAGGGGAAATAGTCTGTGTGTGGTTCAGGGTCTGACTGATGGTGAAAAAAATATCTCTAAGGCTAAGACCCCATTACAGTTCTTCCCACAGCGCTTTGGACAGAAAGTTCGCAGAGGTTTTCTCTGCGGACTTTCTGCTTCAATTGTACCTATAGGGAAACCGCCAGCAATTCCATAGGTATATAATTGACATTCTGCAAATCGCAGTGTATCCGCTGCACATCTTTTATCACAAAGTCACTAGAATCCCATCCACTTTGCTGTCACTGTTTATGCCACATGGGGCCCCAGCCTTTGTAGGATGGATGATGGACAACAATGGATCCTGATTGACTATAGTGGGGGGTGTCATTTTCCATTGAAAACCATACCATTTCATAATATATCTCTTCACAAATAACGAAAACTGCGCTGACACTAAGGATTAGTAGCTTGATGCCTTCTAGTAGTCATCTGAATGGTTCTTGCCTTGAACTAAGGATCCTTGTAGCTCTGTGAGTGATTGGGGTGTCCACACCAAAGTGGAAAATATGGGGCTTCTAGACTTACTGTAGATGTTATCGCAATCATCCAAGGCATCTGTGTAATAGTAAGATACATAGTTAAATAAGCTTACCAGATTATTATGTAGATGTACTGCCTATCTGCAAGAAGTAGACAGTTCAGGGAATGGATTGATAATCCCTTTAAAATCTCCCATTATCACCTGTACCAGGTCTGTGCATTTTACTCCATTTCTTTGTGCCCCTGATCTTCTCCTCAGTAATGGAGTTTTCCTGCCTTTTCCACAAAGTTTTACCGTTCTTACAATCTTCATCTACTATTGTCACTTTTATATTTGCATTCACATCACTTCTAACATACATTCCCCACATCCTTTTGTTTTTGCCCTGTCTCTTCAAAGAGTATAAAATCTTGACTACAGACAGTGAGGGGTATAGTCATGTCTTGGCGACTACATCAGTGTGTGGAGTAACCACACCTCAAACTTCCCTTTACGCTTGCTAGACTTCTGCTATTTGTGAACATACACTACGTAAATTGGACACCTCATATAAGTTCAGTTTGAGAAATGTGAATCTTTGACGTTTTCTGGGTACATTTGTCTTTAATGTTTATTTGTACTATATGCATCTCTTAATCCATATCTACACCGTTCAATACAGTCTGTGTTGTCTCCTTGTTACAGTAGTTTGTCACTTCTGGCAGCCAAAGTACAGCAGCATGCAGCATTAGTGGAATCTATTTGGCGTTGTTGCAATTCATCATATGATTGTTAGTAAGGTTACATAAGATGTATCTATTTTACATTGATTGCTTTGTATCTTAAAGGGCTTGTCCAGAAATGATTTTATGGCCTATCCTTGGCATCAGTGGAAGCTGAGCTACAGTAACTCTGCCCAGCCACTATACTAGGGGTAGGCAACCTTCAGCACTCCAACTGTTGTAAAACTACAACTCTCAGCATGTATACTTGCTCTGAAGTTCTTGGAACTCCCGTGGAAGTGAATGGAGCATGTTGGGAGTTGTAGTTTCACAGCAGCTGGAGTGCTAAAGGTTGCTGACCCCTGCACTATACAGTGTACAGAGTTGCCTTCTTCTGGCTCTGAGCACTATATGGCACTGGGATCAAACGAAGCCCTGAATAGCTATCTGTGCGGGCAGTGGGGGGTGGGGCATCTGTTACCCCTCTCCAATCACATATTTATGGAATTTAATTTTTTGTTTACTTTTTATTCCTTTCCTCTTTGTTGAATTTTCATTTCTTCTGTTCAGTTTCAGATTGCTTGCATATAGGTTTTTTGTATATTGTATAATTTTCTGATTGTATAATTTTAGTTTATTTTTGTGCATGATATGTGAGCTGCTGCTGTGTAAATGGAAATTCAGAGATATGCTTTACACACATGGGCACAAAATATGTTTGGAGATTGACTTGTTATGGAGAGCATTCTAGTCATGCCTTGTGAACTGTCTCGGGAGGGAGAGGAGATGAGCTGTGACCATTACCTTTGTCAGTGGTTGATCCGTTTTATAATGAAGGTGTTACCATCATTGAAATTGTGCACGCATTGTTTAAGGGTTCCGAGGCTAGTGTGAAAACTACAGATCTTCTGGATTATTTTTTAATATACATAGTAACAAAGAAACATGAGCGTAAAAAACATGTTTAACGTTAAAACTTGATTTGAACAATATGGCATTTTCTGTTAATAAATCTCCTTTAAAAAAAAGCAAGGACAGTTCTGCTAACAGTTATGTAGGGGTTATCTAGGGTTGAAAGAGATTAAGATTAATAGATGTATAATACTCTAGCAAGCTGTTGTTTGTCACAGTTACATCAAGACTTTTAAGTCTAACTTTTTACAAAAAGAAATAGGTGCAAAACTTACCAGGTTTAGCTAGTAGAAATTCCATGTTAAAGTTGTGGTTGTAATAAATCCAGTGCTTTTAAATTTGTGTTTAATATGTATCAACCATTTATATTATACTAAAACGTGAATTATGTAGAGTTTGGATAGAATAAATTCCTAGGAAGACATCTGGCACATCATCAAATGGTTATGCTAACTTGCTGTACCTTGGGTTGCAATGGTACATAAATGAAGCTAAATGTGTGCTACAGCAAAATTGTATGGCAGAAATCCAACTAACTGCTCTAAGGGTTCTTACAGGGAAATTTGGTGGTTATAGCTACAATACATATCAATGAATAAGTAGAAATGTAAGGTGGCATGAGCTACCACCTTCCAAAAATGGCCTTAAGAAGGCAACTGGTTTAGGTCATTATCCAGGATTGGCCTCTGTAACTATATTTACTTGTGCTTTCTGTACCTTATTGTACATTTTATGAAAAAATTAATATTGCTGGCCCATAACTCTGGTGCCTTATGTACATTTTAACCTTTTAGCAATTCAACACATTTTAGTCTTAAACCAGTAACATTTTATCCCTCTCTGCATCCCCACTTTCATAACTCTTTTATTAATTAATTAATTAATTACTTTTATTTCAATGTACCTTTAGGAGACCTTGTATTTTGTGGGTACATAAGACTTTATCAGTTTTTATTACTTTTTGTTTTTGAGAGTTGAGATGATCATGAATCAAGAATTTTAAGGTTTATAGCATTTATCATGTAGAATAAATAACATACTAATTTTATTTTAGGGGTTGTTACAGATCTGGTGTGATGCCAATTTTGTGTTTGTTTGCTTTTTTCATTAACAAGTCTTTTTTACTTTTTTTCTGTAAAATGACTTTAGGTGCTGCGGTCAGCATTGACTGCTGCAAATAAGGGGTTAAATGGCAAGTATGCTTTCTGATTGATAAAAAGTCCACGGTACTCTCTCCCCTGGAGTCATCTGAATAATAAAATTATTTCCCCTCTTTCTCTGCACATTGTCAGTTGTGTATGTTCTGCATACTGGCTAAAGTGAAGCTGTTCGCATATACAGAACCACTTTAATCAGCGATATACCAAAATCTAGGTGGGCTACAGACAAGATGTTTAGCTTTAAAACAAAACCAAAATCACTGCTCTACTCCCCCCACTGCTTCAGAATTAGATCCATTTACCAGAGAATATTCACATTATGATTTCCTAGTTTTGTTGCTTTGTGGGTGAGTCTTAAAAGGTTATTGAATTCCATAAGTGAAATGTATAATATACATAGGGACATGAGAACATTTAGGCTATAGTGACATCTCTGTATGTGGGATGAGACTTCTTATAAATTAGTTCGGTGACTAAGCTGTTAATTGGCAGTAGTACGGCGAACAAGCTGATGATCTATGTGATATCTGATACACACACATATATATATAGAAATATATTTGTATGTGTATATGTATATATATATTTATGTGATATCTGAACGATATATAAATATAATTGTCATGGCTTTTCTGTGAAACATATATGGCATATACCACCTATCGTGGCATCTATAGGGATGCCAATGACATAACACACGTGGATCATGTAAGCTATAAGGTATCTGACACAAACCGTGGTGATATTGCACTCATAAAGAAGCCTCATGTTGAGGAGATACATGAGGGGACGTTGTTCTCCGTCTTTCATACTGGCTCTAGTAGTAAATTATGATTGTTTTTCATTGTAGGGCCTTTTGCCTACATTCTAAACTTTTGTGTCTGCTGTCAATAGATGTTACACTGTTTTCTTTACTCTCAGGTTGACATTTATAGCGCACAACCATTTATTATACATCTCAATGGGAGAGGCTCTATTTATTGGAATATGTTTTGGGCTGTTGACTTTACCTGGGACCTTCTATATCCCACATTGATTGGATTTAGATGGAGGGAACATTTGGATTATGTACTAATGTCAAAAGTTGGAGTTATTTTTTGTTTTATATGCTTTTATACATATATGTGTCAATAAATTTGTCTAGTGGGTGAGATTGTTGTGTATATGTATGTGACTTTTCTTGTTTTTGGTACCAAAGCCATTTAAAGTCTCTCTGCAGTCTCCATGAATGTAGTCTTCTCGGGGTACACAGTAATGTTCTTTGCTGAAGAAGCACATTACAGAGCACATTGGAGTGATCAACATGTAAATTTGGAGAAAACCAACTTTGAAGTCTTATGCAAATGAGGCTGATGGTGCACTGGGGACAAGCCTTTCACCCTGGGATTAATTCTCTCCACTCAGACCCCTACCATCCCCTGTCTGCACCAATTGTGCAGTGGAAGTTGATCCTCCCACTGCTATGACATCATCCATCTTGGACAGCAAGAACAGAGCTCCATGAAGCTGAACACCCACCCCCAGTGCACCAACTGCTTCATTTGCATAAAATGTTGTCTTTCTTCAAATATACTAAAGTGACATACATAACAGAGGTATGATGTTTATCACTGTAATGTTCTCTGTAACATGGTGGTGGCAGTTGAATATGCTTGGGGGGAGGTGGTAGACTCACTTTTAGTTCATAACAATGGCAATATGTCTAGCCTTTTTTGCCACCTGTTCTTGGCTGCAGCTTCTCTCAGACATCTTAGTGAACATTTGTATGCACTCTGTTTACAAGGCAGCTGCACAAAATGTTTGGACCATTGCCGAGTAACAGGAAGCTGGTTACATTATCATCTTAATCCTGTGTCTGCAGATGTGCTTGTGACGTACCAGCACCCAGAATTTCTGCAAGAATGATGGCTGCCAGTTCACATCCAAAATATATTTTAAGAAACATTTTATTTTGCTCCTGGACCTACTTAACTCCTTAAGGACACAGGCAGTTTTGACCTTAAAGAGATTTTTTTAGTTTTAGCTAAATAATATTTACTGAGAACAGAAACTTCTACAACTTTCAGACACACTTTATATTTCAATTCTTTACCATTTTCAAGATATTAGGGTATTGTGCAGTATACATCTATAGTCTACATTAGTAGGATTTTCTAATATATATTAAACCAATGGATGCCTGCAACATATGCCACTGTAGAGTCCGACAGAAGTAGCAGGAACCAAAGTAACAGCAGGTGCAATTGCTGACATGACTTTTGCCACTGTGTAATAACCAACCAGCTGTGATCCTGCTGGTCGTACCTCGCACAGACCTGGTTGTATAATGTAGTAGTGTCAGAGAGGAAACAACCAGATACTCATATGCCAGAACTGAAATTTTACTGGGTTTGATTGTAGAAATACAAAGTAAGGATTAGCACAACACTCTTCACATACAACTTCAGAGACCTAATGGGAACGTGGACAGTAGTTTTGGAGACAATGTAGTAAATGATACAAGAGCACTTACAAGAATAAAAAAAAAAACAAACAAAATGTGTTCTGAAAACTAGACTCCTAAGTCTTTTTCTAGCTGTCAATGTGTTTCTTAAACCTCCATATTTTTACAGTTTTTTAGGTCCAAAAATAGAAATTACAATTTGCAAATGTGTCATTTACTCAAGTGATTTTGAAGCACCAAACACCAATAATACTGACACAATTTCACATTCACTTATTTTGCTCATATACAGTAATACCCAAGATGTGTGTTTTATCTACTGTATAGACCAGTTACAGGATATAACACAAGGGGTATCCATTTTGGCTTTAGGAGAGAGTAAGTGTTAATTTAGAACACTAAACTACATCTGCCAAGGTGTGCAGTATCAGAATATCAGTTACAATTTACATTATGCGGTAAAAAAAAACAGATAAGACTTTAAAAAAATTGAAAACACAGTGATGCAGGGCAACAGCAAAAGCACAAATTTAATCTCAGCACACACAATCTTTTTCAACACAATATTACTTCAAAGTAATTTCTAGATATATTAATGTCTTTGGATCCATGGAAAACAGACAGCACACAGATGGCATCCATGTGCCTGTTTGCGATTTTCCTGGATCCATAGACTTTAATCCTCACAACAGGTGATAAAGAGCATGTGTCTGTTCTTCTTCCACAAATCAACCACCTGTGGAAAAAAACAGACATTTGCATTGTCCATTAAAAATCAATGGGGTTGTGTGCTATCCGTGATTAATACAACACCACCATTTGTTAAAAAGAGACGTGTGAATAAACACTAAGGACACTGATGTTGAACCTTTAGGAGACTGAGTGCCCAAACTGCAACTCAAAACCCACTAATTTATTGCAAAGTGCTAACACAGCAATTTAACATTAATACTGAGGTTTTATTTTGGAAAAAAAAAACCCTCATACATTAACATCTTTTGTGTTAAAAGAAAACACTACACATGCTGGCCCCCACACAGTATTATATGCTCCACAGTGGCCCCCACACAGTATTATATGCTCCACAGTGGCCCCCACACAGTATTATATGCTCCACAGTGGGCCTCAACACAATATTAAATGCTCCACAGTGGGCCCCCACACAGTAGTATATGCTCCACAGTGGACCCCCACACAGTAATATATGCTCCACGGGGGGCCTCCACACAGTATTAAACGCTCCACAGTGGGCCCCCACACAGTATTATATACTCCACAGTGGGCCCCCACACAGTAGTATATGCTCCACAGTGGCCCCCACACAGTAGTATATGCTCCACAGTGGGCCCCCACACAGTAGTATATGCTCCACAGTGGCCCCCACACAGTATTATATGCTCCACAGTGGCCCCCACACAGTAGTATATGCTCCACAGTGGGCCCCCACATAGTATTATATGCATTTGCACATACAGCTGAAAGAAGCGCTTGTTTGCTAACGAGGAATCCTGTCATGGATTTCCCGTTAGTGAGCGATCGGGAAGCCTGGATGGGGTGATGGCGCACGTGCCAACAGAGAAGGCTCTGAGTGCCCCCTCTGGCACATATGCCATAGGTTTGCCACCACGGCCTTAGGATAAACAGGATTGTGTATACAGCAGAAAGAACGCTGTGATCATGTCAAGTCTGTTGCAGCAAATCTGTTCAGTTTTCACAAGCTACATGTCTTCCATCATCACCATCATTATATTTGTCAGTTCCAGTTAAATTTGTAGGAGCAGGGAATGTCTCTTTCGGAGTGGCACAGTACTCCTGGAAACTACTATATATCTTTCAAGTGCAATCCTGTTTTTGTAAACTCAGATAAATAGTCTTAAGGGTTTTCAGTAGCAAGTATTTAAAAGGGTCCAACTCAGATGTAATATTTTACTGTTTTAACTGGCCAATTTGGATAAACCACAGCTGAGCGTTTTTACAAAATGTTGCCTCAGTGTTGGTTGTTGTGTATGATCACATTAAAGGGGTTGTCCAACTCTTTGTTATTGATAACATATCCTCAGTAAGTGATCAGCGGGGGTCTGACACCCAGGACCCCTGCTGAACGGTGTGACCTGTTTCATAACAGCCATGCAATGTAATTACAGTCTGGGAGAAGGTTGAAATTAAATTGCAGAACCGCTACAGTATGTAACAGATGGTGCTGATGTAGACAGTGAAGTGCCATGGCTTCTTCAAACAGCTCTACAGCTTGGGTAACAGATGTGCACTGAACTCTTGTTGATGACCTGTCATGGGGATAAGTCATCAATAAGTTGTACAATGAATTAGACAACCTCTTTAATGCCGTCATACACCAGACAACAACCAGCAAAATTTTCCAAAAATAGTCATTTATCTTCTATCCCAATTGGCCATTTAAAACAAAAAGTTACTACATCTGAGTTAGATAACCCCTTTAAATACTTGCTACTGAAAACCCTTAAGACTAGATATTATATATTATGTTATATCCATATTATACAGACTGGACAGGATTTGTAGCCATAATACTGACCATAGAATAGAATATATATATATATATATATATATATATATATATATATATTTATATATAACATATTATGGTCATGTGAATCCAGTTTTAGGGAGTCAGGGGGGGGGGGGGCCCAAAAAAAAAACCCCCCCCCCCCCCGGCCAACGTGGCCCAACACAAAGAGACCAGAGGAGGCTTATCTTTGGCTATTTTAATAGGTATAGTTTTTTCTTCACTTACATTTTTTCTGGTATATTGTGTTCAGTCAAAATCTTTACAGAAAGCTCCTCAAGGACTGTTTCATTCATCTTGATGAATTGATTTAACCAGTGCAGCGGGATCTTAAAATGAATCCTTAAGGCGAACAACCTGTCCTTTGGCATTTTCTATCATTCACTGTGTCTGTAAAATGTCCATTCCATGGATTTGTAGGTAGTCAGAAACTGGACTTGCAATTTTAAAAGCATAAAAGGCATGAAGTGAAAGTTCTCTGCATTGACAGCTTCACTGACAAATCTAGGCTGCAAATTGTTCCAGGCAGTACAATAGAATACTATAAAGTTGTGGTGAATATTTATGAGCCATACATTATATTCAGTGCCCTTGGCTAACTCCACTACCAAGCGTCACCACTTTGTTTTTAGCCTGAGTAGCTTTGCTAGGCTCTGAGACTGAGATGTTACCTGCTCTATCCAAATAGACAATCTTATGTATCATTCAGAGACGTGTTCTAAAGATTCATATGAATGGTTGCAAAATTCAGGATGTGTGCACATCATAAAGCCTGTATGGAACAGCAGCATTGAATGAACTACAAATGATGTTGTTAACACGGAGGGGAAACCTTTCCAATTCATGGTTTAGCTGTGTAGAAAGCTTTTCTGCTGTCTGTGCTGCTGACATTGAATAAGAATAAAGACACTCATGTATATCTATCTCTGCCTTGACATAGTGAAACCTTATGCTGCATTGTCCTTTAGCTGTGCTGTTTCTTTCTTCACTAAACTGTACCGTGTCTTCATAAGGCTGGATTTTGTGCAGGTTCACATATGACACACTGAAATAAAAGATGAATTTAACAGCATTAAAGAAACGTGTAGATATACAAATATATATGGACTAATATAACTGGTATATAAGAAGTTTCTCAGTATGTATTAGTCTCCAAGATGATGACTTGACATATTGATGTGAAGTCATTAGAATAAAGTTATAACCTCAATATAGCTATGTAGTGAAATAATGGCTGTATTCTCAGACAACATTAACAGATTTTCTGCCATGGATAAATATCATAAATATATGCTCATATTGTGACGGGAGTCCAAAAATGCGAGCGTTTTTGAAAATACAGCTTTTCTGCTGCGGATTTTTTTCTGTAATGTGTAGATGGTATTAGCCAGAATCCCATCCATTTAGCAGGTGCTACGGCCAAAACGCTGTGTCTTCGCAACGTGGGGCCCAGGCCTTAAACAGTTTCATAAATCTTTACCAATGTGTCCAGTCCCACAGGATCTTCAGATTGTTAGATACCTGGACAATTTGTTTCTAAAGGCCATAAAACATTGCCACACGAGAGCCATATTCATGAACAATGGAGATACATGGTATACTACATCTTTCACATCTTGCAGTATTCTTTTGTTTTACCATGTTACCCACTATTGGAATTAATCAGGTTATCTTTTTTTGTTTGTTTAAAATGTAGGAAGACTCCGTCTCCCTTTCTTCTTTCCTTTTATTTGCTTTTTTCTATTTTTGCTAGCGGCTACCTTCACATTGCAAAGAAAAATATCAATAATTCTCTTAAATATAGCATGATTATGCTGTACTACTTCATTCTACTTACTAATGTTTCACAGACATATTAGCAGATATACACTCCTCATGTTCTTTAATGCTTCTATACACAGGCAGCATGCCAGCCTTTCACCCAGGCATCATCTGTTAGGGCAAAAAGCCATAAATGTTGAGCAAAAAAAAAGTTCTTGTTTTCTTTCTATAAGATGAGACAGCCATTTCCTTAAAATTGCTCTAAATTAAACCCAGAAACATGGCCATATTTATAGCTCAAACTGCCCCAGGCACTAAGGCCTTATTAACCCATTCCCGAATGCCGTCTGGAAAAGAAAAGTAAAAACAATATAAAAGAATTGTAAAATATTAATAGTTAAAACTTACAACAGATAAAAAAAAATAATAATAAAGTAAAATACACACACACACACACACACACACACACTAGGTATCCCTGCGTCCTAAAATGCTCGAAAATATTTAACCCTTTAAGTTATGCCCTCAAAGTTCTTCCTGATATAAAACTATGCCACCCTCAAAGTTCCCCATATAAAATTATGACCTCCTATAATGCCTATATAAGTTTTTACACAATGGCCCAAAGCCCCCATAATGCCCCATATGAAACTAAGCTTTCGCAAATGCCCAAATCATTATCTTATATACATAGGATCAGAACAACAGACTTTAATGGCAATAGAGTGACTGATGCAGACGGAGCCCCATTCATCTGCATTAGCTCTATTGTAAAGAACATGACACACAGTACTTTTTCTTCCATTACAAATGTAAAAACATATGATAAAAGAAAGCTTTCGTCATCTTTTTTTACATTAGAGTGAATAATAATAATAATAACTTTATATAGCACCAACATATTCTGTAGCACTTTACAAATCAGAAGACACATGAACTGACAATATGAGACATTACAATGTGACAAAGAAATAAACATATCAAACAATAGGAGTGAGGGCCCTGCTCGCAAGAGCTTACATTCTATGAGTGAATGGGAATGGATGCAGACAGAGGGGGGTCCATCTGTATCCATCACTCTAGCACCCTTAAATTCCATTGTCTCATCCTATGCAACAGATATTTATACTAGAGAATGATTTGGTTTTCTTTTAATCACATTCCCAGTAGCGTAAAGGTTTATATACACGTGATTAATATTTGGTATCTTTGCCTTTAAATTGTCTAATTTTGGTCACACAATTTGGGTTGCTGGAATTTTGGCTCATTCTTATTAAAAATGATGATGTGCTTCGTTGTTGTGATAGTGTTCTGTGACTAAGTGTGCCCCTTTTTTTCTCCATATATAACTAACATTATGGGCATCAGATGACTTTTCTGTAAAAAGTAAGATCTTTGTTCCCTTGTTTCATAGTGTAATAAATTCTCCCATTGATATTACAAACATCTGTGAATTATGCACACATATATCTATCACAAAATATATAAAGAGGCATTAAATATGTCGAGACCATTAGATGGATAGATTAATATTACACACACATCGCAACAATAAAATTTGAGTTGCACATATACCCATACATTACACATAGATATGTACAGATTTCTCCTTTCTTAACTGTCCTCCTGAATGGCCATGCCCAGATATATGTATCATAAGCTAAAGAGGATTCTAAATTTTATACAGTACAGACCAAAAGTTTGGACACACCTTCTCATTCCAAGAGTTTTCTGTATTTTCATGACTATAAAAATTGTAGATTCACACTGAAGGCATCAAAACTATGAATTAACACATGTGGAATTATATACTTAACAAAAAAGTGTGAAACAACTGAAAATATGTCTTATATTCTAGGTTCTTCAAAGTAGCCACCTTTTGCTTTGATTACTGCTTTGCACACTCTTGGCATTCTCTTGATGAGCTTCAAGAGGTAGTCACCTGAAATGGTCTTCCAAAAGTCTTGAAGGAGTTCCCAGAGATGCTTAGCACTTGTTGGCCCTTTTTCCTAGCAGCTATTTTACCATGAAGGCCTGCTGCACACAGTCTCCTCTTAACAGTTGTTGTAGAGATGTGTCTGCTGCTAGAACTCTGTGTGGCATTGACCTGGTCTCTAATCTGAGCTGCTGTTAACCTGCGATTTCTGAGGCTGGTGACTCGGATGAACTTATCCTCCGCAGCAGAGGTGACTCTTGGTCTTCCTTTCCTGGGGCAGTCCTCATGTGAGCCAGTTTCTTTGTAGCGCATGATGGTTTTGGCCACTGCACTTGGGGACACTTTCAAAGTTTTCCCAATTTTTCAGACTGACTGACCTTCATTTCTTATAGCAATGATGGCCACTCGTTTTTCTTTACTTAGCTGCTTTTTTCTTGCCATAATACAAATTCTAACACTCCATTCAGTAGGACTATCAGCTGTGTATCCACCTGACTTCTGAACAACACAACTGATGGTCCCAACCCCATTTATAAGGTAAGAAATCCCACTTATTAAACCTGACAGGGCACACCTGTGAAGTGAAAACCATTTCAGGTGACTACCTCTTGAAGCTCATCAAGAGAATGCCAAGAGTGTGCAAAGCAGTAATCAAAGCAAAAGGTGGCTACTTTGAAGAACCTAGAATATAAGACATATTTTCAGTTGTTTCACACTTTTTTGTTAAGTATATAATTCCACAATGTGTTAATTCATAGTTTTGATGCCTTCAGTGTGAATCTACAATTTTTATAGTCATGAAAATACAGAAAACTCTTGGAATGAGAAGGTGTGTCCAAACTTTTGGTCTGTACTGTATATCATTTCATTGTCGCTTTGCCCCAGATCAATTCGGTGGTCATTTTTAAAATCCATCCATTGTTATATATGATGAAGTATCTTATGTAACTCAGACCCTGGCAGATCTTTGCCTTATGCAAGAACTATACTATATGCAAACATACTATAGTGCTATGTCAATGTTAACAGAGTAGAAACTCACCACCAGTGGCGTAACTAAAGTCTTGTGGGCCCCGGTGCAGTCTTTTGTCCGGGGCCCCTTACCTCATCCATACAGCGAATTCTTGATAGTGATGGTTACAGATGCTAAGGAGTTTAATCAAACTTAGTGTGGTTAGGTTAATCTGTGGCTCTCCTTGGCTTATGAGAAGCTGCAATCTTACTACTGATGCCAGTGCTTATGGGCCCCCTAAGGCTCCTGGGCCCGATGTGACTGTACCCTCTGCACCCCCTCAAGTTACGCCCCTGCTCACCACTCATTTCCCCATCACCAGCTGGTATCTATGAATATACAGATACTAAGTTCAGGGAGCACAGGGTAACTTCTAGATGGAGGGGTCAGGCTCTGAAGAATAGAGGAGGAATGATAGCTTAGGATAAGAAATGTTAGTGTAGTGTGCAAAGATGTAGAACAATGTGACCAGGTCATGTGATAAGCCTGCATAAACAGATGCAATTTTAAGGCAGTTTTGAAGTTGCTGTAGTGGGTATTAATCTGATTGCCCAGGGTAAAAGCATTCCAGAGCACAGGTGCAGCTTGAGAAAAGTCTTGTAGCTGTATTTTTCGTTATAAGCAATGCTGCTGTGGTATACTGCATGTGATAAAGCATACAAAAATACAGATACATTTTTATTCCATGTTAGAAAATCCATATATATACTTGCACATTTCTAGTCTGGCATACACATCAAAAATCTGTAAAAGACCTGCTTACTCTAATGATACAGCTTGTTGTGATTTTTTTTTTTTTGAAGGGGCTTATGTAAAAAGTCTGTATTTCAGGATTATTTATATTGATAGATACATATCAATTTCATGAAAACATCATGATTTAAATAAGAGCAAATGTGCAAATAAAAATACTATATTGTACTTTTGAGGCAAGTGAATTTAGGGAGTCTGTCATCAGAACAGTCCATATTGAACTACAAGCACAGTCAGATAGGTTCTCATGAATTCTTTTTTCAGCTTCCCAATCGTGCCTCCATTGCTGAGATTATAGCTTTTTTGTTGTTGTAGGCTAATGAAGTTCTTTGGTGCAACAAGGACATCACCAGTGTCGGACTGGGCTGTCTAGGGCCCAACAGGAAGATTCATTCTGGAGGTCCATTGTAGAGTTATGTGCAAATATTATCTAACATCTTTAGCAAGTTCCTAAAATGTTGTCAACAAAAATGTGTCTTTCAGTAGACGTTTGCTGCCAAGCTTTTGCCTCTGATTTTGTCAGTCCAAGGGTTCTGTCAGTAGTCTGCTGCCTGGCTCTTGCCTTGTACTAGGGGCCTCTTAACTATGTATGTATATCTATAAGAATTACAATGAGTGTATGTACCAGGGTGAGCTGGGGGCCTACCTGGCTCAGGGGCCCACAAAAGGACTCACCTGTTCACCTGTGGGCCAGTCCAAGCGTTGGCACATCACCATTGCTCTCATCACACCAAAATGCTATAACTAACACGGTCATGCAGTGTACATGTCAATTATAGCAGGGAGGGAGGGGATGGGTGCTGGTAAGCATAGCTCTTTAGTGCAATGAAAGAAATGGCAATGTCCTTGTTACACCAAACAGCTTATTAGCATATAAGGAGAAAAGCTAATGTATTGCATATTTATTTCTATTTGAACACAACCCATTTACCCCCCCATGCTAAAGTGGCCATTTTTGGCTTCCAAAAGCCATAATTTTAGTATGTTTCAGTTTACATACGGTAGCTATGAGGGCTTGTTTTTTGGGGAACAAGATATACTTTCTAATGGCACCATACAATATTCCATACAATGTAATAGAAAGCTGAAGAAATATTAATGAGGAAAACTGGAGTTGTGTCATTTATTTTATTCAGAATTCCCTGTTAACTTTATTCTGTGGGTCAGGTGACAAGGTTACCAAATTTATATAGATTTTTTTATATTTTAATACCATAAAAATTTAAACCTCACCATATTCGGACACCTATAACTTTTGTATATTTCTATTTATAGAGCCGTGCAAAGGCATTTTTTTCTGCCGGGCAAGTTGTAGTTTTTACAATTTGGACATTTTGATTTTTTTTTCCTGATACATCATTGACCATGCAGGATGAATACTTCCATACTGTAATAGTTCAGGCATTCATACATAGTGATGCCAATTGTTCTGTGCGCCAATTGTTTATTTTTATTTGTAAAATGGGGTGATTAGAATTTTTTATTGTTTTTTTTTTTTTTTTTTTTTAATTTAGCTGCCCTAGGAGGTTGGTACAATCATTAACTTGCTTATTCCATAGTATGGTAGAGTATTATCAAATTAAAATGTCCCTACATAAGGCTCCCAAGTGCCATAGCAATAAAATGGCTCTCATGATATTATTGGTGGGGGCATTTGGGCATTTTGTCAATAAAAGGAGTACCCTCCTTTCAAATGACCTCTCAGATGCCTTAGTCACAAATAAATGCCCATAATTAGAGTATTCAATGTATAAAACAGCCAACTCAGCTTAGCTGGTGAACTGGCACCATTTTGAAGGACCCAGCATTTGCTGTAAATATACAGCGGATGTCGGGAAGGAGTTATGAGTAAATACAGGCATATATTTTTAGGTTTGTGAATACAGTTTTTGAATAATAAAATTACTTAGCTGGACATTCCCGGATATGTTTGTCAGAAGATCATTCTTTCTTTAAAATTTTTTTGATGTTGTATCATGAAAATATATTTTGTGTTTCTATATATAGCTATTGTTTATTTTACAGTCTTATGTGAATTACATAACTTTCAAGAGTTTTGCTGGCATGTTGCAATATTGTATTACATACAGTCTGCCGTATGTAAAAAAAAAAAAAAAAAAAAATTACCCACCCAAAAAAATCAATTCGCCCCAGTTTGCTGTTTTACTGCTATATTCAGTTACCCTAAAATAGACATGTAATATATGAAAATTTGCATTAGATATTAAAATGTTTGTTTATTATAGGGTAATGTTCTATTATTACCAGAAAAAAAAATATATAAAGTATAAAAATGCATTTTTTTCATACTATAAGCCTAAAAATTAAAAAGAAAAAAAAAGTATGGGTAGAAAAATAATCATAAAAAAACTGTACAGCTCACAAACAAAATGCAGCAAAAATCATATTGGTAACTCAAAAAATAAAAAAGTCATAGCTGTTAAAAAGTAACGGACAAACTATGTGTGGTCGTGAAGACCCTAAATATCCTGGGTCTAATCTTGATAACCAAATTCAAAGTCAATTAAGGGTTGACACATACAATCTGCCATTACTAGATACAAACAATTTGTCTACAAAGGTTTCTATGTCCCTTTACTTTAAATGTAAATAGTTCTAAAGTATATCAGGGCACTGCCAGGTGAAGCTAGTAGGGTATATGTCCCGGGCGTAGTCAGGTTGGAATGGGGCGGGTGGCTTCATGAGATCTGTGCCTGGATTCTTACCTCCCGCCAAAGAGTTCATCATGCAGTATCTTCCTCCTGTGCCTGTCAGCTACATGCTCTTGATTTAACTCACCCCCTGTCACTGTCACTGCCACAAGTGGATAACAGTTTCATTCCCTGACCTGGATCTGCTAAGCTGCAAACCTTAGAGTAAGCAGAATGATTGTAAAACTGTGTACATTTTATAATCTGAATAGAACAGCCATAACCAGGACAGTAACAGGATACATATTTCTGCATTCATATAGTGTTAACATACTACTAAAAATAATAAAGAACGTTCCCTCTTATTCCTCTTATGTGCTAACTGTGTCTTATAGCAACATAGTGTAGCAAGTTAATCACGTTTATGTTGAATAAGGTAGTCACTGACCATACATATTTTTTGCATTGAGCTGTAAAGAGGTCATGGAGAACAGTTCTTTTGCATCAGACACTCGCTTTAATGTTGGACACAGCCATGTATTACAATGGCCTTGCACAGCTATTCAGATAAAGCATACCTCCAATTATAAAATAGCTATTCATAAATGAACAGCACAGGTGAATATAAGAAACTTTGTAATATATTTTAGTAAAGAAATATGTTTTTGCTCCACTTATCAGTCATCTACTTACTTTTTTACATATAAATCCATGGAGAGGGGAGGAGGAAGCTGCATCTGCTAAACTCTGCTACATTATTAGTCAGGGAGCTATGTTTCAAGATAGAAGACTACCAGTGCACAGAATGAGGCAATAAATCAATAAAAAGCTCATTCCTCCCCTCCCCTCTCCATAGATTTCTGTGTGTCAGGTTAACACAGAGACAGACTCTATATGGAGGAGGAGAGTATCCTAATAAGTGGCGAAAGAAACAGTTATATTTAATAAGATATATTACAAAATTAATATAAAATATATTCACCTGTGCTTTTCATTTATTATTTATTATTTCAGCTATTATCGGGCTGTTTCCTTGTTCCCCTCCCTAAGTTAAACTGTCCATGAATGAAATAGCAGAAAATAATCAGGATCTGGCTGATAACAGAGAGCAGAACCGAGATTCCTGGGACTTTCACTTTGCTGCATCCATGTCAATACAGACTGTAGGTCACACAACTCAGATTACACATCTATAGAAGTCTATGGAGCAAAGAGGGAGAAGGAATAAGCAAAGGGAGAGAGAAAGCAGCAGAAACACAGGTTTAGTGTGGTGCTTGAGCTAAATAGGAGCTTTTTATTATCAAAACTATATTATGTTATACACATCAGTACTTCCCTATACGTGTCCTGCATGGTTGTGGGTCTGTTTCTAAATGAAGGTGCGAAAGAGAGACATTTAGGGAGCAGACACTCCTCTAACTACTGTGTGCAGGGTATGGCAGCTAGTCTCCACCCACCAGCTCAGAGAGAAATGCAAACTACAGATAGGTAGGGCCTGCAGAGGCGAAAATACTAAATGACACATAATGTAAGTAATATACAGTAATGGCCAGAAAGGCTGTGTTCACACGGAGTTTTTTGGCAGCGGATTTTGAGGCGGAATCCGCCTCAAAATCCGCCTGAAAAAAACTCCTCCCATTCATTTCAATAGGAGTCAGTGTCTTTTTTTTTCCTCTAGCAGCTTTTTTCAGCTAGCGGAAAAAAAAAGCAACATGACCTATCTTGCCACGGATTCCGCACGTGGTGTCCGCGGCTCGAGCCGCGCTCCTGATTATGCCCATTCATTCGGGCTTAGTCAGGAGCAGTTAGCCGCGACGGAATGTTGATGCACGACATCAGAATCCCGTTGCGGCTGACTGCGGTGAAAACTTCGGGGGGCGGATAATTTTCCGCCGTGTGAACACAGCCAAATGGTGTTATTTTTTCATGCATTCACACTGCACTGTTGGTTTATTTAAATTTAGATACGAGTATTACAAATGGAATCAAAAGGCATGGCACTAAATCTCTTTCTTGGCTGTCATACAGTAAATATATTTATAATATGAGATAGTACGTCACCATAATCGGTACTGAAACCTTACAGTACCATAATAGATGCTGTCTGTTATTAGCGCTATTTGCATGGACCAGTATATTAAAGGGGCAACGATCATATATACAGCTACTGTATATACATACACTTAGAATGTCTATTGGATTAGAGTCTCATGATCGTGCTATTTATAGTTTGTAAGATATCAGACACAGAAATGAATAGCAACAGTCTCAAAATTTTCAGGTGGTGCTTCTTTTGTATAGAGGTTCTGCCTACTGCTGAAATGATACAGTAGACAACTATATATATAGATACATACATTTGGCCATTACCTTAGGCTTATCAGTCTTGAAATGTATCTAGATATCCAACATCTGGATACCTTTTTTTCCTAATGATAAGCTCACGCAGTGGATTTTACAACAGGATTTGCCATACTAAATCTCATCAGAAAGATTTCTAACTTCCATTCACTTAAGTGGGAGGTTACTTCTTAACACTTCTGAAATGAATGTTAGGATTTTTTGGGGCAGAATTTTTAGGGCAAAATTTGTCTTGAGAACTAACGCTAGTACGGTTGTGTTTCTGGGCTGAATTGAAGAGCCATAAGTTATGGAGTAGATCCTATACCTGTCCATAATTGTGGCTCTGTCAATTCATTTGGATTGTATGTGTCAGTAAAAATGACATGACTCACGGGTACCCATCCTTGTGTCATGCGTGCCGCTTTTACTGACCTTGACACTGCACATGGTCATGTGCAGGAGGCCTAACAATTCTGAAATGTGTACACTGATAAAAGTAAACCCCAAAAAAGGTTGATTTTTTTCGACTGGTTACTTTATGTTTTTAGGTTGTGTTTGAGCATTGTAAGCATATGCTTCTCTATAGACCTAGGTAATACTATAAAAACACATGGTTAAGATGTTACAAAAAAACAAAACAAAACAAAACCCTGACACTATTAAAAATACTGACCCCCTCCCCCCCCCCAAAAAAAAAAAAATACTGTGAAGGAAGTCTATAGGGTGGCTTCTTTGTACTTTATAAAATGTGAATAAAAGCTGGCAATTAAATAGTAATTAAATAATAATCACTTATTTTTGCATAAGGAACCAGTGAATCAGTGAATTTAGTAAACTTTACAAACTTTAAAGAATAATCTGTGCATGTATACTGTGTATATTCAGTTAATATTCAATAGGGCAAACATTTCTGGGACTACTTAATTCATCAGAATGTCATGCCACAAGAATGGATACAGTTAGCATTTGAAACATGTTGGCTATTCTGGTTTAGCCCACCCAGGTTTTCCCTCAATTTAAATTTGTGATACAATAAAATATTGATCATTTTTAGCTTCTGGAGCGCTGATTTATTCCTTCCTATTTATTTTATGGACGTTCACCCAAAATGAATCCATATTCCTTGAGGACAATAGCTTGTTGCAATCTTACTGTAGTTGGAAGTCGATCACTGGCATTTTCGTGAATTAGGAGACATGGATACACACTACCGTTATTCAATGATTCAATGTCCATTGCTCTTATCCGTCACAGGACAAGAGAAATGGACAAACATGACAGAAGAAAGCGTCTGTTATGTTTTTTACATTATAGTCAATGGGAACTGACACAGACAAGAGGGGGCTCCATCTGTGTAAAGATGTCACACATCAACAGATAAAAATATAAATAGATTGATTGAAAAAGAACAAATTGACAAACATAGAAAAAATTCCAGATAAGTGGGAAATGTAGATAGATAAAACACAGAGAAAAACCTAAATTGGCAGCTAGAACATAGAAAGATAGACAAAACATCAAAAAATATATTACACAGAAATAGATAAATATAAGAATGAAAGAGATACAGTAGATAATACATAGACGAAAATCAAGAGAAAGATATAAATGGCAGATACACTACCATTTAAAAGTTTAGGGTCACTTAGAAATTTCCTTTTTTTTTAAAGAAAAGCACAGTTTTTATCAATGAAGATAACATTAAATGAATCAGAAATACACTCTATACATTGTTATTGTGGTAAATGACTATTCTAGCTGCAAACGTCTGGTTTTTAATGCAATATCTACATAGGTGTATAGAGGCCCATTTCCAGCAACCATCACTCCAGTGTTCTAATGGTACGTTGTGTTTGCTAACTGTGTAAGAAGGCTAATGGATGTTTAGAAAACCCTTGAGCAAGTATGTTAGCACAGCTGAAAACAGTTTTGCTGGTTAGAGAAGCTATAAAACTGACCGTCCTTTGAGCTAGTTGAGAATCTGGAGCATTACATTTGTTGGTTCGATTAAACTCTCAAAATGGCCAGAAAAAGAGAACGTTCATGTGAAATTCGACAGTCTATTCTTGTTCTTAGAAATGAAGGCTATTCCATTTGAGAAATTGCCAAGCAACTGAAGATTTCCTACAACGGTGTGTACTACTCCCTTCAGAGGACAGCACAAACAGGCTCTAACCAGAGTAGAAAGAGAAGTGGGAGGCCCCGCCGCACAACTGAGCAACAAGACAAGTACATTAGAGTCTCTAGTTTGAGAAATCGACGCCTCACAGGTCCATATCTGAGACTGGCTAATAAAAGGAAAAGATTAATATGGGCAAAAGAACACAGACATTGAACAGAGGAAGATTGGAAAAAAAGTGTTATGGACAGACGAATCGAAGTTTGAGGTGTTTGGATCACACAGAACAACATTTGAGAGACGCAGAACAACTGAAAAGATGCTGGAAGAGTGCCTGACGCCATCTGTCAAGCATGGTGGAGGTAAGCTGTTGGTCTGGGGTTGCTTTGGTGCTGGTAAAGTGGGAGATTTGTACAAGGTAAAAGGGATTTTGAATAAGGAAGGCTATCACTCCATTTTGCAACGCCATGCCATACCCTGTGGACAGCGCTTGATTGGAGCCAATTTCATCCTACAACAGGACAATGACCCAAAGCGCACCTCCAAATTATGCAAGAACTATTTAGGGAAGAAGTAGGCAGCTGGTATTCCATCTGTAATGGAGTGGCCAGCCCAGTCACCAGATCTCAACCCCATTGTGCTGTTGTGGGAGCAGCTTGACCGTATGGTACGCAAAAAGTGCCCATCAAACCAATCCAACTTGTGGGAGGGGCTTCTGGAAGCATGGGGTGAAATTTCTCCAGATTACCTCAGCAAATTAACAGCTAGAATGCCAAAGGTCTGCAATGCTGGAATTGCTGCAAATGGAGCACTCTTTGACGAAAGCAAAGTTTGAAGGAGAAAATTATTGTTTCAAATAAAAATCATTATTTCTAACCTTGTCAATGTCTTGACTATATTTTCTATTCATTTTGCAACTCATTTGATAAATAAAAGTGTGAGTTTTCATGGAAAACACAAAATTGTCTGGGTGACCCCAAACTTTTGAACAGTAGTGTATATAAAAAGGACATAATATACAAAGAAAGACAATAATAAACAAATCTTAAAATCCTAAGTAAAGTAGAGCAGAGAGAATGGCAGAGCTGAAGCATATGAGAGTGTGCCATCCTGCTTGCCAGTCCATTGACATGCAGAGTGTGTATTGCATAACATAGTGGCTGTGCCTTCCTCCAGGCTTCTGCTTGTTTACATGCTATCAATCCTATCGAACAGAATCTCATTCATTGGTACCCAGTACAAGATCCCCTTCCTCCCTGGAGACCCCCACCGTGCCTGCACACATCTGATGCATTGATGTGTGTATGTGTCTGTGTGTCTACATCTTGTCAGTGGGAGCCATAGAGGAGAGGAGATAGACATAACTAGGGAGCAAATATAATAATAATAATATTAAGAGGAGGAAAGCCCCCGAAGTGTGTAGTGTGTGGCAGGGCTCCAGCTAAGCCCTCATGCAATCTGCTGCTGGCTCTATAGGAATCTACCTAGCATTTCCATGTTGCTGGAGCTGCTGTGAATAATAAGTGTGAGGACTATACAGTGTGAGTCAGTGTGTGTGATAGAGAGGAGAGGGGCAGAGCAGAGCTGTGAGCACAGGCTCAGCACTGACACACATTGCTCTCCTTCTCTCTCTGTTTTGCACTCTGTCATATTTTTAATATAAGCGGATTTCCATACAAAAAGGATCAAGAGAAGTGGCACAAGTGTCATCTCCAGGATGGGTGCAGTGATGGGAACCTTCTCCTCCCTGCAGACAAAGCAGAGAAGACCCTCTAAAGGTAAGAGCCTTCAGCTGGATCAGCCACACTGTGCAGTCTGTAGGCAGCCTGCATGATCTGCATGTTCAGGTAGCTGCTCTGCTCTTCCCAGGCAGGCTATGTCATGTATCATTGTCGGGCACGGCCATAATTCCTTACAGCTATGCAAGTGGTGATGTGACAGATGCAGACAGGGTGGCATGTGTTATGAGGCTCAACTTAGCTGTGCCTTAATAGGGGGGTCATCATGTCTGGGAGAGATGAGTACAGTATGTGTGTAGCTGCATCACATCTCCTGACACTCAGCACTGGCATCAACAGTGTGCCCTGTGCCAGGCTGCACTACCCAAATATGCATGGATTGTGATGCAACAAGCCTTTATGGTCTAGAACAGATTTTTCCTTCAACCTATGTAAGGTAACATGTTATGAAATCTGGTTGGAGCCACTGAATGGGAAGGAATGGTGTCTCTAATATGGAGGACTGCCATGTAAAACTGTTGCTTCCTGTGTACTGTTCAGATTTGGGTGAAGGAAGCGTGTAATAAATGATGTTTAGTCTCTGATAGCCACATTCATTATCAGAGCACAGCACTTGGCTGCTGTAGGATTCTTGGAACAACTGTTGATTCTCGCAGAGTCTTCATTTGTGGTTTTCTTTACCCATTTGTTTTCCCTATGATAGTGATCGTGTTCTGCACAGCAGGTCAGAGCAGTGGTCAGGAGTTCTCCCTGACATATCTTACGCTTTTTCTTTTACCTAATAGGACAGATAATGATGATAATTATTCCTTCTTTTATACCAAAATGATTGAATTTAGCCACATAAAATCTGATCATTCATAAAATTTATACAACCTTTTTATTGTTTATATTTTCCTTAATTTTGACTGCAACGTATTTGACAAACTGACCAGGTCATAAAAAGTGCTATATGGATTCCCGTAATACCGTAGGTTGCCATGGGTGACAACAATTCTATTTAGAACGCAGGGTTTGTTTGTGTCTTTCAAATACCATTTTATATACATTTACATTAGAAACATGGTAGAAAACAAAGAATAAAATAAACAAAAGCAGGAGCATTTGTATACAATTCTATAGTGTGGGGGAAAATAACTAAATAACAGCCGCTCTCTAGAAAATTTTAGTTTGGTTCAGTCTTTATAAATTTACTGTCCTCTAAACTAGTGGTTCTCACCCTCCGGAAACACGTATTCCAGGGGGTACGCCATGTAGTTTCAAAGGGTATGTGCCGTGGCTGAGAACCAGTACTCTGGAAATGATAGGTTTAGCAAATGCTCAAGTTCTGAGGATTCTGGGGGGTAAGTACTGACTAAACCACCCACCATCTTCAAATACTGAGGCACAATAACTGAGAAGCAGAGGCAGATGTCAAAAGACGTTAGGTGAGTATTAAGGGGACGGGTCTCCTCTATAGCAGCGGGCAGTCTGTGCTGAATAGACAGCTGGCTTCTGACCTATGATCTGATGTGTGAAAAGCTGATTGGAAGCTAAAAGACCCTCACAACGTTTAGTGTATGTCTGTCGCAGGTGCCCCCATAAGCAAAAGGATTCCCTTGGTGCAATGTGCTTACCAATTTTTCTCCCCCACTTGAGATCAGGAGTAGGATCTGTTAAATGACAAACACCATAGTGTCTGTTGGGGTACTTGGTTGGAACTTTTTTCACGAGGGGGTACTTGACTTGAAGAGGTTGAGAAACACTGCTCTAAACCATAAGTCCATGTTTTGATGTTAAATGGACAAGTTCTCCAGGTCATATAAATATTGACAGCCATGAATAAGTTAGGCCATGAATGTTTAATTAGTGGGGGTCCGATGCCTAGTACCCCATATATTCAGCACATCTGTGCATGCCACATCCCTTCCTTGTTTACATAGGCACACTAGATATATATATTATATAAAATTTATATATACACCCACACAAGAGCAGTGTTACCTACCAAGTAGCCCAAGTAATTGCATGGGGCCCCAAAGATTAGGGGGGCCCACACTGACCACATGTGACCATCTACAGCACTAAGGGGGTAGTATACTGTGTGAGTACAATGAAGGTACCATATACTATATACTATGTGTGGAGGCACTAATGGGGCAGACTTAGAGTGCCCCCAGACATAACTGTACTATATATATATATATATATATAAACAGCAATGAAAAAGTGGGCACCCCATAACTAACATAGCAAAATTTGGGTGGCAACAGCCATCAATTGATATATCTAATAACTGATGGACACAGTAATATTTCAGGATGAAATGAGGTATGACTAACAGAAAATGTGCAAATGCATAAACCAAAAGACCGGTGCAAAAGATGGGCACCCAACAGAAAAGTGACATTAATATTTAGTAGATCCCCTTTGCAAAAAAACAGCCCTAGGCTCCTGAGCTTAACAGTCCTGGATCCTGGATGAAGGTATTTTGACCACCCTACAAAACAATCCAGTCAGTTAAGTTTGATGGTGCCGAGCATGGACAGCCCGCTCAAAATCCCACAGATGTTCAATGATATTCAGGTCTGGGGACTGGGAGGCCATCCAGAACATGTAATTGTTCCTCTGCATGAATGCCTGAGTAGATTGGAGCGTGTTGGACATGCTGGCGGAAACCCCCCCCCGGCGCACCACAACCCCTTTTCAACCAAAGGCCCCCCCCCCACCCAAACACCGGGCGGGCCGGCCCCCCCCCCCAAAACCCCCCCACCAAAGGGGGGGATGCTGTGTTTTATCCCATGCTCCTTAACAACCCACCCCACCACCCACCCACCAAAGAAGCTGGCTTGTCCAAATGTGCTTTATACCCAGCGACCTGTTTGTGCGTCTTCAGAAAAGGCTCCGCACACCCCCAACAGCTATCCTTGTCAAAGTGTGCTGTATTGTTGACCGAGCACAGGACACCATCTGCAGCAAGAGATGCTGCAGCCGAGGTGGCTGTGGATTGTCCTGGCTGTCTCACCACTCTCTCTGCCTTCTGATATTTTCTTGGCCTGCCACCTGGGCAACAAGAACTGTCCCTGTGGCTCCACCTACTATGTCCCACAGTGGAAACGACAGGTTAAACTCTGAGACAACTTTGTACCCCCCTGAACAACTATGTTGAACAATCTTGTTCAGACATTTGAGAGTTGTTTGAGGCCCAGATGCCACTCCAGAGGAGATCAAATAGGAGAACAACGCAAGCCACCAAATACCCCATGATTGGATACACCGGCTATGAAGTTCAAAGCCAGTGAGGTTACAAAACCAATTTGGCCAGTAAGTCAGTAAAAAGTGGTTAGGAGTATTCAAACAATAAAAGAAAGGGACCCAAATTTTCACCGGCAAATTTTGGTTTAAGCATATGCACATTTCTGTTAGTACAAAAACCCATTCAACCGAAATATTACGTGTCCATCAGTTATTAGATATATCAAATTGAAATGGCTGTTGCAAACACCCAAATATTTAGAATTAAAAATGATTAAGATTAATAGGGGGGCCCAAACTTTCATAGCTATATATATATATATATATATATATATATATTCTAGACATATACATATACACACACACACACACACACTACATATATATTATATATCACATATCCCCCTTCCCCAATCAGCTGTTTCCAGGGGCTGCAACGCTTGCTTCTTCATCATTTGTCTTGGTCGGTCTACCTGCATGTAAACAAAGTACTGCCTGTGCAGAATATTGCATCTTCATTTCATTCAAGTGAATAGGAGGAAACTGCAATACTCTGCACCACAGCTACTAAGCAGATGGTGAGCAGGTAGACGGATAGAAACACTAAAGAGCCCACAGCATTCAAGTGCTACAGCCCTTTAAAAACAGCCATTGGACAGGCACTAAGACTTCTCCAATCTGACATTGATAGCTTGTATTAAAGATCGACCTTCAAAATCTTAATCAGAGTACGTGGCAGATTTGTGACTAAAAATCACTTAAACCATGCATCTGAATGGGGGATTGTTACAGTTTCATGTGCATGGATTCCTGCAAATCCTCTTCAGGTAAATGGGTCAGTAGCAGAAATGTCTGCACCAGACCTGCTACATGTGAATTTACCATCCTAAATCCGTTTTACTATTTAGGCAGGTATGCAAACTTTTCAGAGGCAGATGTACCACCAGTCACAGCAGTTAGGGCTTAGTGCAGTAGTGGACAGGGATGATCAACAGAGAGGTGTCTCAGCTGCATATACCTAGGTCATTCCAGTAGGCAAAAGAAAGATGTGTCGTAGTGATGTAGAGTGTACAGTGATAGCTACAGGTATGGAACGTTAACAATCTATACACTTTAAGGTATTAGTGCCGCCTGTGGTGGCAATGTGTGAGAAGCATGTATAGTATGTATCAAGTGTGTTAATTTCGTGTGCGTAAAGTGTCCAGTTTCTTGGTCACATACTTCATGTACCACGTGAAGGGTAAAATCACAAGCATGTCAAACAGACCATTTTGTGGTAAAGCCGAGTTTTGCGTTTTCAGCTCCTTCAGGGGAAAACAATTATGCTAGGCTAAAGTCCATGTTACGGAAAAGCTGCTTTTTTTGTTGCAGATTTTCCTGCGGTCTTTTAAGCCAAAGTCAGGAGTGGATGGAGCAGAAGGGAGAAATATAATAGCTTCCTACATATTTCACATTTTTTTTGTAGCCATTCCTGGGTTTGGTTCAAAAAAACGCAGCAAAATCTGCAAAAAAAAAGCTTTAACCTAAGCCCCATGTTGTGGAAATGCAGCATTTTTGAGTGCAACGGAAACTCAGCTGAAAAAAAAAACTGTTTTACAGTACCAGCAAAGTGTAAAGCTGCTTTTTTAAAAACGTGTGTGTTTTTGAAAAAAATGCAGCTGTGGAATTCTAAGTGTTTTCCCTACAGATTTATAGGAGAAAGGAAAAATCAGAAAGAAAACAGCAAAAACTCAATGAGAAATGCTGTGGGAAAAAAACACGTGTTTCCAATGTATCTTTTAGCTGTGTTTCGCTATATAGTACTGTAGCCTTAATGTCTGTCTCATAATATACTAAGCCCATCCCATCTGGATTGTACTAAGTCAAGTCCACCAAATATTATACATAAACTCAATAAGGCAATAAAAACAATATTCCATAATCACAAAAATGACTGTATCTTATTCCATCAGCCACCCAAGCTCAAACATCTGCGGCTTATTTACTTAGAAATGAATGATATAAGATGGTGGCTATATTACGCAAGTCTATTAAGATCAATCACATGTATGTAGCAAACCTAATTCTATTAAATAAAATATTACATTCCCTACAATGACACCAAAATACTGAAGCTCTCATAATTGTCAGACGAGAAAAGTGAAAAATATACGTATTCAGTATATTCCTGGCCATATTAAAAAAACTATAAAATGATTGGGTTCAATGTTCCGATAACTTGTGGTATTCTGGCCAATGGAATACCAGCTGCTTCATTCACAAGAAGTCTCACTAGATAGATACATATAAAAAACATCCAACCCTATGTATGTTTCAGATATGGTTGTTCCTGCTGCGACCATTTTTGCTTGAATTTGTATGACCTTACTTTAACATTTTCTTCATTTAATGTCTAAAAAAATTCCTCAATAAAGATATAACTAGAGATGAGCGAAGTATTCAAAAATTAGACTCGGCAACTTCAAATTAAATCGCGGTGAAACAGCTATTTTTTGGCTGCAGAGAGCCGGGGTAAGCGGCAAATTGGCGGAACCCCTTGGATGCCGCAGTCATGTTTGACCACGGCATCCAAGTTGTTAAAACCCCAGATCGGTTATGGAGCAGGGTGTTAGCTGTCAGTTACAGCTAACACTCTGCTCAATAACCGATCGGGGGGATTTAACACCTTAGATGCAGCAGTCAAACATGCCGTGTGCACTCACGAAGGGGTTAAAGGGATGTGACATCACAGGGCTGGTTGCTGATTGGCTGTACGCATGGCATTGTGGGTGATCCCACGTTCCCAGAGTTCCTTGCCCCTTGTAGAGCAGCCATTTTGAACTAAATGCGAATCGTTACCACGAAGTGTAAGGAAATTTGGATTTGAATATTTCCTGAAATTCGGATCGAATTCCACTTCTGAAGCTTCGATTCGCTCATCTCTAGATATAATGTTTAAAAAACATCCAACCTAAATGAAAGCAAATAGGTGTTTTTCCAGACCTGTGTTACAGACTCACCAATGGCAAGTAAATAACCTATTCCGGAAAAATAAAATTGCATAGACCAGTGATATGATAAATGGATATCATGATTATTAAGCTTTTGTATCAGAAATAGATAAAAAGTTAGTCTGGTTATGGATTATCCTATGCCAGCAGTTAGCAATGTGAACTGTATACAACCCAAATCTGATCAATGCCAAAAATGAACTACTTGGAAAAATGAGAAAGATTATAAGTGGAATACATTGGATATATTTACAGCGTACGGTATAACACCAAATTTACACTGCAGTCATTCAAGTACATTGTTCTGATCTATCGTAAGATCAGAACAATGGACTCAAAAGCCGACAGAATGACTGTAATGTTAGAAACATTATAGAAGCTCTCTTAAATCTTGTTTAATTTTTTTAAAGGAAGAAAAAGTCTTGCACACAGGATGTTATCTTCCATCTAATACAATAAATAAATAGGATAGGGCGGACTACCATCTTGTTTTTCACATTACAGTGTCTGTATCAGTCATTTTGTTGCCTTTTGAGTGGTTGCTGTTTTCACAAGCATGCATACTCTCATCACATAAAATATCATAAACTATGGAAATAATTTAAGACTGGTGTTTCCAATGCCATTCCTAATAAAGGCTCCGACTGATGCTATCTGCACCTGAATTATCAAGAAGTTCTGGCCTCTTAATAAATTAATAAAGTGCGCGCCCATGCACTAGAAAGGAAATCTAGGAACTGGTGAAGATTCCCTGTATAACTGGTGTGGTTATACTAAATATGTCGGCCCCACATATAATAAATATTCCTGCCCGGGCCTGCCCCACTTTCCTCCTGGTCTTCCCACAGAATGGGGGATTTGGTACATGGCCCAAGAAATTACTGTGAGACAAAGATGTGCAACATTATCACCCATCTACGCTAGAAACCTAGCATATATGGGATTGATAAATTCTCCCCAATGGCTCTATTCACACAAATGGTAAAAATAGATTTCACTGCCGTTTTCAGTCTTCGGGTCATTTACGTGTCCATTTTTTTAACAGACCATGTGAACAGCCCATCAAAAAACAGGACATGACCTATTAGCGCCCCTTTTCATGGAACCCTGAATAGACTCAAGTCTATGAGGGATCCTTGGAAACAGGTGGACAATGGACCTTTTCATCTGTTATTCCGCAGCAAATTTCAACCACAGTTGTCTAAATAAAGCCTATCACTTATTATCACCTTACAGCTTAAGGGCTAAGGCCCCATGTAGTGAGCTGCAGCCAAAAAATGTTGCGGTAAAAACCGTAGCAGAAAAGCATTGCGGTTTCTCCTCTGCAGACTTTCTGCTTCTATTATACATACAGTATACAGAAAACTCCAGCGTTTCCGTAGGTATAAATGACATGTAACTATTTACAAAAACACAAGCGTTTTTGAAATCGCAGCATTTCCGCTGCAGATTTTTTTCTGCAATGTATGGATGGGATTAGGCAGAATCCCATACACTTTGCATTTCTGCCACGGGCAAATTGTGGCATTTATGGTACGTGGGGCCCTGGCCTCAAAGTTTGGCACACTATTTCATCAGGTCCACCATATTTTTTAAACCTTTTAGCACTATATGACGAATATATTTGTCACGAGCATGGGGCAGTTGATATTCCATGATGAATATATTTGTCATAGTGATTGCACAAACCGATACAAGCCGAATCCTGCCGCAACTGCTAGGGATAGATAACTCCGATCCCCAGCAATTTAAGCCTTGACATGCCATGGTCAAAAGTGTTCACCACATATAGTGGTTAGACTAAGGGAAGGGCGATGGCAGGGTGCAGAGGGGTTGCCATGACAGCTAGAGGTCTGGCCAAGGCCTCCTGAAATGGCATGTACAAGCTTATTAGGCCAAAGGCTGGGTCTAAAAGACAGAATGTCACTGTTACACTGACATTATACAAGATATAGAAGGTTCAAGTTCCCTAGTGGGACTAACTAAAAATGTAAAAAAAAGTAACAAATTTTCCTTAACAAATAACATTATATTAAAAATAAAATTATAAACAAACCACCACATAATTGGTATCGCTACATCTAAAACGACCCACACTAAAAAGCGAAAATGTTATTTAACCTGCACAGAAAAATAAAGAAAAAACACAAAAATTTATATTTTTGTTAATCTTGTCACCCAAAAAATGGAATAAAAAATGGAATAAAAAGTGATCAAAAAGTTGAGTGCACCCTAAATAGAGTACAGATGAAAACTACAGCTCGTTCTGCAAAAACAAATATATTATATATTATATTATAAGGCTAAGACCACACGTAGTGAACCGCAGCAAAAAAAGAAAATGTGGAAAATACCGCAGCAGAAATGTATCATGTTTTTTTCCACAGCATTTTTTACAGAAAGTTTGCTGCGTTTCCGCAGGTATAATTGAAATGCTGCAATTTTTTTTGAAAATACAGCTTTTCCAATGCTGATTTTTTTTTTCTACAATGTACAGATGGGATTAGCCAGAATGAATGGGTTAGCCAGTAAAATGCGTTTTTGCCTTGGCGTTTTCGCCGCAACCAAAACGCTGCGTTTTCGCAACGTGGTCCCGGCCTGAAAATGTTTTTATTGTTGTTGTGTAAAAAATCCTGTTATAAACTAGGTATGGCTGTAATCATACTGACCCACAGAACAAAATTAGCGTGTTATTTATAACGTAGGGTGAGCTACAGTGGGGAAAAAAAGTATTTTTAGTCAGCCACCAGTTGTGCAAATTCGACCACTTAAAAAGATGAGAGAGGCCTGTAATTGACATCATAGGTAGGCCTCAACTATGAGAGACAAAATGAGAAAACAAATCCAGAAAATCACATTGATTTAAGAATTTATTTTGCAAATTATGGTGGAAAATAAGTATTTGGTCACCTACAAACAAGCAAGATTTTTGGCTCTCACAGACCTGTAACTTCATCTTTAAGAAGCTCCTCTGTCCTCCACGCATTACCTGTAGTAATGGCGCCTGTTTGACATTGTTATCAGTATAAAAGACACCTGTCCACAACCTCAAACAGTCACATTCCAAACTCCACTATGGTGAAGACCAAAGAGCTGTGGAAGGACACCAGAAACAAAATTGTAGACCTGCACCAGGCTGGGAAAACTGAATCTGCAATAGGCAAGCAGCTTGGTGTGAAGAAATCAACTGTAGGAGCAATAATTAGAAAATGGAAGACATATAAGACCACTGATAATCTCTCTCGATCAGGGGCTTCACGCAAAGATCTCACCCTGTGGGGTCAAAATGATCACAAGAACGGTGAGCAAAAATCCCAGAACCACACGGGGGGACCTAGTGAATGACCTGCAGAAAGTTGGGACGTACGTAACAAAGGCTACCGTGAGTAACACACTACGCTGCCAGGGACTCAGATCCTGCAGTGCCAGACGTGTCCCCCTGCCTAAGCCAGTACATATCCGGGCCCGTCTGAAGTTTGCTAGAGAGCATTTAGACGTTCCAGAAGAGTATTGGGAGAATGTCATATGGTCAGATGAAACCAAAGTAGAACTGTTTGGTGGAAACACAACTCATCGTGTTTGGAGGAGATTGAATGCTGAGGTGCATCCAAAGAACACCATGCCTACTGTGAAGCATGGGGGTGGCAACATCATGCTTTGGGGCTGTTTCTGTGCAAAGGGACCATGACGACTGATCTGTGTACATGAAAGAATGAATGGGGCCATGTATCGTGAGATTTTGAGTGCAAACCTCCTTCCATCAGCAAGGGCATTGAAGATGAAATGTGGCAGGGTCTTTCAGCATGACAATCATCCCAAGCACACCGCCAGGGCAATGAAGGAGTGGTTTCATAAGAAGCATTTCAAGATCCTGGAGTGGCCTAGCCAGTCTCCAGATCTCAACCCCATAGAATACCTTTGGAGGGAGTTGAAAGTCCGTGTTGCCCAGTGACAGCCCCAAAACATCACTGCTCTAGAGGAGATCTGCATGGAGGAATGGACCAACATACCAGCAACAGTGTGTGCCAACCTTGTGAAGACTTACAGAAAACGTTTGACCTCTTTCATTGCCAACAAAGGATATATAACAAAGTATTAAGATGAACTTTTGTTATTGACCAAATACTTATTTTCCACCATAATTTGCAAATAAATTCTTTAAAAATCAAACAATGTGATTTTCTAGATATGTTTTCTCATTTTGTCTCTCATAGTTGAGGTCTACCTATGATGACAATTACAGGCCTCTCTCATCTTTTTAAGTGGGAGAACTTGCACAATTGGTGGCTGACTAAATACTTTTTTTCCCCACTGTACATACAAACAAAACAAAAAGCATTGAAGAATTGTTTTTTTTTTTTTTTTCTATTAGTAATAAAAGTTTTTTTTTTTTAAAGGCATTATATGTACTCCAAAATGGTTCCATTTGGAAATACATCTTGTCTCATATGGATATGTGAATGGAAGAATAAATAAGTTATGTTTATGGCAAGGATGAAAAAAAAAAGCAAAAAGTATACTTCGTCCTGAAGGCCAAAATAGGCCTTAAGCTTGTGGGTTAAGCTTGCGGTTAGTGTCACCAGTTTAATTAAAGTGGTAGAAGGGTTCAATAAAATTGGCCGATGTCATGTTACCATTTAGTAAATACATCTTACAGCTATATTTTAGTGTACAACAGATAATTAAATATATACCTGGCTGTTTCCTGACAGTTATAGATAGTGTAAGTATCAAGAATGACGTACTAGCAAATCACGTATTAATAATCCCTGTCAGCAAGAACAAACATTAATCTATTATTGCTTTATGGTCTGCTTCCTGGTCTTTTTTGCTTGTTTTGTAACAATCTACCAAGTACATTTTTTTTTGTCGGTAAAAATGTGAACTAATGTTAAAGTACCTTTCTTGGGGTGCATTCAGATGGTGCAGTTGGGTGCTTGACTGTGGAATCATAAAGCTAAGGCCTCATATTGTACAAAAGCTGTTTTTGGCCGGGGCCCACTGTTGCTGAAACGCTAGTCAAAAAACGGGCGTTTTACAGTACCTGCAAAGTGGATGGGATTCTGGCTAATCCCATACACACATTGCAGAAAAACATCCGCAGTGGAAATGCTATTATTTCAAAAACCATCGCGTTTTTTGTAAATCGTAACATGTCAATTATACCTACGGAAATGTTGGTGTCTTCTGTATAGGTATAATAGAGTCAGAAAGTCCACAGAGGAAAATATCTGCGGACTTTCTGTGAAAAGTGCTGCGGAAAAAAACACCTGTGTGTTTCTACTATGGTTTTTTCTGCAGCACTTTTTGGCTGCAGCTTGCTACATGAGGCCTTAGCCTTTTTGTTGCAGATTTTGCTGCCTTTTTTGAGCCAAAGCCAGGTTTAGACTGAGCAGATGGGAGAAGTATAAATGCTTCCTTATATTTCCCATACATTTTGTAGCCACTCCTGCATTTTGCTCAAAAAATTAAACAAAAAAAGCAGCTTTTCCGCAACGTGGGGCCTCAGCCTTAACCTAAAACACCAATTTAGACTTTATTAAGCTTTTTTAAGCTAATTCACAAAAAAACTGAATTACTATAAAAGTAAATATGCAACAAACTAGACATCTAATTAATTAGTAATATTAATACCTGTATAATATCATTTAAAATTATTATTTCATTTGGTAACTTTTTTCCGACTCCAATTCTGACTACACAACTCTGGTTGGGTTCAGTTACGCTAGGTTCACACTAGTGTTGTGGTCTCTGTCATTCAAGTCCAGAACTACAGAGAGCAGGACCGCTAACACGGTGACAGAGCGCTTTGACTATTATGGGTTCTGCCTGGTGTCTGCCATTTTCAAACAAAGCGGAGGAGAGAAAAGTCCTCCTTGCAGGACTTTTCTCTCCACCGATTTTCAGCAGTTTCTATGAGGGAGTCTTCAGTTAAGACTCCGGTGCAGATGTGATCCCAGCCTTAAAGGTGCATTAAAAAACAAAAAAACAAACACTGCATGTGTTTTTGATGCACTTTTCATTGCGGTGTCTTTCAGTGGTCTTTTGTTTTTTAATTTTTCCAGTTGAGAAACATTTAACAAGTTAATTCTGTAAAGTAAAAAAAAAACTGCACCAAAACCCATATTAAGGCCCCTTTGCAGAGGACCGTGGCCGTGTTCAGTGCGCTATCCGTGTATTTCATGGAAAGCACACTGACCCATTCTTTTCAATGGGCCCCTACACACGACCGTGAATTTTACGGTCCCATGTGCAGGCTGACAATCCGGGCGGCAAAATATAGAACAGGTCCTATTCCTGTCCTATTTTACGGCCTTTGCTTCTGTGGCTCCTATTCATCTAATGAAAGGAGCCGCGGAAACACGGCCCATGCAGGGGCGGCACACGGGGACATCCGCATTTCCACTGTGCGCTGCTCGTGCTTTTAGTTCACGGCAGGTCGGTTGCAGCGCTGTCGTCTGCAACTGGCCTAAAACTGCATGTACTTTTTCCCAGTTTTATATAGTTTATACTTAGACACGCACAGGTTGAGACATAGAGCGGTCAGCATAAACCTGTAGCTGGTCCACTTTGCTTGATTGTTCATTTTAGGCTCAGTTCACACCAGCTTCATTTATGTTTGTTCTGATACTATGATGGATCAGAGTAACAAAGGACTGAAAAACTAATATACTGATGGATGATGGCTGAGTACATTCTGTCTGCATCCATCATCACTCACTGTAATCTGAAAAACAAGACTTTTTTTCCATCTTGTTTGTTTAATTTCACATGGAAGTTAAAGCCCTGCAAACACAATGTTCTCTTCTGTTTGTATTCATATATAAAATATATATATATCGTTTATATTAGTTTTTAGTCCGTTGTTCTGATCTTATGACATATGAAGCTGATGTGAACTTAGCCTTAAAGGAAACACAGGACTAAAATACTGAAAAAAACAAGCTGCAGAAAGACCACTACAGCACCAAATAAGCCTATAGCATATATGTAGCGTGTGTCCCTAGCCTTAGGCTGAGGCCCTATGTTGTGGAAACGCAGCTTTTATTGTTGCAGATTTTGCTGCGTTTTTTTGAACCAAAGCCAGGAGTGGATTTACAGTAAGAGAAGAAAAACATCTAAGTGCGGACTTTCTGTGAAAAATGGTGCGGAAAAAAACGGGATGCGTTTTCACCGTGGTCTTTTCCTCAGTGTTTTTTGGCTGTGGCTCACCATGTGAGGCCTTAGCCTAAAACCATTTTCTTTCTTTGTTTTCTCTTCTCCGTAGAAGTCTCTTTTTGTAAAGTTATTTGTTTGTTTTGGTTTTCTGTGCAATATTTTAATCACATGTGAAAATTTGACAAATTTATTGCAAGCAAAAAAAAAAAAAAAAAAAAGGTTTAGCCACCACAGCAGATAGAACTAGAGAACGGCAATTCATCTGGATGATCTAATGTGCAATACATTTATGATCAATGCCCACAGGTTACTTTTGCTATCTAATATGCTAATCATTAATATGGTGCATGACATTGAAAGCAAAGCTAAAGTAAAGGACATAGAAGGGGTTCAGTATTAGGAGCTTCTTGTAAGTTGGATATTTTTTCTACATTCAGTACTCCCCCTTTTGTCATTTAGATATTTATTGTCCTTTTTATAAAGTGAATGCTTTTGATGGCCGCTTTGCATACCTTCTGTTTTTCATTTTTGATGGCCGAGTATTTTGTTAAAAGAACAGATGCATTTCATTGGTTTTTATATTTTTACCAGACGTAACTTGAACATCAACCCACTGATTTCTATTGGGTCCGTCAAAGCTGACAGAGATGAACGGACACGTGAATACACCGATTCACTGTTTTTAAAACGGTCGGAACATGGCTGTGTGAATAAAGTCTTGCACATCCCTCAGTCAGTTTGATAGTAGCTACAAAAAGTGGCATGGCTACAAATAGTCATAAAAGCTACCAATAAATTATGACCATGCCATTTTTTTGCTGCAAAATAATGATGTAAAGTACGCCAGTCTTTAGTCAGTACAAGGAAGTTTTGCATCATTTTCATTTATTTCGATGAAACCATAATAACTCCCTGAACTTATATAAAGCATTTCAGTTTGCTTCATTGTGGTTTTATTCTCTTCTTACTAAATATGGCTGTATGTTCAGTGGAGATAGATTGTTTGGAATTTCTGACTGGGGGGGATGCCAGTTATTGAAGCGGTGGCCAAGTTATTGCAGATAAGTACCTGGCAATAAAACTGGCATTGGAGGAATCCCAGAGGGCTCTACATGGGATCTTAGGTACTCTGGATGTTTTCTTTTTCCACATGGTGAGAACATTTTCTCATCTTTGACCAATGTGATGTTGCTGAGGGAAGATTAAGCTATTTGCTCAGTAAGGCCTTATTCACACGCGCCATTGTTGATAAACCTGTATGCACAAAAAACGTCTGTGTTGGTCCATCAAAGCCTAATGAGGGGGGTTATTCACATGACAGTAAATAACTGCTGTCACATGGCCACTTTAAAGCCCCTGAATGTTGGGTCTATTCACATGGTTATATCTATGTCTGTCAAAAACAGTTTGTCAAAAAAATGGACATGTGAACAGACCCATAGACAATCATGGTTTTAAAAACACTATTGTGACAATAGTTCTAGAAACAGATGTTTTTCACTATCATGTCAAGACTAAAGCCTCCCTTAGCTAAGTGCAGCAAGAAAATACGGCGGAAACGTATCGACGTATCGTGTTTTTCCCACAGCGTTTTTTTTTTTTTTTTTATTTCTCTCTTTGTTTTCCTCTGCTTCCTTTCTATTATACCTATACTGAAAACGCCAGCGTTTCCGCAGGTATAATTGACATGCTGCAATTTTCCGCTGCAGATTTTTTTTCATCAATGTGTGAATGGGATCAGCCAGAATCCCATTCACTTTGCAGGTACTGTAAAACGCTGCGTTTTCGCAACGTGGGGCTTCAGCCTAAGGCGGAGGACACATATTAGAGATGCTGCTTTTCTGCTTTCACACTACAGAAACACTTGCAGAAATAATGCAGGATTTCCGTAAATCTCCACACACTGCTGATAAAATACACAGCAGAAACTGACCCCGTGGTTTGTATTTAGAACCTGCATCATGTCAATTTATCTTGCAGATTTTCATCACAGATTTCACCCATAGCTGTGTAAAGTAAAAAATTTATAGACAGTCTGCATCATTTTTTGAATGAAATCCGCAACAAAAAAATGCACCATTTGGTGCTTTCTCCGTTGCAAGTGTCCAGCACAAATGCTGCAGATTTCCTGCTGTAGAAAATCTGGGGTGTCTTGTGTGTCCTTGCTCTAATGGCCCAGACACGCGACCATATTTTTTTCAGTTGTATGTCCGTGCCATATCCAAGGACACCAGATTCTGAAGCATTTCCTGTATTTGTCTGCATTTGCGGCACAGACGTTTAGGGGATCCCACAAGTCTTTTGCGGATCCATGTTTGCAGATGACATACTGGCAGGTTTTTTTGCAGATCAGTATTTGCAGACAGTAAAAACCACTACGGCCATGTGCAGGAGGCCTAAGAGATAAATTATATTGGATTTATAACCCAGTTTTGCAAGTTGGAGCGGTCACAGGTCTGGCAAGGTTTCCTGGATTAGTAGCCCTATTCACATGACTGGGGCAGATTCTTAGACATGTTTTTCACAGCCAGGTGGCCATCTTTTTCTCACTGTGCCAATGCCTTCTCACTGTGAATTTGGGTTTGTGAAAACAGACCAATGAGTCCGATCCATGAGGTACTAGTGCAAGGCACTACTTTTTCATGGATCACGGATACCACACATTAAAAAAACTTGATCATGCGAATTGCTCCTAAGAGATTAGGTAGTGGAACAGTTGCAGCTCACACAGCAGGATTTTGGTGTAAATGATCTCAGACAGTTCTATTTTCGTATTGTGATAAAACATATAAAAGAAAACCTATGGCTCTCCAACTCTGTTTACAGATGAATGGCTCCAGAACCCAGGCCTAATACCTGTCACCATACACAAGCTAAAGTCTATTTAGACCAGGTCTGACACAGGTTTATGGCACCTGCTCTTCACTCTAGGCTGAGGGGCAGACTTCTTAAAAAGTCCATCACACCTGACTCCTAATTAATAGATTTAGATAACCCAAAACCAGGAATGCCTGGATGGAGCGGGGTCTCACACAGCAGCTAAGCCCACACATGCAGGTTTAGATTAGGTTTTACTCAGGTTTTTTGATTAAGCCAAAATCAGATGTGGATTATAGAAGGGTAGAGATATTATAAAGGACAGATATTTTTACATATATCTACACACATACAACATTGTATAAAGAAATTCTGACTCAAAGTGAACCAACTAAAACAGGGTATAAGCTGGCCATACACATTAGATTTTGGTTCGGACCAACTAAAGTTGATGGTTGTCTGCATGGGACCAACTGTTGTAGGTTTAGGTATGATCAACCAACAACAGACAGAACAAAATTTGCCACTTGAGCAGTCTAAAATCTAATGTGTATGACCAGCATTAGACTGGCGGTTTCGTTTGGACCAAACACGGCAGAACCGGCACTGCTATACTCTGGGGTGTCTTCAGACCCCAGAGGTATAATGATTGGATGCCCGGAGAGGTGATCAAATATGAAAAACAGTATTAGGCTAAGACCCCACATGTTTCCGTTGGTATAATTGACATGCCACGATTTCCAAAACGGCAATGGTTTTGGAAATCGCAGCGTGTCCGCAGTGCGTATTTGCTAGAATCTCTTCAGTTATTTAGAATCCCTTATCTATTCTACAAAATGCTGCATTTTTTTCCACGGCGTTTCTACTGCGGGAAAACCGTGACGTCTATGCCACATGGGGCCTTGGCCATACTCCCCTCTCCTTGGCTCCGGTACGTCTCCCTAACGACAGGCAGAAGCGTAGAAGAAAACAGAGCCTAGGAGATGTGAGTAAGGCTGAAGCCCCACGTTGTGAAAACAGAGGAAAACTCTGCAAAACGCTGCAGAAAAAAACGCAATGTGTTTCTGCTGCGTTTTATTGTGCAGCGTTTTTTTATACGCTTTGCTGTGTGGGGCCTTAGCATAACACTTTTCTTTATGTTTGCTCATCTACCCTGGGTCACTGATCGTTATACTCTTGGGTCTGTATAATAGCAGTTTCAGTCCGGATATGTTCAGTCCATGTCGGTTATCCTGGCTGATGTTTGGTTTTGGTTATTTTTCAATTAGTCGCCCAGTCCTAGTCTATGGGTAAGTGGAGAGGAAAAAAAAAAAAAAAGACATCCATGGCTCATCTGTTTTTCAGACCCAGAAATAAACAAAATATAGAAAATGCACTCTAGTATAAGGCCCTTTAATTAAGGAAAAAAAAACAAAACATATTGGTGGTCATTAAGGGGTTACTAGTTGCAGTGTGATATCGTATCATAGAACAGAATAGAATCCATTAAAGGCCATTGAAAGTGTTAAATTAATGTTCTGTGTTAAAAGGAATATTTCCCAAAAAAAATAAGTTAAACTTTGCTCCATCTGTGATATCATGTGCTCTGAAGCTGTGCCATGATGAAAAATGTAACTCTGTTTATTCCAAATTATTACTGAAATGATCAAGTTAAATCACTGCCTATGACTGGGTTCACACCTTCGCCTGGTACACATTCGGGATTTCCGTCCCCAAAACCATTTAAAAAATGGCGCTTTTCTCTCTGCATTTTTCGCCCTCTTCAGACAGAAACCGGGTGGAAACCCGGCGGACTCCATTATAGTCTATGGGGTCCGCGGGTTTCCGCGGGTAACTGCTTTTTTAGGCTACGGCCCCATGTTTCAGAAACACTGCTTTTTTGTTGCAGATTTTGTTTTGGTTTTTTGAGCCAAAGCCAACAATGGCTACAAAAGAAACTAGAAATATATAGGAAGTTCTTATACTTCTACCTTTTGCTCAATCCACTCCTGGCTTTGGCTCAAAAAACTGCAACAAAAAAAGATGCGTTTCCACAACGTGGGGCCGTAGCCTTAAGCGGATTAGGTTTCCGTTCGGGGGTCCCCAAGTGGACCCCGCCGAATGTAAACCCGCAGGTGTGAACCTAGCGTAAGGCTAGTTGCAGACGACCGTGTGTATTTTGCAGTCAACAACCTAGTAATTAGTCTTCAGTGTGTCTTCAGCGTTTCTTCAGTATCAGTGAAGTGTGTCCACAAAAACGGACAGAGTGTCTTCAGTGTGCCATCAGTGTGTGATCCTAGTTTGCGGATTCACCAAAACACAGGAGACATCTAATGATGTCCCTAGCTTGTCCGCGAAAACAGAAGGCACACTGATGATGATAGACAGAAACCTAAAAAGCATGATATTTCAGAATATATGGACACAAAAAAAAAATAAATAAATTTATGAAAAAACACTTATATCGCTCTTCAGAATACAGTAACTTATTTTTATTATACCTGTGTCACACACGGTTTAACAGGCTCAAGATCGGGTAACAGGCTCGAGGTCGAGTAACATACCTGGCCACTACACTTTCACCTTGTTAACAGGCTGATCAATACTATAACTTTAACATCAGAAAAGAATTTGTAGCCTTTCAAGGTGTACAAGTTTTTGCAACATTGTGGTAAGAAAATAATATTTTCTTGGTTAGTATGCACATGATTCATTGGTTACTTAGGACATTTAATGAAATGGGAACCCCAAAAATGTTTATTGGTAAAATGAAATTACTGAATTTATTAGGTTTTAGAGGTGGTGTACATATTGTACATATTTTTGCTGTGTATATAGTGTGACTGTGAAATTTTGTATGTAAGACATTATGGCAGTTAGTACATGGCAAACTTCACAAGCATATCTGCTGAAAATAGCACAGAAGGTCAATGTTAGGTTGGAAATGTCAGAAATCATCTGTCTCATTTAGATTCTGTCACTTCTTATATCCTATCTCTCAGGCAAATTCACTTCATCTGCGTACTAAGAATGATGTCATTTATGAACAGTCCCCTCCAGCATAACTACTTTTAATATTTCATTTTAAAATATGCAAGCTGCCACCCTTTAAGCCCAGGGCCCTACGTGGCAAAAACCGCGGAGTTGTACAGTTCCTGCAAAGTGGATAGGATTCTAGCGAATCCCGTCCACACATTGCAGAAAAATATCTGCAGCGGAAATGCTGTGATTTCCAAAACAGTCGCATTTTTGGAAGCTGCAGCATGTCAGTTATATACTTATGGAAACACTGGCATTTTCCCCATAGGTAGAATTGAAACAGAAAGTCCTAAAAAGAAACCTCTGTGGACTTTCTGTGAAAAGGGCTGCGGGGAAAAAACACAATGTGTTTCTGCCGAGGTTTTTCCTGCAGTGCTTTTTCGCTTCGGCTTGCTATGTGGGGTCTTAGCCTAAGAATGCAGCATTTTTGGGCTTTAAAGGGCATCTGTCACCAGGGTGAATCATACTAAACCAGCAACACAGGAAGGTCAGGCTCACTTAAATGTTCCACCTTTTTCCCCATAAAAACATGTGTCTCCATTACTGAGATATTAATTTAATAAATAATATATTGCATTTTCACAATATGTAAATGAGCAGTCTGGAGCACCGATGGTGGCTCTGTTGCTCCAAACTGCTACATCCCATTCTGCTTTAACGTAAGAACATAGGGCCTGAGAGATTTCAGCATAACTCCCTGGCCCAGTCACTCAGAGAAGGGAGGAGGGAAGGAGGGTGCTAAAGAGCAGTGTGGAGCAATGGAGCCGCCCTCAGTGCTCCAAACTGCACATTTGCATATTGTGAAATAAATGAATGGAGGCACAAATTTACATGGGGAAAAGAGTGTTATATTCAGGAGAGCCTGGCCTATCTAACTGTGTTGCTGATTTAATATGTTTCACCCTGCTAACAGACTCCCTTTAAGGATGCAGCATTTTTTTTTTTCATCACCACATTCCAAGATCCATTATATTTAAATTTTTATACCTATGTTTTATGGGAAATTAATTGTATTTTCAGAGGCACCATGTTGGGGTAAATACAATTCATCAAGCCCTCTAAATAAATAGCACCTTTGCAATTCAATTTTTGACTTTTTTACGCCTTCCTTGCCATTTTAGCAAAGTGGGCCCCCGCAGCCTGACTAATTCCCCATCATTTACACCAATAACAGGTGTCTGACTGAGGTACATTTGACCTTCTGGAACATGGAGAACCAGATAAGCACCTAATTCATTTACATTCATTTATTTCTATTAATTTTGGGCTACATATGCAGGCCTATCCTAATAATAAAAACCTATATTTATATTGCACAAACATATTTTACAGAACTTTCAGGTACGGAGGGTATATGTATAGGCAAAATCAAGAGCCATTCTTTAATTTCTGGCTGCAATAAGACATACCACTGGAGGGTTGACAACTCATTGAAGATCCAGAAAAATATTGGGTGAAGTAGGAATATCACAACACATATAAATAACCAATCCACTTTTCTCCAGTACAGTAGACTTATATGACCTATATGTCAGCCCCATAAATACTGAATGCACGTTGTTAAACATGTGCCATGCCACGTCATTTAAAGCCTAAGGAACGGATGGAGACAAATGTGCATTTCAATTTGCTTCCTTTTTTCCATCAGGCCCATACATTAATAATGGTGCATGCTGCACTGCTGCTCTCTTCAAAATCCTCCTGAATGCATGCCCACAACAGGGGGCTTAGGACACTCTTTCTAGTGACGGTAGGTTCCCAGTCGTGGGATTGTTAGCAGTCGCACAGAAGAGGTGATAAATGTCCATTGTGGAAACTTCTTTTGAAAATATGACGCACTCTGTATTTTTAATATATAGTTTTTCTAATTTTATAAATTACCAGTCGTAGGTTTTGAGCATTTTGTGCAAATTTAAGAGCACCGTTTATAGACATCATCATTATTAAACATCATAAAAATAAATCATACTAAGCTTTTTTTTAATGCATTTTGGAGCGTAAAAGATTTCACACAATTTAGACTTTATAGAGCAAGTTGGTCATTAGGGAATTTTTGTCCATTAGAGCTGTAAAACCTTACATCTTACTTATTCTTTCACAAGCTTCATGTGTCAGAATATGGTAACTAAAATATTTTTTTTTAAATTTTTCAAAGTTTTGGATTTTTGGTATTAAAACATAAATAACTATATAAATTTGGTATCACTATGATTGTACCAACCCAAAAAATATAAGCAACATGTCATTTATACCACTAAGTCAACTCCATAAAAATAAAACCCTAAATTTGCTACATATACATGGAAGACAGTTATAGTACTGGTTTACCTGCTTAAATAGCGACCTCTTAGCATTATTATGCCTATATATCATTTAATATCATAAAAAAGTTATGGCTTTTGGTGGGGAAAATTTAAATGAAAAAAAAAAATGGCTGCAGCAGGAAGGGGTTAAAGCATAAAAACTATATATTGTGGTATCGGTCATCATACTTACCTGCAGAATATAGGTAATGTGGAATTTTTACCACATAGTAAACACTATAAAAACAAAACCTGTAAGAAAATGGCACTGTTGCATTTTTTTCTATTCAACCACAGTTTCATTTTTTTCCTGCTTTCCAGTACTCTGCTCAGAATATTAAATGGAGTCATAATGAAATATATTTTTTCTAACAAAAAGTAAGCCCTCATACAGTTCTGTGAATGGAAAAATAATATAAATATATATGGCTTTTCCAAGGTGGGGAGTGAAAAAAATGTCTGTGGAAGGAAGAGGTTAAGAATGACCACAACAGTGCAGTCGAATCCTATAAGCAGTTATTCCTATCTATCTCAGCAGTGATTTGCCGAGATGGGATTTACTTGTTAATGGCATAAACAGGAACAGTGCCCCAAAAGCTCAAGTATACACACAAACTGAGTTTCAAAAACATCCTAAATAGGACCTGTGAATGATATAAATGCGTTAGAAACAGTTAAACAAATGGCTATTTAATGATAAAAAAAAGCATTTAAAATTCTAAACAAGAAATAGGGACATGACATTAAAGAATTCTATTAAAGTGTGCAGTAAAAAGGCAGCAAATAAATGCAGCGAAGATCGAGACAGAGAGAATCATTGGCAAGGAAAGCTAAAATAATCCAAAATTATTTTTCTACTACATAAACAATAAAAAACTAAAATTGTGAGATCTTTCTAAAATAATATTTTATCCTATGATATATTGTTGCCACTTGTTATAAATGATGTTCATAACAACAGCGGAGAATCATCTTTTGGACGTTAGAATATACGCCTGTGCCTTTCCGATGGGGAGTATATTAAGGCACCTATTCAGTGCAACATGCTCATAAAGATATTCCAAGTTGCCTTATCCACAATAGCACGGCTATTGCATGAACTGGCTAATGTATGCAGAGTGCATAGCTTCCCAGAAAGCGGGACTTGCCTCTAGCCTGTACTCAAAATCTGTCCATCTCCATAAAAATGCTCCCTAGCATCCCCTACGCATTTCACCATTAGTGTACAATGGATCGTCATTGACAGAGTAATAGATCCATGCAAAGCAGAAGGTGGCCACCGTCTAGTGACACCACCTATCTGCTTGCTAGTCGCTGCCAATGTAACCGCTGCGGCCACCTTCTGCTTTGCATGGATCTATTACTCTGTCAATTACTCATATAGCTTTACATAATAGTAGCGCTGTAGCCCCTGATGATCCATTGTACACTAATGGTGAAACACGTAGGGGATGCTAGGGAGAATTTTTATGGAGATGGACAGATTTTGAGTACAGGCTAGAGGCAAGCCCTGCTTTCTGGGAAGCTATGCACTCTGCATATATTAGGCGGTTCATGCATTAGCTGTGCTATTGTGGATAAGGCAACTTGGAATATCTTTATGAGCATGTTGCACTGAATAGGTGCCTTAATATACTTCCCATCGGAAAGGCACAGGCGTATATTCTAACGCCCAAATGATGATTCTCCACCGTTGTTATGAACATCATTTATAACAAGTGGCAACAGTATATCATAGGAAAAATTTGCAGCTTCATAATAGATGGTTATGGTTAAATGGGCAACACAATTTACAGCCCACCATCGTATATATTTGAATAATGCATTATCCGTGTGAATATATTCTTTTTATAAGCGGTGTTTATTTCAGTTGTGCAGCAGCACATAATTAATCATATTACCTTCACACTATTTTTACCATTAGGACAACAGTCCTTAATAAAAGTTAAGTTTTAGATGTTTTATCAGTACACATCTTTTTTAGACACCACAACTACTTTGCCAGCTGGATACCTTGGAAAATCTCTGAATGGAACAAAAATCTAACTTCAAAGGCACTTATGTCAGAATTCTTATTTTAGAACAATCTGCCTACAAAGAATAAAAACAGGGAACACAGATGCTTTGCCGGCTGAAGCACCTAGACTGATAACCACCCAGTACCAAGTAAAACCCCATTTTATGTATCTGATGAAAGTATTATGATATCTTCATGTTTGGTATGGCTGGACTTGTAAAAACATTCTGTATCACTTAACTGGCATTTCATCCTGATATGAGGTGCCCACTCAGAAGTATGGAACATTCCAAAAATAAACCATATCACTGTATATAATTAGCCAGCCCAGGTCACATGTGGGAAGTTCCCAAAAGGGGCCTGGGATAGTGTCAGATATCCAGAGATACAACCAAGTTTGTAATCTGTCCAATTTTTCCGCCAGTCTCCACTGCCATGTTTAGTAAGAGGGCTGTTTCTTTATGTTAACCCCGTTTATTTTGTATACTGTTTTGCTTGTGTGTATGTCATTTTATTACAAGTTTTTTTCTTTTGTAACTGTAAGCTCTTTTTTTTAGCTCTAAAATGTCCCCACAATCCCAAAGATGAAAATTACTACTTAGCTTTGTTATCTTTTGCATGTCAGTGTGCTGTAGGTTCACTGTAAAAATAAAAAGATGGCAATGCAAAAACAATAAAAATTACTATAACATAAAAGAATAAATTAGGTATCTACTGTAATCTTACTGACCCACAGAATAAAGATAACATGTTACTTATGTTTTACGGTCAATTGCAAAAAATAAATAAATAAATGTTAAAAAGTATTGCCAGAATTGATGTTTTTTTCATTACTCTCCACCTGAAAGAGTTAATAACATTTAATCAATAAGTTAAAGACATCCCAGAATGATGTTATTAAAACGTGTATCTCATCCCACCTGGAACTGGCTACACGGATGGAAAAAAATAGCATGAAAATATAATGGAAAAAAATATAGCATGTAGAATGTGACAATTGGAAAAACTCCAAAATTGACACCTTCATTAGTGCAAAGTCACTGCAGCAAGAAGGGAAATGTATAAAGAATTTATAAGCTCTGTGAAAGTACATCAGGATAACACCTCGTGATTAGAGGGGAAAACCCCCCAGAATGTCCACCCCATTCTATAGTGGTAAAATGTGCTGGACTACATATTTACCATTCTCTATCTGCTTCATGCCTGGAAAATTATTTCTTGCAATATCGTGGAGTTAAAATGCTCATTACATTTCAAAAAGGGGTCAATTCCCTGGGAGATTCCACCCTAGTGGCAGGGGCTCTATGCCCTTCTGTGTGCCCAAATAGCAGTTTCTACCCACATATATGACATTGCTGTGCCCGGAATAACCCACTTAATGTCATGTATGTCGGCATAAACTGCTGTAGCATTGTAGACTGTATGGTCTTTGGATGGCATGCCACTTTTGCAGAGCCCCTGAAGTTCCAGTACAGTGCCATTTTGTAACCTACACACCTCGCATAATTAATCAAGGGGCATAATGAGCATTTTATTTCAGAAATGAATGAGAAGCTGAAAAGTGAAAATTGCATTTTGTTACAAAAATACACCATTTCAGTGCCCAATATGTTGTGCCCAGCTTGTGTCAACATAGACAAGAACTTCAAAAACTGTATCTGTACCCAGGATAACCCACTTAACAGTTTTTTAATTGTGTTTCTCTGTTGACACAAGTTAAGCGCAACATATTGGGCATTGAAATGATATTTTCTTTAAAAATATAAATTTTCAGCTTGCGCCATCTGCTGCAAATTAATTTTGGCAAGCACTCATGGGAAAAGATGATCACCATATCCCTTGAGAAATTCCTTGAGCAGTGTAGTTTCTAAAATGGGGTCATATCTTGGGGTTAAAGGGTTTTTCCAAGAATTATAGGAAACTCAGTGGCAGCCGGAATGGATATAAAATAAAAAAGTCATGCTCACCTATTCCAGGTGCTACATTGTGCGGTTTCGGGCCCCTTTCCCTCCTGAGCTGGGCCAGAAGCTGAAAGCGGATGCTGGTAAGGAACGACTGACATACCTGAGTGACATCACTGGTGCATCACCAGCGACTGCTCAAGACACCAATCAGTCTCTGATGTAATGTGAGCTATTATCTCTTATGGCATTGTTCAAGATTTCCATTAGCAGAATGTACAGATGCAGCGGTCATGGGCAACCCAGCCTGATGCCCTTTTACGCTAATCCGCACTGTAGGCAGACTGCAGAATACTGAGATTCAGGCCAAGTCCAACACTTTTCAAGGTCACCTCCAGGATCTCTCTGCTTACTCAATCAAACATGATTTCTCCATCTATATATAGAAGGCAGAGAGGGAGTCCTTGGCCCCAAGCAAGAGAAATAAAGAACAAGAACTTCCCAGGCTTCACAGCATGGAACAGATTTGACTTATTCACTCTAGATAAGGCAGGGAATTAGGCTTCTACATTGTAGAGCAAAGATTTTGGAATATAACTTAATGTCTGTATATGAGTGATATAAGCCAGTAGTCACATAACATGGTGAAAGGAAACAGTGCAAGGCAGCAGTCTCCTGTCTTATTTTATTTATATTAGATAAGAGCATGATATTAATAAAACTGAGGTCAGACGTCACTGTACAAGTTGTAACTATTACTATCCAGCAGCTCATTTCTCAGGCTAGGGTATATTCCTCCAACTACAATTGCAGTATCTGTCAGAGGTGCACGTTTGGGAAAATTTCCTGATCTACAGTATGAAACATGAGGGAAAAAAAAGTACAGTATTCTGTTTTTTAAATATATATAAAATAGTGCAATTGAATATGCTATTGTTTATATTTGGAAAAAGTTCAACCAACATGTACCAACCTGCGAGTAGATTGGCATTTCGAGGAAAGATGGGGTTTTAACTTTGATAACATTAGCTTAAAGGGAACCTTCGGTATGACAGTCCTGTCCAATCTGTAGGCAGCAAGTTATAGGGCAGAAGGAGATGAACAAACTGATATATCATTTTGTGGGAATTGATTCAGTGTAATCTGTCATTTATCTATTGAAATCTCTGCTCTTTCTATGTTGTGAAGTCAAGAAGGCGGACCTATCAGTGACTGCCCGCTAGGTCTGTAAGCACAGTCGTAGAGGGGAGGCTGTCAATCACTGATAGGACCACCTGCTTGACTTCAGAAAGTAGAATGATCAGAGATTTTGATGGGTAAATGCCAAATTATTCTAAATCTTAGTCTGATCATCTCTTTCTGCTCTGTAACCTGTTGCCTTCAGATTGGACAGCTTTTTTTCTATGTGACGGATTCACTTTAAATATGTCCAGACCATGCAACCCAATTTTTCTTTCCTTCGCTTTTTTTCTTGACTTAATATTCTATTATTTACTTGGGGTGCTGAAATATACTGTATATGCTGTTAGCATTATAATGGTGTCTCAGCGTGGGTGCCTGACACGGCTGCAATTTTGGCATAAGGCCTGCTACTCCCACAAACCCTGTCGAGTTTCAGGTTCCATTACAGGTTCACATCCATCAGTAAGAACATTATTCTTTCCAGACTTATAGTACAGCATAATTATAGAACAATTTCCTCATTATGATGTTTACAACATACAATCTCCAGCCTGGAATATTTCTACTTCTGCATGCTGTGACAATGCAACACATTATTAGTGCGAAATCCTGCAAGGATAATGGTTTGATATATTATAGAAAAGAAATACTGGTGTTCTGTAGAATAAAAATAGTCCAAGTATGCATCAGAAGGGGTACTATTCATCCTTAACCCCTTAAAGACCGAGCCAATTTTTGTTTTTGCATATCTGTTTTTTTTCCTCCCCACCTTCCATAATTTTTTTTTTCGGTCCACAGAGTCACATGATGGCTTATTGTTTGTGGGACAAATTGTACTTTGTAATGGCACCATTCAATATCCTGTACAATGTACTTGGAAAGCTGGAAAAAAATTCAGAATGGGGTGGAATTTTGCGTCAATTTCAGATGGGTATAATTTTTATGGTGTTCACTGTGTGGTAAAAATGACATGTTACCTGTATTCTGTGGGTCAGTCCAATCATGGCAATACCAACTTTATGTAGTATTTGTAATGTTTTGATAACTTTTAAAAAATTAAAAACTATGCAAAATAGAACCTTTTGTGTCGCCATCTCCTGACACCTGTAACATTTTCATAGTTACAAGTATGGAGCTGGGTATGGTGTCTTTTTTTGCAGAACAAGATGACGTTTTTATTGATACCATTTGGGGGAAGGTCTGATGGTTTAATCACTTTTTATTCAAATTTTTTTAGGAGGCAAAGTGTTAAAAAAAAAAAAAAAAAGCCATTTGGCTATTTTGATTTTTTTCCCTGCTATGCCGTTCACCGTATGGGATAAATATTTTAATAGTTCGGCATTTATGTTTACTTTTGTTATTTATTTTTATATGTGATCTGTGGAAGGGGGGTGATTTAAACTTTTATGTTTTTTTAATACTTTTAAAAACATTTTTTTTCTTCTTTTACTTGTTCAGAATCCCTAAGGACCTTGAATCATAGAGGGTCTGATCGCTCATACTATACACTGCAATACTAATATATTGCAGGGAATAGTTAAATCCATTCACTTCTATTACACTCTGCCTATGCTGTGTAATAGAACTATGGCAATGACAAGCCTGGGAGTCTTCAATATGGCAACTGATCACCGCCCTCTGATGATATTTCAGGGGGCAGCGATCTGACAAAGATGGCGATGCCCGTGGTTACTGCGCACTTTAGATGCCTCAGTCGTGTTTAACCGCGGTAAGTGTTAACAGCTGTGATTGGTTTTGGCACCAATTGCAGCTGTTAGCAGTGGATTCTGGCTGTATTATACAGCCGATACCCACCGTGTATGGAGAGAGCTGAACTTCTGAGCCCTCTCCATACATCCCCATGCAACCACGGAGGTAATAGTATAGTCCTTGGTCGTTAAGGGGTTAAGGAGACATTGTTTTTTATCAGGCCATCTTGTGGTGTACTGGGACTTATTAGACTATGCCTACCCTGCTAAGAATTCTGATTAAAGAATATGCAAGTAATTCCTCCTTGGTGGAAAAGGGACTGCTTGCTCTAGCGTCACCTAAAGGAGACATAGTACCCCTTCTGATTTCTCACTCCACCAGCCAGTACCCTGCTTCACACTGATGAGTGTGGATGGGTCTCTTTTTCCTTTTGGAGAAGATATTCTGGCTTAACTTTATTCCCAGATCTTGCTACTAGATTTCTGCATAACCAGGCATTGATCTATAGGGAGTTGCCTAGAGCAAGTTCCCTTTTTCCACCAAGGAGAACGTATTTGCATCTTCTTAGTTCAAGCATGGAGACTCTTCACTCTTAACTCAAGAAAATATATTTTTACTGCAGTCTTGGCAACTTCCAATAAAGTGTTAGTATTGTGTACTACTTTAGTTCGACTGATATAGTCCTGAAATGCATCCTGCATGTACTGTAGATATTAGATTTAGTTCGCAGAAAAATAGAATGACTGTGCTTATTAAAAATTAGTATTTACATCTCATTATTATTCCCTTTTTATTGCCTCTGGACAAGTGTTCCTAGTGAGTAGTACATCTTTGATCCTACCTTTGCATTCATTATGCTTTATGAAATATTGAGATTGCATACATCCCCACAAGCAAGCAGATATAAAATATATTGTAGATAGGAAACCAATGTACTCTAAACTATAAGGTCCTATTCCAATACTCATAATTTGGTGCAGATTCAACACTTTAAATCTGTCAAACATTCCTCCTCCAATGGATATGAACAAGGTTTATGTAACCCCCTTCACATGCTCTGGAAAACAATGCATGGATTATTGTCCACACTGCAGAAAAAAGACAACATGGTACATATTCTGTGAGCTTCCTCATGGGAATCACAGGAGATTAGCCACACGGGGGTTAATCCTCGTGCGCATCAGTGTCAGCCTTGCATTATAGTTGATAACCGCAGAAATTTGAGTGTCAGACAATAGGTAAAGGGTTAAGCTAAGTTCAAAGTTTGATTTCAGTTTAAAAAAAAAAAAAACAGACATGTGATGGACTCCGTTATTTTTAAGTGCCTTATTTTTAAGGTCCCTCGGGGTACGTTTATGTTCATTATAGAACAGATCAGTATTTGCCCATTTTTCCAGACAAAACGGTGATGATGTGAACGTAGTATTATTCCCATCTTGGCATTAATGGCTTTATCCATAGTATATACCATATATGATAGATGTAGGCCTCAACTCTGGGTTGTGCATCTGTCTTGAGAACGGGAACAGTTCGCAGCGACTCTCTGGATTCACTTGTACAGTATCTCTGAAAATGACCAAGGCTGTCTGCAAGGCTATTTTTCAGAAGATGTATATAAGGGGGTGGAGAAACTTGTGCATGCATAGTCCACTCTTATAAACTATGTTGTCTATGCATAGGACCCCATTGTCAAGATAGATGTGAATCCCAGAGGTGGGATCTCTATCTATCAGGCATTTATAAGATTTCCTTTGGCTGTATCCATAAATGCCAAGATGGGAATATAATTTTATTATTATTATTATTATTAATAATGTGAAACAAAAAGGTCTATCAAGTCAAACCTGCCATGGATTTTATTGCAAATACATGTCAGGTTTTCCATAGATATATCTGTCACTTGTGAAGAAACTCTAAATCAGCAATAGGTAAACATAATAAAAATGGATATTCAAGAAAAATTCATGTAATTCATGTACCTGGGGACTACATTCCAGTCTGTTTGCCCATCTGTTTGTTCAATGTAATATGCCCAACGCCATGTCCCTAACTGATGTATTAGTGAGTTGTTAACTTTTTAGAGAAATACCTTGAGACATTGCAGACATATTGCAGAAAAATGTGCTGTTAATCTACAAGTAAAGCACTGGTTTGCAAATTTCACTGACTATGCAATATGTGAAATCTATGGCTTTTTAACAGAATAGATCATGACCTTCTATCTGTGGGGATTTGTTGTACAGCATGCGAATATGGTTTTGTAAAACCTAATTTACATGCATGAAACTTAATTGTAGATTTTCAGTGCGGTATCCTCGATGATCTTGCCATATGTGCACGTAGCCAAAGGGAATGTTGCAGTGGCACATAATGCATGTGATAGACATTTCTGTTATTAGCTATACAGTTTAGAAGACTGCACAGTTGTTTTTTTGTAGCTCAAGAAGGAAGTTTCGCTATACAGGGCCTTCCAGAATTTCACCAAGAATAAGAGTCTTCTACTGTGCATTATTTCTTTTACAGGTCAACTGTATGTTATGGACCTCGCCCCTCGCCAAAACAAGTCAGGTATTGGATTTTTGTATTTCTGACTTGCTGGCTTATTCATTGGCATTAGAATCACAGCATAGTCCATGGAAACCATTTGCATTTATTCATAGCTTTATGTCAGCTTTTCATGTTCTTGTTACATGGGGTAGTTGTTAATCTTTGTTATATTATGGCCAGAAAACAATGACCAGTGCATACTGATACTTTGCTCACACTCGTTCTTTTCCTTCAGGTTTCTGTTACTTTTTGTCTTTCCTGACAGTGAATTAAAAAAAAATTGAAACCTGACTGGCCAAGCAAATGCGTGGAAATAAAACTGATCATGATGGATCATAACAGATAATGACAAATCAGATCTGTCGTATCCATCAGGGATCTTGTAAAAACAGAAGTCATTCCAGTTTACATAATGCCTTATTTTCTGGAACAGATGCTAAAAAAAAACCCAACAAAGCTTAGCAAAAACAAAACACAAAAGATAAATAAAATTTTCCTGTTTAGTACATATAATATATTGCACATTTTTACATTTTCTCCATAAGATATTCTAATATTAAATATTCAATAAGTAAAACAAAACTAATATATTCATGTCCAGGACACACCATGACACAATCCTGTAAATGGCATGGAATCATGGCTTGTTGAGTTAAAATTTAGATCATATAAATGGATCCAGTTTGACAATGTTGGCTGTTTTCATTGCTTTTGTCTTTTATTGCATGAAAGCATATATATATCTGTATGCATCTGTATTACTTTACATCGTTACTGTAATGGATGTTACAATTTAGCCTTTTTTATATAGCCAAAAATAAAAATAAAATAAATTCTTAGATTGTATTGTATTAATTGATTGTATGCTTTGCATCTAGATTTCCCTCCTGAATGTTGCACACTGGATGTGTGCCCTTCAAAAAAGTGCCTTACATATCCATCCCAAGGCAACCTTTTTTTGGGTTATCTGATAGGGAAACAGGGCTCATCTCACTGATTCACCACTGCACCAGATCCAACCCTGCTGGTGTCCCCCTGGTCTCTACTTCCTGGACCCTCCTCACACACAGAAAATGAACACTAAGCCAGTCATTGGTCGAAGCAACTTCCACCTAGGCCAGTGATTGGCTGTGTGGGCATTTCCTGACAATTCCTGTGTATCGACCTGGAAGTAGAGACTAGTGGCGACATAGTAAGCATTAGAATGGAAGCGCCAGAGGATTGGCAAGGTGACTCCTGCTTCTATTATTTTTTTGAACCCACTCTGAGCCTGTTTTACAGATTTTTACCCCGCAGACAAATTTATTTAAGAATAATTTATAAATTAGGCTTATAAACATTGGTGTGTTATGGATGGTAATCCATGTGTAAATGGGTAGTAGTTCAGATCATGTACTGTAAATCACTGTCAATAACATACTATTGGTATATGAATTTCAGAAATTGTACCTGGTGCGTAAGGGCTGCTTTACACAGGCATATTCAGCCCATTAAATACAGACTGTATGTCAGCTGTATTTCCCATACTTAACAGTATCTGCTGACCTGGTTTCACAGTAACATAGTTATTTATGATGCAGTGAGTGGATGCCTCACTATAGGACTGCTGTCCCGTTTTGAAATCTTGCTTTCAGTATGGGACAGTAGTCCCACAGTGAGGCAGTGACCCACAGATTACAGATGACTATGTAACGGAGCTTGTTTGCCTATTGGAAAAAATGGAATTGTTCCATGTTTCACTAAAACTCTCAAACATTTAAAAGCCTCCTAGCATATGTACCTTAGTGTGTAAATTCTGTGATGCTCTCTATTGCTCTCTAGTACAGTTTATGAGCTTCATTCACTTTCAGGCTGTTCACTCAATTTATTTCAATTTGGGGGAAGTATTAGGAGACTTATGCTGGCCATACACATTACATTTTAGACCCCATGCATATGGTCAAATTTGCAGCGGAATGCACTTGGCTGACAATCGGAGTGACATCCGAGTGCATTCCATTATGCACTTACCTTTATGGGGACTTCCAAACCATTATATTGTGATGAAACAGCAGGATAGGACCTTTGGATGCCCCCTCGGATGGCACACTCAGACGTGTGCATGGAGCCTTAGAGTGCCATTGCTCATCTGAAATTAACATTGTTGTTCATTTGCACAGATGACTGTACCAAACACACAAACAACAAAGAATGTTCCGATGAATGTTTGTTATACAAAACTCCAACCCATAGGGTTTCTGACCAGCCCATATTTTGAAAAATATATACCCACAATACACAAATCACCCACAAGTCTGTCAGTCTAGCCCATACACAAACCGACAAACAGCTGAAAAAAAAATTCACACAACCACAACACAACAAATTCTAGTTGTTACCAACTTTAGTTGATGGGTGACTATATGGAATGAATGCTCATGGTTTTCAGAATGTTCCACTTCTGCCAGTTCATAAATCTAAAGTCTAATGTGTATGGCCAGCTTTAGGGTTAGTTCACACGTCGGATTTTGCGGCAGGACCCACCAGACAAAATCTGCCTTGAAAATTTTTCCTACTTCCCATTCACTTCAATCAGAAGATCGGACATGATGATTCTTTTTTACCCTAGCTGATTTTTTCACCTAGTGAAAAAAGAAGCATTTGGCTCCCATTAAAATGAATGGAAGACAGAATTTTTGCAGGGATCCTGCCATTCTGCCATGAGAACTTATCCTAAAAGGGGTTTCCAGGAGTTGGGGGTTGTCCAGGGAGTTAAACCTATCCTACTTTATTAAAAAAATCTCACAAAGTCTATAGTAAAATAGGCCACAAAAAATATCAAATTGCTAAATTAAAAACATAACTTTTAATAGGCTAATAAATAAATAAAACACATAGTGTATCCAAACAATGACAGTACCCATGTATAACAACTTGAGGAAGATACCAAATATCCCAGCCCACACAGAGGCGAAGCTAGGGGTTCAGCACAGGGGGGGCGAACATGTCCAAGTGGGCCCCCAACTTGGACATGTTCGTATACCGATACTATCAGTATATGGTGAGCGTATAGTAGTATATAGCGGCTCTACACAGTGCTCTGCAGACGATTTAGGTGAATACAGGGCAGTAACATTTAGTGAATTACAGGTGACGTCTCTGACTAATCGTTCACATTCCCCATCTCTTTCATCTGGACGGCCATGACCATTGCTTCTAGTCTCTGTAAAATTTGCAACACAGACATCTTTGGCTCCTCACTTTTCCAGGCACCTGACCCATATTGTCCTTCCCTACACAAAGACCCCTTCCTGATGCTACCCCGAACTATAAAATATATAATATAACCCCCAATAATGAATAATACTCCCAAGTGCAGCTTTATATTAGTAACTTCTCTGTGCACCCCCTGTAAATAGTGCCCCTTATTAATAATGCCCCATGTGTTTCCTAATTAAAAAGGAAAAAAAAAAAAAAACAAGGGAAAAAAAATTATTGGGGTTCCAATACCCGGGACACCCAGGAATGAATCGTGGTACCTGTGTAAGCGCCATGACCCCTTCTCTGTTTACATAGTGTCATTCTTTTCATAGCGGCCATGTAATGTAACTACAGCCTCATCCTATACACGTCTATGTGACAAGAATGGAATTACATCACACGGTCACTATAAACAGACAGCGTGTGATATAAACAGGTGCCATAGGCCCCCATACAGCTGATCCGTGGGGAATCACTTATCTCTTATTGATCGCAGTTTTTCCTGCAGCACTTTGCACAGAAAGTTCGCAGAGGTTTCCCCTGTGGACTTTCTGCTTCAATTATATCTATAGGGAAACCACTGACGTTTCTGTAGGTATAACTGACATGCTGCGATTTCCAAAACAGCGACTGTTTTGGAAATCGCAGCATGTCAATTATACCTATGGAAACACTGGCAGTTTCTGTATAGGTGTATTAAAAACAGAAACTCCACAGGGGAAACCTCTGCAGACCTTCTGTGAAAAGCGCTGCGGGAAAAACCACAATGTTACCGCCACAGTTTTTCCTGCAGCACTTTTTTTTTGCTGCAGCTCGCTATGTGGGGCCTTAGTCTTAATAAAGCCCAAGTGCCACCTTAATTAAATAAATTGCCCCCTCATATTATGTCCCCGATTCCCCCTGACATTAATACTGCACCTCTAATGACCCCTTATATCAATGACCACCCCCTTATGTTCTTAATGCCTCCTAATATAAATGATGCCCCCTAATGGCCCCTTATATAAATAACCTCCCACCCTTGTATTCATAATACCCCCTAATAAGCCTTATATAAATGACCCCCCATCATCATAATGCCCCCTAATGAATCCTCCCTTTATAGTTATATTTTCCCCTCCTAACCACCCCTTATACTATTACATACCTCCCAACTTTCAAAGGACAGAAAGACGGTCAAAATCTGTGGTGTGCTATGTGCGCCGCGGCAAATTTAGCTCCACCCACTTCTACGTTGACTCCGTCCATTCTCATCTATTTTTCCATGTGCCCCCACACAGTATAATGCTCCTACAATAACCCTAACATTATATACCCCCATATTATAATGTTCTCCTCCAATTGCCCCACAGTACTAAGTCTCTCTCCTCGTGCCCCAGTTTAAACTGGCGGAAACTAGAGGGGGACATTAAACTGGGGCAGCTGGAGGGTGACATTAAACTATGGGGCAGCTGGAGGGTGACATTAAATATTTGGGGTAGTTGGAGGGGGACATTAAACTATGGAGCAGCTGGAGGGTGACATTAAACTATGGGGCAGCTGGAGGGTAACATTAAACATTTGGGGTAGTTGGAGGGGGACATTAAACTGGGGGCAACTAGAGGCAGACATGTCCCCCTCCAGCTACCCCCGACGGTTTAATGTCCTCCTCCATCTGCCCCCCATTTTAATGTCACCCTCCATCTGCTCCCCCAGCTTAATGTCCCCCCCTCCATCTGCCCCCAGTTTAATGTCCCCCTTTATCTGTCACCAGCTTAATGCCCCCTCCATCTGCCCCCAGTTTAATGTCCCCCTTTATCTGTCACCAGCTTAATGTCCCCCTTTATCTGCCAGCATTTTAATTGCCCCCTTCATCTGCCTTCAGTTTAACTGGCCCCTACATCTACCCCCAGTTCCCCCCTCTTCCTCACACATGCTGTCTCTCTGTCTCTTCATCACTCTCTGTTCCCAGATTTCTGTGTAACATCACAGTCTGTCCCGCAGTATCCAGAATAGCTCCGCCCACGCAAGAGTCTGATCACATGGTCCTGACGTCATCAAAGGTCCTTTACCCACTAGGATTTAGCATCTACCATTTAGACTTTACCCTCCCCTAATAAAGTTTGTTAACAGCAAAACACTTAAGGGGCATAGCGGGACAAACTATAAGCTATCTGGGACCACGGGACAGCTGTGTAAAATCAGGACTCCACCACTGGGAGCTATGCTATTAATATACCCACAAAAAAAAAAAAAAAAGTCATACTCACCTACCTGCGATGCTGATGAATGGAGCCGCCGCTTCCTCCCTGTCCACGCACAGGACGTCTGTGTCTGAGCACAGGCGGTGCGATGTTGTGACGTCATCGCGCCACCCGTGCTGAGAGGTAGACATCTGTCTGTGGTCTCAGCGTCTTGTAAACCGCAAGCCTGTATTGGCTTGCGATTTACAATACTGTTAAGTTGCAGGAAACCTTTTAACTAGATCGGTGTCTGCAGACACCGATCTAGTTAGAAATAAAGGATGTACAGTGCCTTGCGAAAGTATTCGGCCCCCTTGAACTTTTCAACCTTTTGTCACATTTCAGGCTTCAAACATAAAGATATAAAATTTTACATTTTTGGTGAAGAATCAACAACAAGTGGGACATCATGAAGACCAAGGAACACACCAGGTACAGTGCTGGCCAAAAGTATTGGCACCCCTGCAATTCTGTCAGATAATACTCAATTTCTTCCAGAAAATGATTGCAATCACAAATGCTTTGGTAATAATATCTTCATTTATTTTGCTTGCAATGAAAAAACACAAAAGAGAATGAAAAAAAAAGTCAAATCATTGATCATTTTACACAAAACTCCAAAAATGGGCCGGACAAAAGTATTGGCACCCTCAGCCTAATACTTGGTAGCACAACCTTTAGACAAAATAACTGCGAACAACCGCTTCCGGTAACCATCAATGAGTTTCTTACAATGCTCTGCTGGAATTTTAGACCATTCTTCTTTGGCAGATTTCTCCAGGTCCCTGAGATTTGAAGGGTGCCTTCTCCAAACTGCCATTTTGAGATCTCTCCACAGGTGTTCTATGGGATTCAGGTCTGGACTCATTGCTGGCCACTTTAGAAGTCACCAGTGCTTTCTCTCAAACCATTTTCTAGTGCTTTTTGAAGTGTGTTTTGGGTCATTGTCCTGCTGGAAGACTCATGACCTCTGAGGGAGACCCAGCTTTCTCACACTGGGCCCGACATTATGCTGCAAAATTTGTTGGTAGTCTTCAGACTTCATAATGCCATGCACACGGTCAAGCAGTCCAGTGCCAGAGGCAGCAAAGCAAACCCAAAACATCAGGGAACCTCCGCCATGTTTGACTGTAGGGACCGTGTTCTTTTCTTTGAAGGCCTTTTTTTTTTTTCCTGTAAACTCTATGTTGATGCCTTTTCCCAAAAAGCTCTACTTTTGTCTCATCTGACCAGAGAACATTCTTCCAAAAAGTTTTGGGATTTCTCAGGTAAGTTTTGGCAAACTCCAGCCTGGTTTTTTTTATGTCTCTGGGTCAGAAGTGGGGTCTTCCTGGGTATCCTACTATAGAGTCCCTTTTCATTCAGACGTCGACAGATAGTACGGGTTGACACTTTTGTACCCTCGGACTGCAGGGCAGCTAGAACTTGTTTGGATGTTAGTCGAGGTTCTTTAGCCACCATCCGCACAATCTTTTGTTGAAATCTCTCGTCAATTTTTCTTTTCCGTCCACATCTAGGGAGGTTAGCCACAGTACCATGGGCTTTAAACTTCTTGATGACACTGCGCACGGTAGACACAGAAACATTCAAGTCTTTGGAGATGGACTTGTAGCCTTGAGATTGCTCATGCTTCCTCACAATTTTGCTTCTCAAGTCCTCAGACAGTTCTTTGGTCTTCTTTCTTTTCTCCATGCTCAATGTGGTACACACAAGGACACAGGACACAGGTTGAGTCAACTTTAATCCATTTCAACTGGCTGCAAATGTGATTTAGTTATTGCCACCACCTGTTATGTGCCACAGGTAAGTAACAGGTGCTGTTAATTACACAAATTAGAGAAGCATCACATGATTTTTCAGAGGGTGCCAATACTTTTGTCCACCCCCTTTTTTATGTTTGGTGTGGAATTATATCCAATTTGGCTTTTTGACAATTATTTTTGTGGTTTTCCATTGAAGACAAATTAAATGAAGATATTATTACCAAAGCATTTGTGATTGCAATCATTTTCTGCAAGAAATTGAGTATTATCTGACAGAATTGCAGGGGTGCCAATACTTTTGGCCAGCACTGTAGGTCCGTGATACTGTTGTGGTGAAGTTTAAAGCCGGATTTGGATACAAAAAAGATTTCCCAAACTTTAAACATCCCAAGGAGCACTGTGCAAGCGATCATATTGAAATGGAAGGAGTATCAGACCACTGCAAATCTACCAAGACCCGGCCGTCCCTCTAAACTTTCATCTCAAACAAGAAGAAGACTGATCAGAGATGCAGCCAAGAGGCCCATGATCACTCTGGATGAACTGCAGAGCTCTACAGCTGAGGTGGGAGAGTCTGTCCATAGGACAACAATCAGTCGTACACTGCACAAATCTGGCCTTTATGGAAGAGTGGCAAGAAGAAAGCCATTTCTCAAAGATCTCCATAAATAGTCTTGTTTAAAGTTTGCCACAAGCCACCTGGGAGACACACCAAACATGTGGAAGAAGGTGCTCTGGTCAGATGAAACCAAAATCGAACTTTTTGGCCACAATGCAAAACGATATGTTTGGCGTAAAAGCAACACAGCTCATCACCCTGAACACACCATCCCCACTGTCAAACATGGTGGTGGCAGCATCATGGTTTGGGCCTGCTTTTCTTCAGCAGGGACAGGGAAGATTGTCAAAATTGATGGGAAGATGGATGGAGCCAAATACAGGACCATTCTGGAAGAAAACCTGTTGGAGTCTGCAAAAGACCTGAGACTGGGACGGAGATTTATCTTCCAACAAGACAATGATCTACAATGGAATCTTCCAACAAGGCAAAATCTACAATGGAATGGTTCACAAATAAAAATATCCAGGCGTTAGAATGGCCAAGTCAAAGTCCAGATCTGAATCCAATCGAGAATCTGTGGAAAGAGCTGAAAACTGCTGTTCACAAATGCTCTCCATCGAACCTCACTGAGCTCGAGCTGTTTTCCAAGGAAGAATGGGCAAGAATTTCAGTCTCTCGATGTGCAAAACTGATAGAGACATACCCCAAGCAACTTGCAGCTGTAATTGCAGCAAAAGGTGGCGCTACAAAGTATTAACTTAAGGGGGCCGAATAATTTGGCACGCCCCACTTTTCAGTTTTTTATTTTTTACAAAAGTTTCAAATATCCAATAAATGTTGTTCCACTTCACAATTGTGTCCCACTTGTTGTTGATTCTTCACCAAAAATTTTAATTTTATATCTTTATGTTTGAAGCCTGAAATGTGGCAAAAGGTTGAAAAGTTCAAGGGGGCGAAATACTTTTGCAAGGCACTGTATTAATGGCGGCCCCGTGGTGGGCCCCAGAGAGTCAGTGGGCCCGGGGCAGCTGCCCCCTCTGCCCCCCCCGTTAGCTACGCCTCTGAGCCCACACTAAGATCCTGTGTGATATAACAGCAGCTGATATACTCATGGGGAGACAGCCTACACATGGACTTTCCCCTCATATACACTAATCTCCCTCATACAAATATGAGAGGATCACTACTTTCCAAAAGGTGTATGATGCACAGGCTGAACCTAATCATATAGAGACTCAGGCAGTGAGGTTACTGGCCTAATACCACGCCAACACCACCTGTAGTCTCAAGTCAGCCTTGGGCTCAACACGAAATGGAAGAGTAACGCTCCTAGGGTACCAAAACAGACCCAAAGCATTTCATTATTATAAGTCATCTGATGTGGTCACACTATACCAGCAATGTATCATGGTGTTTTTATTTGCAATTCTGACATTAACAGCAGTTCTTACTGCCTTCTTTACTGTGACCCCTTTTTCTAAGTAATAGGCAAGCATCGTTAGCCATCCATTAGCCCTATCCTACTTCCTCCGGCACTTTTATCATGCTGGACACAGGGGTTCCAACCTGGTTCTGACCCTGGGTCGCTCCACCCCTTACTCCTCTCCCGTTTTCATCCTATAGTCAGTCACTGCCCCATAGTATAGGTGAAATCAGGAAAGGAGGGAAAGTGACCTAGGGGTTGGGTGCTGGTTCTGATCATGTGACCCAGGCTCAGAACCAGGCGGGAACCCTGGGTCCACCATGAAGAAACCCCCAGTGAAAGGTAAGTGTAACTCCCCTAATAATCCCTTTAACTATTTATGGCCTGTTCTTAGGATAGGTCATAAATATGAGAATGGTGGGGGTCTGTCTCCCCCACCAAGAAAATGTTTGGTGGGGGAGACAATGTTGCAGTTTTAAGAAGGACACTGTGGCCTCTTGAATGCTTGCACAGTGCCGTACAGTGTACCAGAGCTCTGCTTCAGATAGTGACAGATCCCCACCACTCTGATATTGATGATCTATACTAAGGAGAGGTCATCAATATCAGACTCCCAGAAAACCCCTTTAAAACATTCATATTCTTCAGGCTGAGAAAGTCAGATAGAGAGCAATTAACTTATTATTTTACTAATATAAGGAATTAAGTGTCTATATTGGGAACCTGCCTGTAAGAGGGTTATTTTTAGCAGGATTATTGGCCCTTTTATTGGTATATATCCTGGGACCCCACACAAGGATGGGCCCAGAAACACTGTCAGACACTGGAGATAATTGGTACAGATGTATACTCAAGTTTGCGGCAGCAAGTTTGGTGGTTACAGAGATCTTACAAGAGGCAATGAGGTTGATGGTTACAGAAGTGTATCAAGAGGCAATTGTGTCCTCACTCAGAGACTGTTTATTAACAGTCTCTGAGCGAGGTCACAGGCTTTCAAGTCATGCACCTTTGCAGAGGTAAAGTTCTTTTCAGTTTTACTTCTTACAGAGCTACAGAGCAACAATCTTTTACAGATAATTCTAACCTGTGGTTGCCATTAGCAGCATCACACAATACACTATACAGGTCACATTGTCATAAATGTGGCTCACCTATTTCCATAGAACTTGGTCTTTCTTTTGGAGACTCCAACGTGCAGGATTTTTCAATCTCATATTGAAAGTAGCGGACCCCATTATAGTGAAGACGGTCTGTCGGTAACCGCTGTTTTAGCAGCCAAGCGCAGATATGAACCTAGCCTCATTATGCAAAAATGTTGAAACACAAAAAGCACAAAAAAATCTTGTAAGAGATTAAACAAATCATCTGGAGATAGATCTGTCAACATTCAACCGCTATCTATGTGAATAGAAAAATCAGGGAGACCTCAGCATACAATTGATCCATATAGTATTTATTATGTCAGGAAAAAATATGCAAAATTGCTTTTGTGCAACCCAAAACATTTGCCTGCACTAAATAAATACATGTGGGTGGTAATGTATGCTGATGTCCTTCTGGCTTGTGTACTTTCATTGTTCTGTAATGAGTCACAACTTAATTTCATGTTATTGGTCTTGTTCTCACTAGTCTAGTCTAACTAGTCTAACACTAGTTAGTGTCTGAATTAGCAATACTAAAGCGGGGTCCATTATATTACTCATTTAGGCTCCGTTTTCATATGGAGTGTAACACAGAAAGAAGAAATATTGTACAAATTAATGTTGATTACTTTACCAACACACAGATTTTGCTGTGAAAGTCCATGGCAAATCAGCAGTACATCACTTCCCAAATTATTATGCAAATCGGATTTAAGTGTCATAAAGATTAAACTTTTTGTTTTTCAATTACATTTATGGATGGTCTTGTGTCTCAGGGCTCTTTGCATCACTAAAATCAGTCTCAACACCTGTGGTAATTAGATTATCAGGTAAGCCCAATTAAAGGAAACCAACTTAAGGACTTTTGCAAAAAAGAGTCAAATAGTGCAAAACCTTGGGCAAGATATGAAAATAATTACATATTTCACGAAAGCTTAAGTGCGATCATCGTACTGGGAAGAGATCTGTGGCTGACTCAGAGCACAGATTGGTTTGTGCAGAAAAGGGGATAATGAGGAAGGTTTCTGCCAGACAAATTCATTGGATAAAGAGAGCATCTACTAAAATATTGTTAAAAAGCAGCAAACAGGTATTTGAAGCTGCTGATGCCTCTGGGGTACCACAAATCTCAATGTGTAGGATCCTCCAGAGGCTTGCAGTTGTGCATAAACCTACTATTCGGCCACCCCTAAATAGTGCTCACAAGCGGAAATGGTTGCAGTGGACCAAGATATACTTGAAGATTTGTTTACTGATGAGTGCCGTGCAACCCTGGATGGCTCAGGTGGATGGTTGGTGGATGGCCATCATGTCCCAAGGCTGCGACGTCAGCAAGGAGGTGGCATAGTCATGTTTTGGGCCAGAATCATGGGAGAGAGAACTGGTAGGCCCCTTTAGAGTCCCTGAAGGTGTGAAAATAACTTCTGCAAATTATATAGAGATTCCGATTGACGACTTTCTTCCATGGTACAAAAAGAAGAACCGTGTCTTCTGTAGCAAAATCATCTTCATGTCTGGCAATGCACCATCTCATGCAGTCCTATTGAGAACCTTTGGAGTATCCTCAAGCAAAAGATCTATGAGGGTGGGAGGCAGTTCACATCAAAACAGCAGCTCTGGGAGGCTATTCTGACATCCTGCAAAGAAATTCAAGCAGAAACTATCCAAAAACTCACACATTCAATAAATGTGCCTGTTAAATGTTTTTTTTTTATTGAAATAGCTTTTGATTTCAGTAAATGTGGCTTCTTAATGGTACAAATTCAACAAATGACCATTTTCAGTTCTTTACAATCTATAAAATGTTTAGAAATCTGTTGTGCATAATAATTTGGAACACACACAGCATAAAAATATACTGTGTGTGAGAAACGTTTTGTAAAATGTACTGTGGTTATGTATGTCACTTGTAGATTTGAAGAAAAAAAAATGACATTTTATGCAAATGAGAAAGGTGGTGCACTGGGGGTAGGCCTTCTCCTGCCAGCCCCTGCTAGAGAGAGAGTTGATCCTCCTGCTGCTATGACATCCTTTGAGCAGCAATTGCAGTGCTCCCAGGGTTGATTTGCACAAGACTTCAAAGTTACTTGAAAGTAAATCCACAAAAGGGACATATATAACAAAGGTTTGTTGCCTATCATCATTGTGTGATCAGTAATATAGCAGCTGAGTTTGCTTAGGGGAGGTGTAAGATTCCCTGTAAAGGGAACTTATTAGGTAGTTTTTCCACTATAATCTGGCACCATAATGTGCAGGATGAAGTAATTCCCTGTAATCTTTCTGTTGCAGCAAATTGAAGTTATAAATATTTGAAAGCCTAAAAAGTCATATGTAAAGTAACCTAAGTACTCACAGTGGGCAGAGAGCGGCTTCAGCCTAGTCATGATGTGCCCTTACTAATGGCGCCTCCTGGGAATGACTGACATCTTCTTTGTGACTTCAAGGAGGGGACAAGTGGACAACATGACAAGGCTGAGGCTGCTCCCTGACCCACATGACTTTTTATGCTTTCAAACAGTTCTAGCTTTACTTTGCTGCAACAGAAAGATTACAGAGGGACACCAATCGCAATGTACTTGATCTTGCACTTGATAGATCCAATTTAGGGTGTCCCGAAGGACTTCTGCTTCTTCTGCTCAAAAACAAACTTGACGGTAGAAAGCTTACGTAATTTTTTTTTACATGACAGTGAATGCTCCATTCGTATCAGTCATTCTATCACCGTTTAAGTCTGTTGCTCTCATCTGTCATATATATGACTATAATGATGGTCATGTGAACTTATCCTAAGGTAATGTAATTCACTAATAATTGGTCTATATTGTATATACATGTTTTATGGAATTGTGTGTATGGGCATGATCTCTTTCCTAGGTATCCTCTACTAGGGGTTCCTTAATAAACCTTATCTGCCCCCAGACTGAAGCCCCCACCTACAGTATCACACCTAATCATTTGCATTTGTACAGTAGGAAGGACCATTATATAGCAGTGGTCGAGCATGCTCGTTGCTGCTCAATAAAACAAATGTGATACTTTATACTGTATACTGTATACAAACAACGAAGACTATGGTTTTACCTTGTCATTCTGCAGAGCTATTAAGGTAACATTCAGAGGCATAGATATAGGGAGTGAAGAGGTAGCAATCACTACCAAGCCCTGGAGCTCAGTGGGCCCATATGCCTGTCTACAAGATAAGAAGACGCCAATGTTATAGACAGCATTTGGTAAGTGGGACCCCTTTTACATTTGGGCCCAGGTGCTTCAAGCCACGCCCATGGTAACAGCACACTTGCCAGCAGTAGCCCAGAGGCCGCACAAGATTGCTAATAAAATGAGGTATTGACTGTCACTATATTTGCCATCCCATTGATCGAAATGTGCACATTTATCGTGAATTTTACCATACATCTCGCAAAGGGTGAAATCCTCACTGCAGGGGTGAATTAAGACGATCATAGTCCCGGGGTTGAATGAAGACTGTGGCTAGTTTTCTGGGCCTTGTAAATGAGCTGATTATCATCTGTATAAAAAAAAAAATCATAGGAATGCTCATTGTCAATCTATTCCCAGTGGTAGGTTGTCTTTATACTGTACATTGCGCATGCAATTTGTACAACAGGCACCCGGGATGCTTCCAGACCCAGGGATCAGATAAGTGTAGCTGAAGGCACTTTTATTGGCCACAGAAGTGTGGATTTCACTGTGAAAGAGCAGCAGGCTATACCAGGTGTAGGCTACACTATGATGCTGCCCTCTTGCTTATGGGAAGACTAATTGCAGCTGTGTATTTACAAGTTCACTGCAGGTTACTTCTAAGTGCCATACACCTGTTAAAGTTGTTGAGAGATTTGAGCAGCCATGGGTCCCTAGGAGCCTCAGGCTCTGGGAAGTAACTGAAAAAGGCAATATTATAATCAGTACTGTCTCATTACAGGACAGTTCTCACACAGATTCCATGCTCTTTATATCCACAGTGTGTGGATGAGATTTGTGCCCTTCCATAGTCTAAAACCCTCCAGAGTTCTGTTTCCCCTGTTCCCATCTGATCAGCCATCCATTCCAGGTACAGTGTTTTGAGAAGATGAGAATGACCCTTGGGGTGACACCACATGGTATGTTCCAGGTGCACCCAAGACATGGCTGCGGTGCAAATGAACATGCTGTTTTCTGTTCATCCTGTCTCCTCAAAAATGAATAAAAAGTAATTAAAAAGTGAGATGTACCCTAAAATGGTACCAATGAAAATTACAAGTCTAAATGTCTCACAATAAGTAAGCCCACATATGAAAAGCTCATGCCCATGAAAAGCACAGACAGCGGATCAGATGGGAATAGGGGATACAGAACTCTGGTGGCTTAGAGAGACTATGGAAGGGCACAAATCTCATCTACACAGTCGATATAATGAGCAGGGAATCTGTGTGGGAACTGTCCTGTAATGAAACAGTACTGATTATAATATTGCCTTTTTGGGTGGCTTCCCATAGCCTGAGGCTCCTGGGGACTCATGGCCGCTCAAATCTCTCAACAACTTTAACAGGTTTATGCCACTTAGAGGTAACCTGCAGTGAACCTGTAAATACACAGCTGTAGTTTGTCTTCCCATGAGCAAGAGGACAGCATCATCTTACATACACCCCTTCTGATGATGGATGCTGGAGTGTTATCAAGTGTGTCCGCCTTCACTATGATGACAATTAACAGACACACTTGTGTTTGTGCATTGAATAAAATTCTTCTCAACTGGTAAGCATGGGCATCCATCTACTTTTTTGGGGGAAAACATTCTCTTCTTCCTTTGCTGAATTGCTGCATTTCATCTGGATCCTTATACCAAGACGAGTAGAAGTCCTGCTGTTTCCTGTGATACAGTCAGTATTTATATGATGTTATAGTGGTTGTGACTCATCACAACCACAAAAAGGTGAGAGTACATCTTGACCACCTATTTTTCTATGTGCGAGTGTATTCTGACCTTCCTGGACCACTCTGCTTTCTGAGCACCATCATTTAATATCTAAAACCGTTTTACGCTATGTGCTCAGCATTTTTTTGTTTGTAGGAGAATCTTGAATGGCACTCAGTTGTGCACCCCCTCCCAATCTATCAATAGGAGGTTATATAAAGTTCCAAACACCTACCTTATGCTCCTGCAACCCCTGGGAACACCGATATTGTGGTGAAACATGTCCAGGGGGTGTTCATTAGACTGTTGTTCTTAATAATGAAAGAAGCAGATTTGTTGTGTTAAAAGATAAGACACAAATTGCAGTTGTATCTGAATACATGTACTAGTAGTGAGACATTGGAAGCTCTATGTAACAAACTATAGGTTTATAGATCTTTTTACAAATCAGCACTTATAAAATATCCTGCGTTTTTAATAGGTCATTTCTTATTTTAATTCAATCTTAATAAATTTTGTCTAATATAGAAGAATATATTGATAGAAATTGGCTTTGTGGATGAATGATTTAATAAGCCTACACTGTATAGGGTCTTTTATTAAAGCATAACTGTGTAAGACATCTGTTTTTGTAGGACAAGTTGTATTTTTTATTTATACCATTTTGGACGCCACCACTCTCCAGATGCTTCAGTCACATCTGACAGAGGCATCTGACGGATTATTACCCACAATCAGAAAGGACTGTGAACGCGGACATTGCACCATTTTTAAAATCCCGACATCCACTGTACATGTACAGCAGATGTTAGGAAGGGATTTAAAGCAGATCCTTAAACAGGTAATCCAGTTTCTAATATTGATGGCCTAAGGATAAGTCATCAGTTTTATAAACTCTATAACCCCAGTAAGTGACTCAACTCTCTTTGAGGTGTTTTATTATTCCAGAATGAGAGGATATGGCAGTCAGATTCACAGATTTGCAACTTTACTGTTGCCCTAAGCTAGAAGATCAGTTGTTTTGTGGCGTGACAGAAATTTTATAATGGCTGCCTCACCATTATGTGCTATAACCCATTTCTCACATCTCCTAAAAGATTTAGATGTAACATACTGTAGAGGTTTATTCCAGCTGTCCAGAATCCCTAATTTTTTCCAAGCTTCAAGGTACAGGGATCATACTATATATGAGCCATTGCTAAATAGACAGAGTTGTCCACCCTTACCTTTTCCTTTTGGCTTCTTGGTTATCATGTTCAGATATATGCATAGCAAGGCAAGCAACTATTTTAAAAGCGACATGATCTTGTGAAAAGGTCACACAAAGGTAGACACTAACTATTCAGTTTATGTCTATACATCGCCATCCTGTTGGATGGCGGGGATCAAGGTGTGAATTGCATAAAAAGTTGAAATATCTGCAGGGTCTTGCTGGGCAATATGTTGTATAATTGTATAAACCTTCATACATGATGTCCTATCAGGTTTTCCTGCTGCTAATAATCAAATTATGGCTTAAACACATTTTGCACTTGTCTCTGAGGCTGTGGTCGTGTACTATATGGAGCAATTGCTCCCCTCCCCTGTCCACTACGGATAATGTTCTGCCATTCTGTCAGAAATAACTATACAGTTGCAAACAAATACCTGAGAAAAGCCCAAGTGACCACTATATAGGGAATCCAGGAACACTGAACTGTAAATACATGCTGCCAAGTAGATAACCCCCCCCCCCCCCCCAAAAAAAAAAAAAAAAAAAAAAAGAAACCAATCTATCACCAGTCAGGAAAGCTGCTTGATATCTGTGAATAATATCCCATCTGTAATCATGGTTGAGTTTAGGACGGAGTGGTTTAAATCAGGTAGGTGGTTCCGCCTGCCAGCCCATTATAGCTAACACACCAGATGCTTCTGCATATTCAGGTGCTCCATTGGTGTAGTAGAGGCTAACTATGACTCTCCTATATGCAACCCTAACCCGCCTTGTTTCACGTGGATTAAGCATGGATCCACAACATACCCAGCAGCGCCTGATTTTACCCATTCCATTCTAGCATCTACCCTGTAATCACACAAGCAGTCAGAAGTAGATACAAGACTATAGAAAACTTTTCTTACATTGTAAGCTGTGAGATTTGCAGAATCCTCAGTCTTTTGCAAACATCCAGTTTGCATACATGCCTGTGCAGGCTGTGAGGAGAATCAACCCCTCCCCTCTACATTCACTGTGTGAAGAGGGAAAATGACTGCCCTCTACTCTCACTGTCTTTCCATGTTGCCTTTTTCTGGCATCTATGGACGGACTTCCTTCGTAAAAAAAAAAAAAATAAAAAAAATAAAAGTGAAATTAGGTAGTAGGGAGACACCTAGTGTCAGAACTTTAAAAAGGCTTTTCAGGCAAAAAGCAGAAATATTTTTAATTAAAGTGCATTACATATTGGTCCAGAATCACATGCTCTATGAAATGAGACTAAGTTAGTGCCCATTTAAAGGCTTTTGTTAGCATGTCATGATATTGTGTTTAATTGCTTTCATGAGGAATTGCATTGGTTAAATGGGTTATCTGGGGAGAGATAAAGTTTACCAGTACATTCTTAGCACAGATTAAACTTTATTATTAATATACACCCTGGTCCCCCAGAGCCCTGTTTATTACCTTTGCAGAGGACCTTCCCTGTTGATGCTCTGAATGTGGCCCAAGTAGAATTCTGTGATGTCACTGAAAGGGTGACCAGGGAGGAGACAAAGAAATGAGAGAACGTATATTGGTAATAAAGCTTAACCAGTGCAGGAAATGCACTGGTAAGCTCTACTACTCCCAGGATAAACCTGTTCAACAAACTGGATATAACTTAAGTGTGGATATATGAATAGTATTGGATATATAAATAGTGTATTTACCTGGGAGTTGAAAAAGAAGGCATCCTTTTCTGCCTCCAGTTTATCCAGTTGTGCTGATTGCTGTACTGATATCTTGACAAGACTCTGGTTACTTTTGGTTTCATCAAGAACCTGACAAGTGTTACCCATAGGTAATATCCAGATAGAACTGAAAGTTATTATTAAATATAATACTGTCATCTGGAAATGTGGTAGACCTGCAAAGATGTGGAGCATCACTCCCTGTCATACAGTATTTGAAGGGAGTCTGTCAGCAGGAAAATTAATATCAAAATAACGAGAGTACAATGTGAGGCTACTGCTACACTTTCCAAAGATGCCTTTGTGTCTTTCTTTTCTACTTTGCAGATTTTCATGAAATTCAGGGTTTTATTGATATGCAAATTAGCTGTAAAGTTCTTTAGGGGTGTTACTTCTCCTGCTGGAGCTTTGCTCTCTTCATTGTATAACTGTCCCTAACTGCAGATAAAGTGTGACAAAGTGGGAGATGTCATTCAATGAAAGGGGGAAGGAACTGGGCGGCAGTTAGGGGCAGGTATCTAGAGCAGAGAGAAATGCCCTAAATCCCTTTTCAGCTAATTTTGCATAAGGATTTTCATGAGAATGGAGATACAATGCAGAATAACAAAGGGATCTTTGTTCTTAGAGTGGAAGAACAATTTTATATGCAGCTGCGTAATATACAGTATGACATAAATATCCTAACCCAGAATGTGTTTTTAACCAGTGATATCTCTGGAAATAATATAGATAGCACTGCAACTTGGTGTTACATGAAAAGAGAATCTCCTCTTTCTTATGACACTAAAAGCAAGATTCTACGTTTTATAATGCCTGAGATATAATTTATTGATGTGACCCTCCCCTACCCTCATTTGTTCTACATTTTACAAAGTCCCGTACACCATACACAGTGTGAAACTTTAGCAATGACCAATTTGAAAAATTTTTCCATATAATTTAAACAACCAGATCAAGTAAAAGAATCTCTGTGTATAGTTAAAAAAAAAGAAAGAAAAAGAAAACAAAAGACAAAAAACAAACAAAAAACAGCACCTCAGCTAAGTATATAAATAATTTAGAACAGTACTTGAGAAAATGCATAAGATTAGCAGATTCTTGCCTACATCTTGAGAAAATAGATGATTCAGCAAGTCCTGTTTTATAGTCAGGAGGCTTGATACATACAGTGTATTTAGCTTCATTTTAAATTCAGTGCTAATACTCTGCTTCCACTTTGTTTCATGGTGGTAAAGGACCTAAAAACGCCATCTTTGACAAGTAATATTAAATTATTTAAAAACCTCAAAACTTTTACAAATTGTGTTAAGGGTCTGTTTTCTTGACCACTCAAAAAAAAAAAAAAAAAGTCTGAGTCTGTTCTGGTGTTAGGAACACAATACATTGCCAAACATGGTAAATCAAGCAGTAGCAAACAAATAAAACTTTTCAGGACGCTAGACAAACTAGAATCTTGCTCTGGCAGGGTGTGGCAGATGAAGCAGACTTATATACATACCTACTGGCAGAGATTGGCTAGGGATCAACAGCAGAAAGAAGAGTACATGCAAGGTACTGTGGAGGAACAGAGAACAGACAGCTAAGGTAAATTTCTGGTGGTGCCTGCTGAGAGATGTAGTATGCCAGTGGGTGCAGACCGCTTACATTAAGTGTACCCTTGTCTAATAGGATGTGGACACTGAGACAGGATCATCTGTAATGGCCAAATATTGTTCTCCACCATCCAGAGGGAGGTTTGTGTGTGTCACGAAAACCGCCCCACTTCCCCCTCATTCCCTTGTTCTCCTTTGATTAATTTCTTACTCCTTTTCTACCTATAAATGTTCCTTTGTCCCTCTTGTAGCCTTAGAGTCCGTCAACTCGCTCATAGGTATCTGTTAATATTTATTTTTTGATATCATGTTTTTATCAACAGTGATTGGCCCCCACTCTCTGTTTATTTACATATACTGTGTGTGTTTTTTATATATATATATATATATATATATATATACACACACACACACTGGACAGTATTTACTAATATTGTCTATATTTTAGACATTGCAACATTTGATATAGTTTCAAAATGCACCAGATTTGATGCACAGTAATTAATGCTCAATGATAAATCATAGACAGACTGTCAAAGTTTGGCTTTCTGACCAAAAAAAAATGTCTTTTCTTACAAACTCCATCCTTTGTAGCTAAGTCCTGCCCACTTGTTATACAAGGAGCAGAAACTGTTAGAAAGTGTCTAAAATGCCTAAAAATGTGGTGTAAATTACAGCAGAATTCTGGCACATTTTTATAGCAAATCTGCGACACTATATTTAAAAATGTTCTATAAATAAAGAATGAAAAAAAAATTAAAATTGAATTAATTTAATTAAATTAATTGAACCAGACGACTTAGAAAAATCACTTTTCTGACTATTTTTCCCTAAATAAGACCTTGAAAATTAACTGAGCTTGATATCAAAAAAGAAAATTATCAGCTTTGATATCAAATAATAAGAAAGCCCTATAAGCCCCCCCCAAAAAATGGGGGAAACTAAGAAATTAAAATTAAAAAATAAATATTATCAGTAGAGTACAGCAATTGAAAAGGTAGAATTCTGCTATGGATATTAAGCCTGAAAGGAAACCCATGAAACAGAAATATAGCTAGTGCAGCAAAATATTTATAACTGCATATTTCACCAGACTATTTTATGTACAGGCTTTAGAAAAAGTAAATTGCTTAGCTTTGGAGACTGCAAACAGCAGCTTTTGGAAAGGGAGGTATTTTGGATTTTTCAGTTGATTAAATTGTACTGTGCTAATAAACTTCTTTAGGCTAAGGCCCCACGTAGTGAGCTGCAACCAAAAAAAGCTGCGGAAAAGACCTTGGAGAAAAAGCATTCGGTTTTTTTCGCATCACTTTTCACAGAAAGTCCACAGAGTTTTCCTCTGCAGACTTTCTGTCCCTATTATACCTATTCCGAAAATGCGTTTCCGATAGATATAATTAACATACTACGATTTACAAAAATGCAAGCATTTTTTTTAAACCACAGCTTTTCCGATGCAGATATTTTTCTACAATGTGTGGATGGGATTAGCCAGAATTGCAACGTGGGGCCCCGGCCTTACACATGGTTCACACCTGCACTCGGGTTTCCGTTCTTCAGGTCCGCTTGGGGACCTGAAAAACAGAAACCCAATCCACTTAAAAAGCGGTTACCTGCGGAAACTCGCGGTCCAAATAGACTATAGATATTTATAGTTATTATACATATTATTTTTCAAGCGGAATGGGGAACGGAATCCCTGAACAGTCACCCAGCTCAAGTGTGAACCCAGCCTTAGGGTGTATTGGTCTTTTACTAATATTTCCTACACATCCAAGTCAAAATGACCCGAGGGTATACACAAAATATCCACAGAACCTTCAATATTGCCTTGTAATTAATGATTCACAATTTTAACGTAAATTTCACATATTTTGTTAATATACAGGCAACACAAAACTCTTATCAAATTAAGTGTAGGAAGAAGGTGACATCTTTCTACTATGCAATTATATATACAAATAAATACCAAATGGAATATGAATGTCACAGAAGATGTAACATTGTACTGTTACAGATCACGAAAAACACACAATGGATAAATATACCAACCCATTAATATGTAGATACAGAGCTAGCTATGACCTTCACCGTAGACCCTAGCATGCAATCCACTCTCCACTCCCCAGAGAAATGCATGTCTAGCTTTGCATCAGTATTGGATTGGTATATCTATCCATTGTGTGTTTTGCTTTATTGATTTTTACCAGTCACTTCCAACTTACACCTGTGACATTCATATTCCATTTGGTATTTATTTGTATATATACTGTATTTGCACAATAGAAAACTGAAACCTTTCCTCCACCTTTAATTGTTTTAATATTTGATAACTGTGTTGTATTACTCATATAGTAATAATCTATGCAAGAAAGAGGCATAACTTGAAGCTCCTGGGCCTCAGTGCTTAATCTGTAATGGGGCCCCCAATTACCATGTCCTATCTGTCAGGGGTGGACAATGACAGCAAAGGGCCACTGTACTAGAACTTTGTCTGTGCCCCATCCTTCAACAGGCTTGGATACATAATGCATACATGCCACTGACACATTAGGAGCCTGATATATACATAACACGCACACAGAAGACACATCACACATGCTGGCCACACATTTGACAAACACTTGTTCACTCAGTGTACAATGTGGGGGGAATTTACTATACAATATGTACGCCATAAAACTGGCATAGAAATGGTACATCATTGGCACAGGGAACCTGACTTGTGCCAAAGATACATTACTTTTTCCCGTTTCTGCCCCGCTCACCACTTTTTAAGGTACTTGGCATAGCACGACAGGGATCAAGGGTGGAGATGCCTCAGGCCATCAGATTTCCTATTACTGATGCCAGAAAGTTGGAATTTATGTAGATTTCTGTTCTGATGCACAAGACCTCCTGACATATAATTATTATAAGAAGTCAGAGTCTCTTAAGAACTGTAAAAATTGCTTTAGATATTGGGCAGAAATTATTACACCATATTTTACACCAGTTTCTGGCGGAAAATGTGTAAAATGAATAAAAGTCACAATTTTAGAATATGATTGTGCAAAATATTGTGATTACACTTTATGTCAGAAACTGGTGTTTATTCCCCAGAGGAGAGGAGGCAGGACATGCGCCTCTTAAATTTTGGGGCATCTCACTCTGGTGCAGCTGATTATCAAGACTATACTATATGTTACCCTCATTAATAAATCTGATTCATTAGGTTATAAAAGACTATTCTTACTAAGGACCCTTTTACCAGTGTTTGGGCAAACAGGTGCTTGCAAGAATGCGCTTTAACAGTTGTTGCCTCAGGTAAACAGGGCAGTGGTCATCGGTCAAACTGTTGTTGTCAGCTGCTTACATCTTATAGTCAAGCTTAAAAATTATTGTTGTCATCAGCACATGTCCCCGTGTGCTGCCCACAATATGCAAACTGCAAGAGGACAAGCAATTGTATTAACAATTGAAATATTTGAAAACTATAGAATCACCTCTACAAGGTACTGGCACTGGTCTCTTTAAAGGGAACCTGTCAGGTGTTTTTTTCCATCAAAACTGAACCCAGCATCAAGTAATGAGCTTTCCGAAGATTTCTGTTGCAGAAATGTCAAGCTTTAAGCTTTTAAAACTTTAGATCAGCATATGCAAATGTAGCATAAAGCATACCTCCAGTTATCAGCAACTCTTCAGAAATGAATAGTACAGGTGATAAGAAACTTTGCAATATATCTTGTTACAGAATTCTGCTGATTTCCTCCTCATCTTCAGACTGTTTGTTTACATAGAGATCTGTATTTGCCTCACATGCTGAACTCTATGAAGAGGGGAGTGGGAGGAGGAGGCTGTTGCAGTTATGTGTTAGGTATAAAGCGAGAGACAGCCGACCTGTGTAGCCACTGGCCAGGACATTCACAGCAATAAAGAAACCCCAGGTCACACTCTTCCTTTTTTTCCACGTCCTGAGCTGTATGTATGCAGGAAGGGGGCAGAGCTAACACTAGCAATTCTTGTTCAGGCCTGTGAACAATAAGCCCAATTAGTTACTGAAGAGTCTCTTTAAAGGAACACTCCACTGATATATATTTTTTCTCACTATATTGCCTGAAGGATAATTCCCTTAACAGTAATAGTTATTTATTATTTAGCTTACTTGTAATAGTGCCATCATATTCCGCAGCACTTTAAAGATATTGTCAGTCACTGTCCCATATAGGGCTCACAATCTACATTCCCCATCACTATGTCTTTGGAGTATGGGAGGAAACCCACACAAACACAGGGAGAACATACAAACTCCTTACAGATGTTGTCCTTGTGATGCAGCATTACAGTGTGTGGAGGGACCACTATGTGACATTATATTGTGTGGAGAGGCCATTATGTGACATTATACTGTATTTAGGCCACTATGGGACATCATACTGTGTGGAGGGGCCACTATGAGACATTATATTGTGGGACATTATTCTTAAAGAGGAATAACACTAAGAAAAAAAAACATACACATGTGGACAAAATTGTTGGTACCCCTCGTTTAATGAAAGAAAAATCCACAATGGCCACAAAAATAACTTGAATCTGACAAAAGTAATTTGCCAAACTACATGTTGACAAGCCACAAAGCTTCTGGGAGAATGTCCTATGGACAGATGAGACAAAAATCGAAATTTTTGGCAAGGCACATCAGCTCTATGTTCACAGACGGAAAAATGAAGCATGTCTTGAAAAGAACACTGTCCCTACTGTGAAACATGGAGGAGGCTCTGTTATGTTCTGGGGCTGCTTTGCTGCATCTGGCACAGGATGTCTTAAATCTGTGCAGGGTACAATGAAATCGCAAGACTATCAAGGGATTCTAGAGAGAAATGTGCTGCCCAGTGTCAGAAAGCTCGGTCTCAGTCGAAGGTCATGGGTCTTGCAACAGGATAATGGCCCAAAACACACAGCTAAAAACACCCAAGAATGGCTAAGAGGAAAACATTGGACTATTCTGAAGTGGCCTTCTATGAGCCCTGACCTAAATCCTATTGAGCGTCTTTGGAAGGAGCTGAAACATGCCGTCTAGAAAAGGCAGCCTTCAAACCCAAGACAACTGGAGCAGTTTGCTCATGAGGAGTGGCCAAAATACCTGCTGAGAGGTGCAGAAGTCTCATTGACAGTTACAGGAATCGTTTGATTGCTGTGATTGCCTCAAAAGGTTGTGCAACAAAATATTAAGTTAAGGGTACCATCATTTCTGTCCAGGCCTGTGTCATGAGTTTTCTTTTTTTAAAAAATTCTGTTGAAGCATGGTTGAAAAGCAATGTCTGACTTTCATTTGTTCATTTTCATAGAATTTTTATATATTATTACTTTTGTCAGATTCAAGTTATTTCTGTGACCATTGTGGGTTTTTCTTTCATTAAACGAGGGGCACCAACAATTTTGTCCACATGTGTACTCAACTGTCCCCAGTGTTTCAGTTTCTGACACTGCAGCCTGTTCGATCACGAACCATGCCTCATTCCCCCTGCACCCCATGTGACCGTTAAGGTCAATTAAGTGGTCGCTGGAGAGGGACCGGTGATGTCAGTCACATACATCACCAGTCCCTCCCCATCAACTGCTGAGGCTGCTGATTGGCCTTAGTGGACACCTGGGGTGCTTGGGTTCTGAGGACTGAAGCACGGTGCACACCCAAATAGGCTGCGGCAGAAGACAGCATAGCATCAGGGAGTATGTCTTTTTATATATTACACCTGCCCAGGCCTCTCCAGAGTTTGTCCAAATCCTGAGAGTCTCTAAATTGAGGAGTCACTGGACTGTGAGTGTGATAGCTGCTGCTGTTGCACGTACAACCTATAACATTGCTTACATAGTAACAGAAATGCCTGCTTTACATGAAGTGAGAGGCAGCAGTCCTGTATAGGTTACAGTTTCCGTCTGACATGATAAGTTACATAGGACTGCTGCCTCTGCCTCCATGTAAAGTAGTCCTGTGCAAAATTACATGTGCTGTCCCTGCCTACTAGTATTGACTCCGCTTACTTGCACTACGCCCTCCTATAAAAGGGGGACACTTTTAAATTTTTTTCCACTTTCACAGTGTGACCCCTTTTTTTCAGCATGGGTTGCTGTGCAAACAGGAGGTCAATCTCTGCTGTCTGCAGATACTATTGAGGACCTCCATGTGATCTCAGGTTCATCATAGTCCTGCTCCCTGTGTTCTTCTGACCTACCTTTTCTATGAAAATGTCTCACTGCTCCTTCCTCTGCCTCTCACAAAATCTGCTCCCTACAGTCCCTCTCTTTCACATATTGCCCGTAGTTCCCCCCCTCTCTCACAGTCAGTTCACCATGCATTTATTAACATTGTTACCAGAAGGATTTGGTGCAACTTTACAAGGACATTTCAGGACCTGTGGTGACACAGCTCCAGTTAGGTATACAGAATTATTTGCTCTGCAGTGTTTTGCAGAAACAGTTAATATGGGTACAGGTACAAGGTAAAGCTGACAGCATCAGCAATAGCAGATTACAAATCTACTTCGATGACTACCTTGCACCTATGTTAGCATCAAGGTGTTGGAATGGAGTTAATACTTGCTAGCTAAAGCTCTTCTAACTAGCCCAAGCTCTGCCATGCTGTAAAAACACTGCTTGCATGCCATCCTTGGCACATGTGTCGGTTTGCCGACCTCTGCTTTAAAGCGTACCCATTGTTTCATTTTTCGCCATAATTTAAAGTGTACCTTTCATGTCCTCATCAATGTGCAATTTTATATACCGCTAGATAGCTGACAGTGTGCTGAATTCAGACTCTGAGACGCTGAGCTGTGAGACCCACCCTTCTGATAGTGGGGAGTTATCGGTGCCGAAATTAATGACACCAATATCTCCAGCAGCAAGGCACATACTGGGAAAGTTGACTATGAGTTGAATTCAGCGCACTGTCGGCTTTCTAGCAGTATATAAAATCGCACATTGAAGAGGACATGAAGGGTCCTCTTTAATAGTGTATGCAAATATAATAAACTAAATATACACAACAGGTGCATCTCAATAAATTAGAATATCTTTGAAACATTTATTTATTTCAGTAATCAGATTAAAAAGTGACCTCCTTTATTTTCTAGATTCTTTACACACAGAATGTTCTATTTCAAGGGTTTTATTTCTGTAAATGTTGATTATGGATTACAGGTAATGCAAACCCAAATCTAAGAAAATTAGAATATTGTAAAAAAGTTCAGTATTGTAAATTCAGTGTGTCACCTGCCAAGGTTTCCTAAGCCTTTAAATGGTCCCTCAGTCTGGTTCAGTAGGACACACAATCATGGAAGACGCTGATTATGAATTGTATTACTGAATCACTGAAATGAATGAACGTTTCAAAGAGATTCTAATTTATTGAGATACACCTGTATATTTTGACAAATGCCTCTTTTTTCACTTTTCAAACATTTTCTCTATCTATACTTGGCTATGGCACCAATATCTTTAACTACTCAGAAACTCTGAACTAAAAAACCAAGTCAACAACCGAGAAGGAAGGTTATATGAGCTTTCAGTCTAACTAAGGGATCATATACACAGGACAGAGCGGTTGTACACCTGTGTAAGATGTGAGGATGCCTGCACACACAGGATATTCTCAAGTTCTCCTGTGTAATATAGAATAGTCTGAGAGTATCATTGCTCAGCCTTTTCAGTATGCAGTCTCATATCAAATTCAACACTGTATTTGGCTGAAGCCCTGCTTTGCGGAAAAGCAGCTTTTTTAGTTGCAGATTTTGCTACAGTTTTTTGAGCCAAAGCCAGGAGTGGAATAAGCAGGAGGGAGAAGTATAAAATCTTCATATATATTTCCCATTCCTTCCTTAGGAAGCACTCTTCTACAAGCTTTATCGCACTTCCTATGTGCCTTTACCACCCTATTTGCTATCATCATACAGAGCCTGACAAAGGTCAGAAATGACCGAAACGTTACTCGCGCTACACTCACATTGTATGAACATTGGTTCTTCTGCATCAACACGTGTACAAAGTCTCTACTAGTGATTACTATGGGTTGGGACCCTACTTCGTTATGCCAATTTGACAGTACCTCTTACACGATTTGGAATTATGACTGTGCTGCAGCTCTGTCCTATTTAATTGAGTAGGGCTGAGCTCCATATACTAAGCATAGCCACTATGCAGTGCATGGTGCTTTGCTTGGTAAATATACAAGAGGCCACAGCAATCAAAATCCTGGAAAATCACCATAAATGTATACATGCTTGACTTTTGCATACAACAGAAGTAACATAATATTTATACTGTGTGTAGGGTAGCATAAAAAATTCCCAAACACTAATGACAGATTTATTTTTCCACTCCCCCTATAAAAATGAATCACTATGTAGTATGTAACCCATAATAGATATGGTCCCAATGAAAACGCCAACTCATCCAGCAATAAAGGCCACATGGATTTATGTCTGTAGAAAAATAGAAAAGTTATGTCACTTATAAAATAGCAACATAAAAAATATTTTGCCTTAAGAAAGAATTGTAAACCATAAACAAATATAGATATTTTGTATTAACATAATAATGATAATAAGTTAATAAATTACATGTGCCACAAAATGGTGCAACTAAAAATACATAACTCATCATACAAACAAAAAGTAAGCTCTCAGTTAGTCAGAGCATGTTCACATGACTGGTTTTTTAAGCCATTTTCTTAAAGAAACTCCATGGGAGAAATCAGAGACTGGTCCTTTAATCAATGTGATGATGAACCCCATTATGTGGGTTAATCAAACAGTATAGCCACCCACAATTCCTGCGCAGAAACTGTTTACGTGCAGAAACCGTATCAAGAATTAACCTGTCAGTTCTTCATTTTCTGCAACACTGATTGCAAATTGAAAACAATAGGAGGCGAAATTCATGCATATTTCTTATGTATTCCAACACAGAAAATGTGTCTGAATATGTGTGAAAATGAAGCTGTGTGAACATGCCCCATGTCCTTAAAGAAATAATAGGCTTTTAAATGTGGTAATTAAAAACAGAAAAGATGCATAGTGAAAGAACAAAATAGGCAGGTCCTTAAAGGGTTAAGGAATTGTCTGCACGCTCATTTCCCTTATGTAATGGAATGTTGTTCCGTAAAGTAATGTGTACTTCGTATACAGAATAGAATACAGAACTGCATTTGTTGTCCTCCATTTTACTTTCTACAGAGATTATTATTAAGAAGCCCTTATAGAGGCTGGAATGAGAACTGCAGTGAATTAATAAAACTGACATTAAGAATAATTTTAGAGAACTCAGCTCCAAGCTGGAGCGAAGGACAACACAGGAGAGGTAGTAGAAGTTTAAGTAAATAAATGCATGGCTCAAGTCTTGGTGCAAGAAAGGAGGGTTTAGGTTCCTAGACCATTGGGCTGACTTTCACTGGGGTACAAGCTATTTTCCACAGATAACATACACCTGAATGGAAAGGGGTATGCTGTGTGGGGGGGGAGAATTCTAGCGGGGGTGGCAGAGCATTTAAATTAGGAACAAGAGGGGAGGGACAGGCAAAAATTACAAAAAAAAATATCAAAACTGCAAAAAAAAAAAAAAATTCTTGGAGTCACCATATACTGACACCCTTAACTTTTTTATATTTGTGTACAAAGATGCATAAGGTGGGGCCAGATGTATTTTTTAGTTATATAATTTTGGGGAATGTCTGATGTCTTGATCACTTTTTATTCAAATTTTTATGGGAGGTGAAACTGTGAAAAAACAGTGGCTGTTTTGATTTGTTTTTCCACTACAGTGTTATGTTTGTAGACCTGGCGATTTTGGACAAAGGGATGTATAATATGTTTGTTTTTGTTTATTTTTATTTCAAATCTAGGGAAAGGGGGAGGGGTGATTTTAATTTTTAGTTTAGTTTATTATTTAAAATTTTTTTTTAACTATTTTATTAGTCCCCCTAGGGGGCTTGAACCTGCAATCATAGATCACAGGCCTGGGACCCTTCAGAAAGCTCCTGGAGCCATCCTACAACTTAAAAGGTACGGGGCCAGGGTTTTTTTTTCTTACTTATGAGGGCTACATTGCAGTCCAACGCCCATAGTTCACTACAGTACAGTACTACAGTTCACTACAGTACAGCGGAGACCAGGTAACTGCTACTTTAAAGATGGCGGCCGCTCTGCTGCAGAGTGACTGCCATATTTAAAGACTTGATATATATCTCCACTGTAATAGTATGGCAGGAAGGGGTTAAACAGGCCAATTTTCCTAGGTTAAGGGAGACACTTCAGAATATACAGTGGGGAAAAAAAGTATTTAGTCAGCCACCAATTGTGCAAGTTCTCCCACTTAAAAAGATGAGAGAGGTCTGTAATTGACATCATAGGTAGACCTCATAGGTAGACCTACTTATTTGCAAATTATGGTGGAAAATATGTATTTGGTCAATAACAAAAGTTCATCTCAATACTTTGTTATATATCCTTTGTTGGCAATGACAGAGGTCAAACGTTTTTTGTAAGTCTTCACAAGGTTGGCACACACTGTTGCTGGTATGTTGGCCCATTCCTCCATGCAGATCTCCTCTAGAGCAGTGATGTTTTGGGGCTGTCGCTGGACAACACGGACTTTCAACTCCCTCCAAAGGTTTTCTATACGGTTGAGATCTGGAGACTGGCTAGGCCACTCCAGGACCTTGAAATGCTTCTTATGAAGCCACTCCTTCTTTGCCCTGGTGGTGTGCTTGGGATCATTGTCATGCTGAAAAACCCAGCCACGTTTCATCTTCAATGCCTTTGGTGATGGAAGGAGGTTTGCACTCACTCAAAATCTCACGATACATGGCCCCATTCATTCTTTCATGTACACGGATCAGTCATCCTGGTCCCTTTGCAGAGAAACAGCCCCAAAGCATGATGTTGCCACCCCCATGCTTCACAGTAGGTATGGTGTTCTTTGGATGCAACTCAGCATTCACTCTCCTCCAAACACGACGAGTTGTGTTTCTACCAAACAGTTCTACTTTGGTTTCATCTGACCATATGACTTTCTCCCAATACTCTTCTGGAGCATCCAAATGCTCTCTAGCAAACTTCAGACGGGCCCAGATATGTACTGGCACTGCAGGATCTGAGTCCCTGGTGGCGTAGTGTGTTACTGACGGTAGCCTTTGTTACGTTAGTCCCAGCTTTCTGAAGGTCATTCATTAGGTCCCCCGTGTGGTTCTGGGATTTTTTTTCTCACTGTTCTTGTGATCATTTTGACCCCACGGGGTGAGATCTTGCGTGGAGCCCCTGATCGAGGGAGATTATCAGTGGTCTTGTATGTCTTCCATTTTCTATTTATTGCTCCCACAGTTGATTTCTTCACACCAAGCTGCTTGCCTATTGCAGATTCAGTCTTCCCAGCCTGGTGCAGGTCTATAATTTTGTTTCTGTTGTCCTTCCACAGTTCTTTGGTCTTCTCCATAGTAGAGTTTGGAGTGTGACTGTTTGAGGTTGTGGACAGGTGTCTTTTATACTGATAACAATGTCAAACAGGAGCCATTACTACAGGTAATGAGTGGAGGACAGAGGAGCCTCTTAAAGAAGAAGTTACAGGTCTGTGAGAGCCAGAAATCTTGCTTGTTTGTAGGTGACCAAATACTTATTTTCCTCCATAATTTGCAAATAAATTCTTTAAAAATCAGACAATGTAATTTTCTGGATATGTTTTCTCATTTTGTCTCTCATAGTTGAGGTCTACCTATGATGTCTCATCTTTTTAAGTGGGAGAACTTGCACAATTGGTGGCTGACTAAATACTTTTTTCCCCACTGTAGACTGGGAACAGCTACTGTCAAATAGTGATACAGAGGTTAAGTGGTAGACATTTAAATGTATGTTGAGTAAGTACATAGCAAAATGTATGCCCATAGGGAACAAGTATAAACATCTTAAATTAACAATCCCCATGGTTTACAGCTACTGTTAAAAAGGCAATAAACAATTAAAAACTGGTATTTAAAAAAATATAAATCCGAAGGGTCAGCAGTAGCCTTTGAGAATTACAAAGCACTTAATAAAATCTGTAAAAGGGAAATAAAACACAAAAATAATAAATAAATAAATAAATAAATAGCTAAAATACATCATGAAAGGCAGGTGGCTAAGGAAAGCAAAACTAACCACCCCAAATTTTTTAAATATATAAGTGCAAAAACATCAAGGTCAGAACAAGGTCCCCTAAATAATGATAATGGAGAGTTGGTCATCTGAGACCAAGAAAAAGCAGAGCTATTAAATGGATTCTTTAGTTCTGTGTATACAGAAGAACATGGAGTAGTTGGTGTAGATGACACCAATGCTGGTAATACATCAACCATTATCCTAAACTGATTCTCTCAAGTCTTGACTATTGCAATTCTCTTCTAATTGGTCTTCCTCTTACTAAACTCTCCCTCTACAATCTGTTCTGAATGCAGCCGCCAGACTCATCTTTCTGTCAAACTGGTACACAGACGCATCTACCTTGTGCCACTCGCTGCACTGGTTTCCCAATCACCACAGAATACAATATAAAATTATCACACTCGCCCACAAATCCATCCATAGCGCTGCACTTCTCTGTGTCTCCGCCCTTGTCACTGTCTACCGCCCTAACTGTCCTCTCCGTTCTGCCAATGACCTTAGACTTGCATCCTCTGTTATCTGATCATCCCACTCCCGTCTCCAAGACTTTTCTCGATCTGCATCAGTGCTCTGGAACGCTTTACCCCAAACAAATAGATTAATACCCAACTACAGCATCTTCAAAACTGCCCTAAAATCACATCTGGTTAGGCAAGCTTATCACATGACCTGATTACATTGTTCTACACCTCCATCCACTTAGCTAAGATTTCTTATCCTAAGCTAACCTATTCCTCAGAACCTTACCCCCCCCCCCCCATCTAGAAGTTACCCTGTGCTCCCTGATACCAGTTGGTGACTGGCTCATACAGCTTCAGTTATATGACCTTATTTATTAAAAGATGGCTAGACCATTGTACCAAACAAGCCCCCTGACCTCTTGTGTCTCTCTATTTCCTTATAGATTGTAAGCTCTCAAGAGAAGGGTCCTCACTCCATTTCTTTGATACGGTATTTCTTTGTCACACTGTAATGTCAAATACTGTCCCTGTACCCTCTGATTTGTAAAGTGCTTAGAAATATGTTGGCGCTATATAAATAAAATTATTATTATTAATAATAAACTGAATAAACATAGAAATGGTCCAAGTCAAACAAATTATACATGAACAAAGATCCCAGTCCAAATGGATTACACCCACAAGTATTTTAAGAACTCAGTCCAGTCATTGTACCCCTAGTCTTAATTTTTAGGGATTCTCTAGTGACTGGTACATTGCCAAAGAACTGGCGCAAGGCTAATGTGATGCCTATTTTCAAAAAGGGCTCTAGGTGTTCCCCAGGTTATTACAGACCATTGAGTTTAACATCCATTGTGGGGAAACTGTTTGAGGGGCTCTTAAGTGACTATATACAGGAGTATGTGACTGTACATAATATTATGGTTGCATGGTTTTACTAAAGACAAAAGATATCAGACTAACCTGATTTGTTTTTATGAAGAGGCGAGTAGAAGTCTGGACAGGGTGTAGGCTGTGGATATAGTGGACAGGGTGTAGGCTGTGGATATAGTGGATAGAGGAGAGGCTGTGGATATAGTGGACAGAGGGGAGGCTGTGGATATAGTGTACAGGGGGAGGCTGTGGATATAGTGGACAGAGGGGAGGCTGTGGATATAGTGGACAGAGGGGAGGCTGTGGATATAGTGGACAGAGGGGAGGCTGTGGATATAGTGGACAGAGGGGAGGCTGTGGATATAGTGGATAGAGGGGAGGATGTGAGAGGTAGTGTTCCTGGACTTTGCAAAGGCATTTGACACTGTCCCTCAGAGACGTTTAATGGGTAAAATCAGGTCCATTGGCTTGGAAAATATAGCTTGTAATTGGATTGACAACTGGTTAAAGGATTGTATCCAGAGAGTTGTGGTCAATGAAGTGTAAAGTTATACATCTGGGTAAAAATATTCTGCGTGCAACTTATGTTCTAGGGCAGGGGTCAGCAACCTTCGGCACTCCAGCTGCTGGAAAACTACAACTCCCAACATGTTCCTTTCTCTTCCATGGGAGTTCCAAGAACAGCAGAGCAAGTATGCATGCTGGGAGTTGTAGTTTGACAACAGCTGGAGTGCTGAAGGTTGCCTACCCCTGTTCTAGGGGCAGTAAAGCTGGGAGAATTACTGGAGAAGAACCTGGGTGTACTAGTAGATCATAGGTTAAATTACAGCATGCAATGTCAATCAGCTGCTTCTAAGGCCAGCAGGATATTGATATGTATTCAAAGTGGTATGGACTCATGGGACAGCGATGTAATATTACCACTTTATAATTCATTGGTTGCAGCCCCATCTGCAATATGCAGTTCAGTTCTGTGCACCAGTTTATAGAAAGGATGTCCTAGAGTTGTAAAAGGTGCAATGGAGGGCTACAAAACTGATAAAGGATAGCTATGAGTAGAGATTGAAAGAGTTACATTTGTTTAGTCTTGAGAAGAGGTGTTTAAGGGGAGATATGATAACCCTTTCTCAATATATAAATGTCCCATATAAGAATTATGGGGAAAAGCTATTCCATGTAAAATCTCCTCAAAAGACAAGGGGGCACTCCCTTCGTCTGGAGAAAAAAAAAAAACGTTTCGTCTCCAGAAATGACAAGGCTTCTTCACTGTAAGGACTGTGAATCTGTGGAATAGCCTACCCAGGAGCTGGTGACAGCAGTCACAGCTGACAGCTTCAAAAAAGGATTTGATGCCTTTTAAAAGAAAAACAGTATTGATGTTAATGTAAAAATATAGAATACTTTATTTTTCAACCGTGCTAGCTATGTAAGTGCCTGTGATATTCCTTTTTAGACTTTTGTTTTATATCTAATGCAGTTAGATTAATGGGTTTGCTATTGCTGGGATCAAGGCCATTTTAATGCATTGGGTTGCACTGTGCAAATTTTTAAAGTGGGACCCAAATGCCCTTTCAACCACCAATGTTACTCATAGAAAAAAAAAGAATGCTCACCGAACCTTGTTCCCAAGGACCTGTAGGCTCCGGGTGTAATGTCTATGGCTTGGTGCTCATTGCACTTCCCTGCCACAGACATCAGCCATAGCTCCGTGCTCCACTATTGTATTCCACCTCTAGGTAGTTGAAATCACTACCTCCCGACTGGAACAGCGGGACAGCACCCAAAATGTGGGACTGTCTCTCTTGATTCAAGGAGGCTGAGGCGGCCCCGGCAACAATAGGGCCCGGTGTGGATGCACCGTTGTCCCTATGGTTAATGCAGCCCTGTCTGGGATCGCTATTCACTGGATAGGTGGTAACATTTTTTTTGTTTTTCATGAGATACCCCTTTTTATTAAGTTTAGTTATTTCTATCCTGTTCTATTCTTTTATTTAGACAATATTTTAAGTGTATCCACACTTGTGATCTACAATGTCTTAGAATTTTTTATTTTATTGTACATATAATTTGTTAATTTCACACATATATTCACTGCCCTCACCAATCTTTTGCGATCTGACTTATCCTCGTGACACTTGTTGATCACTGACTACTGCTCTTTTTTCCTCACTAGGTATCCAGTGTCCACCCCTTTCTTGGACCCCTCCCCTCAAGACCTTCAATGTTCCCCATTACAAATTAATTCCATACCTTTTTTGGTTTTGCAAGGCTTAATATTTGGTCCATCTCTGACTTTGACTAACTCATTAACTCTTGGTTTTCAGTACCTTACATTTGCAAATAAGACTCAAACCTACCTCTCTTCTAGCAGCTAAGACAACCAACTAACTTGTGTTTCTTCCTGTAAGCTAACGGATTCCTTTGTGTTTTACTGTTATCTGAAATTACATTATGCTTGGACAGCAGTGCGCTTGTCATCACCCATTGGCCACAATGTTGAAAATAACTGTATACTGTAATGGACCAATGTAATGAAAAGTGATGTTATTTAGACTTAACTGGGTGAATGGGTATATAGAAAAGGTTCAATTTAACCTAACCTTGACTACACAATTCACCTACCTCTCTTCTCATTCCCTGAATGCAACACCATTGGCTGCTCACCACACATGAATTTATGTAATCGATTCACAGTATTACGACCAACAGCATATAGCCCATGAAGGAAATGAGCTGGCTCGGTACGTATATAATTTGTATCTGAACACACATTACTCTTTGTTGTCTTGGGTGATTTATCAGAGTTGCAAACGGGATGATTATTGGCTTTTGGGACAAGGGGGGGCAGTATTTCTGAAATAGCACAGTTGGTGAACTGTTTGCATGCTGCTGTGGTGAGATTGTATCGTGAGTGGACAAATGGCACCACCGGGAATAACAAACATTGAAACTGCGGTGCAGCATATGCCACTAATGTGAGAGGTGAATGTAGGCTACAAAAGTGCACTAGGGCTGGCCGACATGCTACAGTTGAACAGCTCACTGAAAATTAACCAGGGGGCTACCAGATGTGTGTCTATAATAACAGTTCAGTGATCCCTACTGTTTACGTGGCTCTGAAGTAGACAGATGGTCACTGCACCTATGCTAACAAAGATGGCCGTAATGGAAATAGACCATCACTGATTAGCAAAGGTTTGCCTTCTCCGATAAGTCATGTTTGCTGCTCCATTGAATGGATGGACATTGGCGTGTCAGGCAAGAAACATAAGACATCATAAGACGCTTTGCAACCATTGCTGGAAGGACCCAAGTTGGTGGCAGCAGTGTTATGTTCTGTGGAATTTTTTCATGGCATTCTCTGGGCCCACTCATCCATGTGGAAGGCACTATGAGCTGATTTGGGTATGAATCCGTCCTTGCAGATCACATATACTCATACAGTATATATTGTTTGTCTTCCCTGGGCAGATGGAATCTTCCAGTAAGACAGTGCCACATGTAACACAACTAGAAATGTCTGGCGGGTTGGAAGAGCACAACAAAGACTTCCAAGTACTTCCCTGGCCACCTAATACCCCAGATATGAACTCAAATGAACATCTGTGGGACCATCTTGATAGTTGTATTCGCTCTACGGATCCTCCCCCACCCACTCTCCAGAAAATGTGGGATACACTGCAGTCAGCATGGCTCGATATGTCAACCTACCAGCACCTTACTGTCACTTCCAGCCCATCCAGCTGCTCTCCATGCTGCACATGGTGGTTACTCTGGACATTAGCTGGTGGTCATAATAATGTGACTCAACTCATTATAATAATGTCACTCGACTGTAAAATGCTTGCTCTAAACTGCAAAGCCCAATCCAGTTCAGCTGTGCCCTACATTTATTCTGAACATCATGGGCACCACCCTATATACAGCCTCTTCTCTACCACTTAAACACCTCCTCATACTTTCACATACAAAACTTCTCTTAGTCTTCCAATCCCTTCAGCCTTTGTGAGCCTGTTATTGAAATTATGCTTCTTCCAATTTAGAAAAGCAAGTGACCTGACCTGTAGAGTCCCCCAACCAATATTCCAACTCTGCTGTCACCTGTCACTTCTTCTAGCTCTTCCTTATTCCTTGTTTGATTTGTCAGTTGCTACCGATTCCTCCAAAGCCTAGAGATTTTTAGTGGAACATGACGTTGGTAGAGAAAATCTTCATCTTCCTGACACCCAACCTAACTAAGCAAAGTACACAGAAAATGTATTCAACAATTCATATAACACTTAATAAAAGACCAAACCGCAACTCTTAATAAAAGTAAAACCGAACTTTTTAAACTGAGTCCTTCCCAGTCAATTGGACCAATACCATGGTATAAAAGAATTGCCGCATAATTTCTAGACTATAACTCGCTGCCCTGGGTCCACCTCCTGGAGAAGCCCAACTTTTTTGGCATAAATCAAATGACTGAATATGTTACTTCCACCATTTAACTTTCTTACCACTGTAAACATTTTCACAATACAGTGGGGAAAAAAGTAGTCAGCCAACAATTGTGCAAGTTCTCCCACTTGAGGAGAACTGGATGATGAGGCTGGTCTGTTATTGACATCATAGATAGACCTCAACTATGAGAGACAACATGAGAAAACATATCTAGAAAATCACATTGTCTGATTTTTTAAAAATGTATTTGCAAATTATAGTGGAAAATAAATATTTGGTCACCTACAAACAAGCAAGATTTCTGGCTCTCACAGACCTGTAACTTCTACTTTAAGAGGCTCCTCTGTCCTCCACTCATTACCTGTAGTAATGGCACCTGTTTGACATTGTTATCAGTATAAAAGACACTTGTTCACAACCTCAAACAGTCACACTCTAAACTCCACTATGGTGAAGACCAAAGAGCAGTGGAAGGACACCAGAAACAAAATTATAGACCTTCACCAGGCTTGGAAGACTGAATCTGCAATAGGCAAGCATCTTAGTGTGAAGAAATTTACTGTGGGAGCAAAAATTAGAAAATGGAAAACATACAAGACTACTGATAATCTCCCTCGATCAGGGGATCTACGCAAGATCTCACCCCGTGTGATCAAAATGATTACAAGAACAGTGAGCAAAAATCCCAGAACCACACGGGGGGACCTAGTGAATGACCTGCAGAAAGCTGGGACTAACGTAACAATGGCTATCGTCAGTAACACACTACACCACCAGGGACTCAGTTCCTGCAGTGCCAGCTGTGTCCCTCTGCTTAAGCCAGTACATATCCGGGCCCGTCTGAAGTTTGCTACAGAGCATCTGAATGTTCCAGAAGAGTATTGGGAGAATGTCATATGGTCAGATGAAACCAAAGTACAACTGTTTGGTAGTAACACAACTCGTCATGTTTGGAGGAGAGTGAATGCTGAGTTGCATCCAAAGAACACCATACCTACTGTGAAGCATGGGGGTGGCAACATCATGCTTTGGGGCTGTTTCTCTGCAAAGGGACCAGGACGACTGATCCGTGTACATGAAAGAATGAATGGGGCCATGTATCGTGAGATTTTGAGTGCAAACCTCCTTCCATCAGCAAAGGCATTGAAGATGAAACGTGGCTGGGTCTTTCAGCATGACAATGATCTCAAGCACACCACCAGGGCAACAAAGGAGTGGCTTTTTAAGAAGCATTTCAAGGTCCTGGAGTGGCCTAGCCAGTCTCCAGATCTCAACCCCATAGAAAACCTTTGGAGGGAGTTGAAAGTCCGTGTTGCCCAGCGACAGCCCCAAAACATCACTGCTCTAGAGGAGATCTGCATGGAGGAATGGGCCAACAGACCAAATACTTATTTTCCACCATAATTTGCAAATTATTTTTTTAAAAATCAGACAATGTAATTTTCTGGATTTGTTTTCTCATTTTGTCTCTCATAGTTGAGGTCTACCTATGATGACAATTGCAGGCCTCTCTCATCTTTTTAAGTGGGAGAACTTGCACAATTGGTGGCTGACTAAATACTTTTTTTTCCCCACTGTAACTGTTTGCTGAGGAACTGCCAATAAATTTGCAGATTAGCAAATCCTCAAACTGGGCAGACACCTAGAATAAAAGTAATAATACATTATATCAAAACTATTTGTATCTCTCCTTCCCAAACGCCACATGAGTGACACCCTATTACAAAAACATAACTAATTGGGTGGGTGGGCAGAATTAACACTTTTTCTGGCCATAAAATGGCTCCCTGCCTACACCCCTTTTATCTAAACAGTAACAAGACTCTTTACCCTTCATTAAACCCACCTATCGCATTCCTATCTCATACTCCAACCCCGAAATTCAGCAAATTACACCCAATCACAGGAGAGATTTATCAAGCAAAAAAACTGTTTAACATGCTGTGCACCACATTTATCAAGTGTTTTAGATACTTTTATGACTTGTACGACAAAGGGGTTGCGGCTTCATGGAAAAGGGTGTAGTCTAACTTGTGACACCATGGTGTCAAAATTTTGCCGCTTTTTTCTGAAGAAACTAAGCCAACTGATAAGAGGTGTAAAGTTAGACTAGACAGTCTAAGAATACGTCAGATTTATTAAATAGCATCAGACACTTTGATAAATCTGGCACAGTCTTTTGATACAGTATTGATGAATCTGCCCCATTGTGTCTAGCTCCGTGTTTCCAATCCTTCAAGCCATCAGTTGGAGAAAATTGGGCATTTTTGTCTGCCAATAATTTGTCATTGTTAAGAATGTAGAGTGCATTGGGTACTGTGAAAGAATCAGTCATATAGGTTTGTACTAAAGATCAGCGATATGGATACCGCTGTGCTTGGCGCTCTAAAAATCAAGATGCTAGTAAATATTCAATAAGTAATTAAAATAGACTCATAGGATGGCTGGAAGAGCAAATGCCCCTATCGTGACCATCAGAGATCACTACTGTGTTCTAAGATTGATTTAACCACTTCCGGACCGCCCATTGGGTTTTTACGTCCAGAAGGTGGTTGTCTAGTTCTGCAAGGACGTACCGGTACATCCAAGCAGAACTCAGCAGTTGTACGAAATCGTGCAGCTGCAGAAATGGGGAGCCGAATGTAACTTCAGGTGGAGCTCTCAGAGAGAAGACTGGGAGAGTTTATTACCTTCCCTGCCTTCCCAATCGCTGTGTATACAGTGCTCAAAGAGTGCTGTATACAGTGCTATGGGCACCACCATCTTGCAGCTCCCCTCTGACCTGGCGCTCACGTGATCCACCGGGATTAGAGTCTGTTAGAGCTGCTGGGTCCTACAGGACCCAGATCAGCTCTATAGTAATGTGCAAGTAACTGCACCAGCCCCAATTACAGGGAAAATCAGCCTCCCCAACAAAAAAAAAAGTGATCAGATGTCCCCAAAGGTCTATTATGACCTTATGGGGACACAATGTAAAAAAAAAAAAAAAATTTATAGAAAAGTTAAAAAAATGTAAATAAAATAATTTAAAAAATAAATAAAATAATACGCCAATAAAACGACGTTATTAAAGGTTAGAGCCGCTCCCCGACGACACCATACAAAATAAAAATTACCGTAATGGAGAGTAAAAACTATTTTATAACGTTTTTTAGTAGCACTTTGTGTTATTAAATTAAAAAAAAAGAATGAAAAATGGAAAACAGACAGGTTTTCCCTTCTCTTTTGTATATATTTTCCCGGATATAAAAAAAAAAAAAATTTAAAACACAAGCAAAAATAAAAACAACATAAAAATAAAGCCTTATGTGCCACCGAAAAAAGACGCAGAAATTAGTTGAATAACCCAAATAATATAAATGTTATAGCCCTCCAAAACCGCACATACAAAAAACTTGAAAATGTGCCTGGTCTGGAAGGGGGTAAAGCATCTGGTATGGAAGTGGTTAAAGGAAGTTTTGCGAATAGTTTTGGAAGATATAAGTATGTAGACATAAGCATAGGTGGCATATATTAACGCTGCTTTTTTATGTTTTGAGAGCTGCGCAGCTAAAGCTTTACTTGGGTCATGCGTTTAGCCACAGACATCCATGGTTATGCATTTTTTATTACAAAATGTTATGCTTTAGTACAAAATTGAATTAGTGTAAAGTGCTGGGTGCCAGATGTTTATTTTCAGAAAATACTGCGTGTACGTATATTTCAGTTCAGTTTTTATTTGTGCATGTCAAAAGCATGAAATTATCCCAGCAGAAAGAAGGGTTCAGTTTCTTCCTTTACAGCTAATTTGCACATTTTTGACAAAATGTACTTCAAGCTTTATTTCTTCAAGAATTCATCATCTAAATAGCTCATTTTTTGCTATCTCTTTATTAGATTTTTCAAAGTCCTGACTCTCTGACTTATGTTCATTCAGTCAGATTTTAATAGGACAAGAGGTTTGGCCTACATATGCTTCCCTACAGGGATGCTTTAGTACAGTAGGTAGATAGCATATGTGCTGTTACGTATGAACAAAATTTTCCACCTTACATTTGGTTTCATGAGTAGCTTGATAAACTTGGTTATTTTCAAACTGTTATGCTGGCAACTCGAAAGAAGGAAATGTCCTTGTCTTCTTGGGTCCAAAACTGCTTCATTTCTGTTGGGTATTTATATCGCCTTGTGCTGTTTACTGTAATGCCAGAGGTCTGCACCCACTAGTGTACTATCTTTCCCAGCAGCCATAACCACTAAATTACCTTCTCCATAAGCTGCTGTACGCTTCCTGAAGCACTTGCTGTTCTTGCCGTAGGGAAGGTGCATGCTCCTTTCTTGCTACTTAAAGGGCCAGGGAGAGTGCAATTAATCTTCCCATCTCTGTCAGTCTGTGGATATAAAAGTCTGCTTTTTCTGAACCATCCTGCCTGAGCAATTAGGTTCCTAGCTTGTGAGAATCCAGTTAAGGTGCACTGCTCAATTAATGTGCTTGACCTTGGCTTGTTCTCTGACTTTGTCCTTGCTTGCTGCTGACCACTGAACCTGTTCTTGAAGCCCCTTCCTCTTGTTTACTCTCATTGCACAAACTATGCCAGCTCAGAAAACATGTGTCCTCTCAGCTAGCATGTACAATGCCTGCCCTGATCTTTGCCAGTATTCAGAATTTACTTCTGCCTGCATCCTTAGTATTCTGCACCACAGTCCCATGTCCTGCTTGATCAGTTGTCACCAACAACGGAACCATTCCAAGAGATAGTGACCTTGTGGTCACCCTGCAGCAAAATCCAGATTCCCGTATGGGGGTTAAAGGGTAAAGACCAAGGAGGCCACTTAGACAATGTCCTTGGAAGTGGCCCAGAACCAAACCACTTTGGTAATATAGTCGGTCCATAACTTGTAGTCTGTTATATATAGTAATTTATTTGCCTGCATGATGTACAAACAGAACATTTGTAATCATGACATGCTAGCAGAATCCTTGAGAGACTACAGATTACAACACAACCACTGAATGGAAGCATATATATGCACATAACATAGACATATTGTGACAAAATATCTAGGAATGTTATTGATGGAAAGCTGATCATCTCCTAACACCTATCAGGACATGTTCAGACAAGAGGAATAGGAAGAGAGAAGACATCTGAATATTATGTGGGGGGTATATATATATATATATATATATATATATATATATACATACACACATGGAGAAAATTGTTGGTACCCCTCGTTTAATGAAAGAAAAGCCCACAATGGTCACAGAAATAACTTGAATCTGACAAAAGTAATTTGCCAATCTATATGTTGACAAGCCACAAAGCTTCTGGGAGAATGTCCTATGGACAGATGAGACAAAAATCGAAATTTTTGGCAATGCACGTTCTATGTTAACAGACGGAAAAATGAAGCATATCTTGAAAAGAACACTGTCCCTACTGTGAAACATGGAGGAGGCTCTGTTATGTTCTGGGGCTGCTTTGCTGCATCTGGCATAGAATGTCTTGTATCTGTGCAGGGTACAATGAAATCTCAAGATTATCATGGGATTCTAGAGAGAAATGTGCTTCCCAGTGTCTGAAAGCTTGGTCTCAGTCGCAGGTCATGGGTCTTGCAACAGAATAATGACCCAAAACACACAGCTAAAAACACCCAAGAATGGCTAAGAGGAAAACATTGGACTATTCTGAAGTGGCCTTCTATGAGCCCTGACCTAAATCCTATTGAGCATCTTTGGAAGGAGCTGAAACATGCCATCTGGAAAAGGCACCCTTCAAACCCGAGACAACTGGAGCAGTTTGCTCATGAGGAGTGGCCAAAATACCTGTTGAGAGGTGCAGAAGTCTCATTGACAGTTACAGGAATCGTTTGATTGCAGTGATTGCCTCAAAAGGTTGTGCAACAAAATATTAAGTTAAGGATACCATCATTTCTGTCCAGACTTGTTTCATGAGTTTTCTTTTTTAAAAATTCTATTGAAGCATGGTTGAAAAGCAATGTCTGACTTTCATTTGTTCATCTTCATAGAATTTTTATATATTATTACTTTTGTCAGATTCAAGTTATTTCTGTGACCATTGTGGGTTTTTCTTTCATTAAACAAGGGGTACCAAAACTTTTGTCCACATGTGTGTGTGTGTGTGTGTACAGTCATGGCCAAAAGTTTTGAGAATGACACAAATATTATATTTTCATATGATCTGCTGCCCTCTGGTTTTTATGTGTGTTTGTCAGATGTTTTTATCACATACAGAAATATAATTGCATTCATATTATGAGTAACAGAAGCTTATATTGACAGTTAGAATGAGTTAATGCAGCAAGTCAATATTTGCAGTGTTGACCCTTCTTCTTCAGGACCTCTGCAATTCTCCCTGGCATGCTCTCAATCAACTTCTGGACCAAATCCTGACTGATAGCAGTCCATTCTTGCAGAATCAATGCTTTAATTTTGTCTGAATTTGTTGGTTTTTGTTTGTCCACCCGTCTCTTGATGATTGACCACAAGTTCTCAATGGGATTAAGATCTGGGGAGTTTCCAGGCCATGGACCCAAAATCTCTATGTTTTGTTCCCTGAGCCATTTAGTTATCACCTTTGCTTTATGGCAAGGTGCTCCATCATGCTGGAAAAGGCATTGTTGAGCGCCAAACTGCTCTTGGACGGTTGGGAGAAGTTGCTCTTGGAGGACATTCTGGTACCATTCTTTATTCATGGCTGTGTTTTTAGGCAAGACTGTGAGAGAGCCCATTCCCTTGGCTGAGAAGCAACCCCACACATGAATGGTTTCAGGATGCTTTACAGTTGGCATGAGACAAGACTGGTGGTAGCGCTCACCTCTTCTTCTCCGAATAAGCTGTTTTCCAGATGTTCCAAACAATCGAAAAGGGGATTCATCAGAGAAAATGACTTTACCCCAGTCCTCAGCAGTCCACTCCCTGTACCTTTTGCAGAATATCAGTCTGTCCCTGATGTTTTTTCTGGAGAGAAGTGGCTTCTTTGCTGCCCTCCTTGAGACCAGGCCTTGCTCCAAGAGTCTCCGCCTCACAGTGCGTGCAGATGCACTCACACCTGCCTGCTGCCATTCCTCAGCAAGCTCTGCACTGCTGGTAGCCCGATCCCGCAGCTGAAACACTTTTAAGAGACGGTCCTGCCGCTTGCTGGTCTTTCTTGGGCGCCCTGGAGCCTTTTTGGCACCAATGGAACCTCTCTCCTTGAAGTTCTTGATGATGCGATAGATTGTTGACTGAGGTGCAATCTTTCTAGCTGCAATACTCTTCCCAGTTAGGCCATTTTTGTGCAGTGCAATGATGACTGCACGTGTTTCTTTAGATATAACCATGGTTAACAGAAGAGAAACAATGATGGCAAGCACCAGCCTCCTTTTAAAGTGTCCAGTGGTGTCATTCTTACTTAATCATGACAGATTGATCTCCAGCCCTGTCCTCATCAACACCCACACCTGTGTTAATGGAGCAATCACTGAAACGATGTTAGGTGGTCCTTTTAAGGCAGGGCTGCAATGATGTTGAAATGTGTTTTGGGGGATAAAGTTCATTTTCTAGGCAAATATTGACTTTGCAAGTAATTGCTGTTAAGCTGATCACTCTTTATAACATTCTGGAGTATATGCAAATTGCCATTAGAAAAACTGAAGCAGTAGACTTTGTAAAAATTAATATTTGTATCATTCTCAAAACTTTTGGCCATGACTGTATATATATATATATATACAGTACAGACCAAAAGTTTGGACACTCATTCTCATTCCAAGAGTTTTCTGTATTTTCATGACTATAAAAATTGTAGATTCACACTGAAGGCATCAAAACTATGAAATAACACATGTGGAATTATATACTTAACAAAAAAGTGTGAAACAACTGAAAATATGTCTTATATTCTAGGTTCTTCAAAGTAGCCACCTTTTGCTTTGATTACTGCTTTGCACACTCTTGGCATTCTCTTGATGAGCTTCAAGAGGTAGTCACCTGAAATGGTTTTCACTTCACAGGTGTGCCCTGTCAGGTTTAATAAGTGGGATTTCTTGCCTTATAAATGGGGTTGGGACCATCAGTTGTGTTGTTCAGAAGTCAGGTGGATACACAGCTGATAGTCCTACTGAATGGCATGTTAGAATTTGTATTATGGCAAGAAAAGAGCAGCTAAGTAAAGAAAAACGAGTGGCCATCATTACTTTAAGAAATGAAGGTCAGTCAGTCCGAAAAATTGGGAAAACTTTTAAAGTGTCCCCAAGTGCAGTGGCCAAAACCATCAAGCGCTATAAAGAAACTGGCTCACATGAGGACCGTCCCAGGAAAGGAAGATTAAGAGTCACCTCTGCTGCGGAGGATAAGTCCATCCGAGTCACCAGCCTCAGAAATCGCAGGTTAACAGCAGCTCAGATTAGAGACCAGGTCAATGCCACACAGAGTTCTAGCAGCAGACACATCTCTACAACAACTGTTAAGAGGAGACTGTGTGCAGCAGGCCTTCATGGTAAAATAGCTGCTAGGAAACCACTGCTAAGGACAGGCAACAAGCAGAAGAGACTTGTTTGGGCTAAAGAACACAAGGAATGGACATTAGACCTGTGGAAATCTGTGCTTTGGTCTGATGAGTCCAAATTTGAGATCTTTGGTTCCAACCACAGTGTCTTTGTGCGACGCAGAAAAGGTGAACGAATGGACTCTACATGCCTGGTTCCCACCGTGAAGCAGGGAGGAGGAGGTGTGATGGTGTGGGGGTGCTTTGCTGGTGACACTGTTGGGGGTTTATTCAAAATTGAAGGAATACTGAACCAGCATGGTTACCACAGCAACTTGCAGCGGCATGCTATTCCATCTGGTTTGCGTTTAGTTGGACCATCATTTATTTTTCAACAGGACAATGACCCCAAACACACCTCCAGACTGTGTAAGGGCTATTTGACCAAGAAGGAGAGTGATGGGGTGCTATGCCAGATGACCTGGCCTCCACAGTCACCAGACCTGAACCCAATCGAGATGGTTTGGGGTGAGTTGGACCGCAGAGTGAAGGCAAAAGGGCCAACAAGTGCTAAGCATCTCTGGGAACGCCTTCAAGACTGTTGGAAGACCATTTCAGGTGACTACCTCTTGAAGCTCATCAAGAGAATGCCAAGAGTGTGCAAAGCAGTAATCAAAGCAAAAGGTGGCTACTTTGAAGAACCTAGAATATAAGACATATTTTCAGTTGTTTCACACTTTTTTGTTAAGTATATAATTCCACATGTGTTAATTCATAGTTTTGATGCCTTCAGTGTGAATCTAAAATTTTTATAGTCATGAAAACCAATTGTGCTCAGTAAGTCAGTAAAAGTAGTAGGAGTATTCAAATCAATAAAATGATAAGGGTACCCAAATTTTTGCACCGGTCAAATTTTGGTTTAATACATATTGCACATTTTCTGTTAGTACAATAAACCTCATTTCAATCCTGAAATATTACTGTGTCCATCAGTTATTAGATATATCAAATTGAAATGGCTGTTGCAAACACCCAACTATTTAGAACTAAAAATGATTAAGATTAATAGGGGTGCCCAAACTTTTTCATATGACTGTATATATATATATATATATATATATATATATATATATATATAGTGGACTTTTAGAGTGGGCAGATACCCTTAAAGAAGAGTTGGCATGTCCTGATGTTCTGCTTGGTGAAGGATGATGAGAACATGTGGACCTTTGTGTTTATGCTAAGCATCTGACAACAAACCGCAACTAAGAAATACGGATATATGCTAACAAATACTAACAAATCTTCAGCAATCGCTACAGAGTGATCATTTATTAAACCAGGTGAGATATGTAGGTTTTTATGTTGTAAATGGAGATGTAACTAGACACACGTTCTAATAACACTACAAATAAATGGTGGTTATGATACGTTCGATCTGCAGAGGTCCTATTTTAGTAAAAAACTGCAATGCATGCTATTTCAATCTAAGGGACAGGAATAGGGCTGATCTCTAGTAGCAGACACAGCCACTTTTACTGACCAGCTGCTCTTTTTGTCTAAGCATTGAAGTGGCTCTTTCAGGAATACCATATGTCATCAGTGTTCATTTGTGTGCACCCTACTTGTTAGACATGTGCCTTGTCACTAAGCTGATCACAGCTGTAATCTGTAGGTAAAACAAGCTGTTTGTGCTCAGTATTGGAGAATATTGAGAATTACATAGCAAAATAAATGGGCTGTCTGAGTACTTCAGGACAGGGCAGGTTCCTCAGAGCAAGAGGCACCATTTCTAATTGTCCTGCCCAAGAGATGGAAATCCTGAACAGATCCCTCAGAATTCCCTAATATTTATTACTAAAGAACGCCTTTATCAATGCATCTGTATGTACCAGGGTACAAAAACAAACATAGTAGACTCAAAGTCGTTTGAGAGGCAAGGCAGGTAAAGTGATACATGGGATAGGTCAGAAAGATCAGCATAATTATTATTAATATTTAATTTGGAATATTTGCACATGTTGTCTACAAAAAATGGAATCACCGCATCTCAAGAAGAGAAGGCTTCAACACCATTACAGAAAGAGCTCCTTTACTGGAACAACAATTAGCTTCTAGAGCTCTCCGCCACATTAAATTGTCATGGATCATTTGTACAAAAAAATTATCTGGAGTCTGTAAGTCTTTAGAAGAAAATAATATTACAAATAATTTGTACTAGATTGTTAGAAATGGGTTGATGATCCAGAGATTTTCTGTGATAAATGACTACTTACCTGTACCTATATTTGTTGCAGATTTACTAAACTAAATGAGCAAGTTTCTGGCTTAATTTGCCCCAAACAACAGTCAGAGGTCACTGAGGGGATAGTGGGCTTACACACCTTACTCAGAATATATTCTGAGAACTTTGTGTTCAGTTTTGTGGATTTTGCTTAGAAGTATAGATCAATATACAGTATAATACTTGCAAGTATGATTCTTGCCTTTTTTATAAAATGTTGGTACGCCAAACAGCTGTCTTGTGTTTGCTTCATTACTAAACTTTTGGACAACTTTTGATTTTCTGGCAGTATCTGTGTCATGAATATATTTTGTATTATACCTTATTAACAGATTTTGCCTCATTTCTGTGAAATCCTCTACTCCTTGCTTCTGTATTGAGATCTGTTCTTGCCTCTCACTGAATATTGCTGTGTATGGAGTTTGGGCTTGGAGCATGGGGCTGTGTAAGATGTAGAGAAAATGAGGGGAGGGAAAGGTCACTTCAAACATTTCTATCTACGGCATTATAAAACATAGAAACTTGCTTTTGGTGTCATATGAAAGAGGAGATTCTCTTCTTAGGGGGTGTTCACAGTACTAATGGTGACCATTAGTAGTGTCTGTTGCTATTGTCCATTACAAGATTTTAACAACGGACACTAGCTGAACCGTCACAAATCCATTAAAATTTTCATTCATTTCAGTGGGATTTTATCTTGTGTCCGTTAAGTGTCCGTTATACACCCAATCCATCACATGTCCATTTTTTTTCACACACCAAAAATCCTACATGCAGGACTTTTATGTCCGTTATAAAAAACGGTTTCATGACAGATATCAAGCGTTTGTCATTTTTTAACATTGAAGCCTGAATGGACAGTAACGGATCAGATAAAAAAAAAAAAAACAGACACATTAACATCAGTTACAGTGCCTTGCAAAAGTATTCATACCTCTAGAAATTTTTCACATTTTGTCACCTTACAACCTCAAACTTAAATGTATTTTCTTGAGGTTTTAAGTGATAGACCAACACAAAGTAGCAGATAATTGTGAAGTGGAACAAAAATTATACTTGATTTTCAAAATTTTAATCAAACAAAAATCTGAAAAGTGTGATGTGCAAAAGTATTCCGCCCCCTGTACTCTGATACCCCTAAATAAAATGTAGCGCAATCAATTGCCTTCAGAAGTCACTTAATTAATCAACAGAGTCCAGCTGTGTATAATTTAGTCCCAGTATAAATACACCTGTTCTGTGAAGGCCTCAGTGGTTTGTTAGAGAACACTAGTGAACAAACAGCATCATGAAGACCAAGGAACCCACCAGAAAGGTCAGAGATAAAGTTGTGGAGAAGTTTAAAGCAGGGTTAGATTATAAAAACATATCCCAAGTTTTGAGCATCCCAAGAAGTACTGTTCAATCCATCAGCCAAAAATGGAAAAAGTATTATACAACTGCAAACCTACCAAGACATGACCCTCCATCTAAACTGACAGATCAAGCAAGGAGAACACTGGTCAGAGAAGCAACCAAGAGGCCCATGTTCACTATGGAGGAGCTGCAGAAATATACAGCTCAGGTGGGAGAATCTGTCCACAGGACAACTATAAGTCGTGCACTCTACAAATCTGGCCTTTATGGAAGAGTGGCAAGAAGAAAACCATTGTTGAAAGAAAGACATAAGAAGTCCCGTTTGCAGTTTGCCACAAGCCATATAGGGGACACAGCAAACGTGGAAGAAGGTGCTCTGGTCAGATGAGTCCAAAGTTCAACTTTTTGGCCTAAATGCAAAGGGCTATGTGTGGGAGAAAAGTAACACTGCTCATCACCCTGAACACACCATTCCCACTGTGACACATGGTGGTGGCAGCATCATGCTGTGTGGAGGCTTTTCTTCAGTAGGGACAGGGAAGCTGCTCAGAGTTGATGGGAAGATGGATGGAACTAAATACAGGGCAATCCTGGAAGAAAACCTGTTGGAGGCTGCAAAAGACTTGAGACTGGGAAGGAGATTCACCTTCCAGCAAGACAATGATCCTAAACATTCAGCCAGAGCTACAGTGGAATGGTTTAGATCAAAGAATATTCATGTGTTAGAATGGCCCAGTCAAAGTCCAGACCTAAATCCCATCTGTGGCAAGACATGAAAATTGCTGTTCACAGACGCTCTCCATCCAATCTGGCTGAGTTTGAGCTATTTTGCAATGAAGAATGGGCAAAAATCTCAGTCTCTAGATGTGCAAATCTGGTAGAGACATACCTCAAAAGGCTTGCAGCTGTAATTGCAGCAAAAGGTGGCTGTACAAAGTATTGATAAAGGGGGGCTGAATACTTCTGCACGTTACATTTTTCAAGTTTTTATTTGATTAAAATTTTGAAAACCATGTATCGTTTTCCTTCCACTTCACAATTATCTGCTACTTTGTGTTGGTCTACCACTTAAAATCTCAATAAAATACATTTAAGTTTGTGGTTGTAAGGTGATAAAATGTGAAAAAGTTCAAGGGGTATGAATACTTTTGCAAGGCACGGTAGTGTCTGTTTTTGATTTTTTTTAACGGACACTATCATAACGGATATCCAACGGTAGTGTGAACCCACCCTTACATGTGACAGTAAGGATGCAGTGCTATCTACATAACTGGTTGAAATCACAGTAAAGTTTAGGATATTTATATGTAGCTGCATAATCTATAATAAAAATATCCCGACTGTGTTTCTATGTTTTATAACGCCTAAGATATAACTGTTTGAAAAGTTACCCTCCCCTCATTTTCTCTACATCTTACACAGCTCCATACTCCATGCACAGTAACATCAGCGAGAGGCAGGAACAGCTCTCAATACAGAAGAAAGTGGAAGAATAGAGAGATGCAGGATTTCACAGAAACGAGGCAAAATCTGTTAATAAACTATATTACAAAATGTATTAATGACACAAATCCTGCTAGAAAATCAAAAGTGGTCTGAAAGTTTAGTTATGCTTTAGAAGAATAGACTACCGTATTTATCTAATTGACTAACGTGGGTCAGCTTATTTCTATTAGGTTTGATGCAAAATGGAGGTAGAAAGGTCTGGAATAACATAAAATATTTCCCTGTTGTGAGATCCTGCAAAGGCAGTATTAAGAGGAAGGGAAACACCAACTCAGTGTACACAGATATACCGATGTTAGTGAAGAGTATAAAATAAATCCAAATTTAGTGAATATAAAATATTTCTTCAGGCTAAGGCCACATTAGATCTCTGGTTTGATAGACTAGTATCTCACCAACGACTTTATAAGGTTTTAGTTATGCTATCCAAGGTGGGGATACATGAGGTTACTCAAACTAGTCCAAGGTGGTGGTTTTGAAGAATCTTTAGATCTTTGCACACTGATATGGCAGAAGGTCGGGAAAAAGGGGAAAACTTCATAAAAACATAGATTTACTAAGCACCTCCTCCGAGCCAGTACATTCTTTTAAATTTCCTTACCTCTCATGGCAAAGGTCTTTGAAAAAAAAAAATTAAATTAAAAGAATACCCAGATTTAACCCCCATTATCCCCACTGTTTATAAAGGGCTGTATGCCACTTTTCATTTATTCACATTTGCTAAATTGCAGGAAACTTTTCTTAATTTTCTACCAAATGGTTAATTGTTTGAACACTTTGGTGTCACGCTAGGTTCACACCTGCGTCTGGCATCCGTCCGCTTGCAAACCATTTAAAAAGAAAAAAAAAAACACAGTTTGGTACAACAAAAGGATTACAAACGATTACACAGCGGATACCTAAATCCGTCTTTTTAGACGGATTAGTCAATTGGTGTCCGTTCAAAAAACTGACCACTTGTGTCAGTTTGTGTCCATTTTGACCAATCCATTTTTTTCTTTTCTTCCCCCTTCTTCATTCTGAGCATGCGCAGAGGGAAAAACGGATTGCAAAACGGACACAAACTGATTACTATCCGTTTGCAATCCGCTTTCCATAGACCTTAATGTTAAAAAAAAAAAAAAACAAAAACAAAAAAAACGGATTGGTTGCTTTCCGTCTGGTATTATGAGACAGATTCCGCCTCAAAATCCTCCTGCAAAAAACTCACCCTAAAAGTTTTGACAAACTGTTTTATGTACTATGAAGTATTATGAAGATTATTATATGAATCACAAGCAGGGCCGGCGTTAGGGGGGGGGGGGCAAACGGGGCAATTGCCCAGGGCCCGTGCCCAAAGGGGCCCCCGGGATCCGGAACCTGATGACTCCGGATCCCGGAGTCAGGCCCGGCCAAAGCAATAACAGCAGGGCCCCTTTCCGAGGTGAGTAAAAATAACAAACATTTTTACTCACCTGTCCTTGGAGTCTGACGTCATCTTCTGGCGTTCCGGACATCACTGCTGAGGCCTGGCCTCAGCGGTCACGTGGGGCATGCCTCACGTAATCGCTGAGGCCCAATCACAGGCCTCAGAGGTGATGTCCACAACGCATGACGTCAGCCGCAGAGAAGAAGCGGTCGCTGGCGGGGATAGCGGAGCAGCGCGAGGAGGCCCAGGAGAGGTAAGACAAGGTGAGTATAACTGTTTGTTATTTTGCCTTACTTACCCCGGGCCTTCGATTATTATATTATATTATAGAATATAATATAATAATAGCACTGTAGGGCCCCTGTGGAGCATTATACTGGGGGCCCCCTCTGGATAGCAGATAGCATATTATACTGGGGGGCCCCCTCTGGATAGCATATTATACTGGGGGGCCCCCTCTGGATAGCATATTATACTGTGTGGGGCCACTGTGGAGCATTATATTGGGGAAGGGGCCCCTCTGGATAGCATGTTATATTCTGTGGGGCCTCTGTGGAAAATTATAATGTGTGTGGGGGGGGGGCCCTCTGGAGACAATGCTATATTCTGTGGGGCCACTTTGGAGAATTATGCTCTCCAGAGGGGCCCCCCAGTATAATGCTCCAAAGTGGTCCCACAGAATATAACATGCTCTCCAGAGCCCCCCCCCACTTTATAATACTCCATAGAGGCCCCGCAGAATATAACATGTTCTCCGGAGGGCCCCCCTCCCCAGTATAATGCTCCACAGTGGCCCCACACAGTATAATATGCTCTCCAGAGCCCCCCCCCAGTATAATGCTCCACTGTGGCCCCACACAGTATAATATGCTCCCCAGAGGGGCCCCCCAGTATATTATACTGTGCGGGGCCACCGTGGAGCATTATACTGGGGGGGGGGGGCTCTGGAGAGCATATTATACTGTTTTGGGCCACTGTGAGTATTATACTGGGGAAACCTCTCTGGGCAGTATATTATACTGTGTGGAGGCCATTCTGGAGCATGTTATACTGAGTGGGGTCACTGTGGAGCATTACTCTGGGGGGGGGCATCAGCAGAGCATATTATATTGCGTGGTGCCACTGTGGGGCATTATTTGGGGGGGACTAATGAGCATTATACTAGGGGGCCCTGTGGGGAACATATTATACTGCGTGGGGCCTACTGTGGAACATTATACTGGGGGGACACTCTGGGGAGCATAATATATTGCGTGGGGCCATTGTGGAGCAAAATACTGGAGGGGGCACTGTGGAGCATTATACTAGCGGGGGCCCTCTGGGGAGCATATTATACTATGGGCCACTGTGGAGCTTTATACTGGGGGAATGGACAGTGTGGGGAGCCTGTTATACTGTGTGGGGCCACTGTGGCGTGTATTATATTGTGTGGGGCTTTTCGGGAGCATATTATACTCTGTGGGGCCATTGTAGAGCATTATACTGGGGGGGACTGTGGGGAACATATTATACTGTGGGGGACCACTGTGGAGCATTATACTGGGCTAACCCCTCTGGGGAGTATATTATACTGTGTGGAGGTCATTATGGAGCATGTTATACTGTGTTAGGCCACTGTGGAGCATTATACTGGGGGGGGCATTGTGGGGTGCATATTATACTGTATGGAGCATATTATATTGTGTGGGGCTGCTGGGGAGCATATTGTACTGTCTGGGGCCATTAAGGGGTAGTATACTATGTGGGCCACTGTGGAGTATTATACTGTGTGGAGCCTTACAAACCATGTGGGGCCACAATGGGGGGCTCAGGGGAGCATTTTATACTGTGTGGGGTCACTGTGGAGCATTATATACCATGTGGGGAAACTGGAGGGCTCAGGAGAGCATTTTATACTGTGGAGCATTATATACCATGTGGAGCATTATACTGTGGGGGGGGCTCACAATTCCTGCTGGCAGCCCTGTGTGCTATGTCTGCATCACAGCTCCCTCACTATAATCTTGCACATACGTGTAGTGCTCTATAGCCATGTCATTCCCCATACAGTACTGTGCATGAACTGGCCATGGAATTATTGGGGCCTGCACAGTACTATAGGGGCTGACTATACTGTGAACATACTCAGTAACACCAGATAGTCAGCACATATGTAAGACTTCAGTGAAGGAGCCGTGGTGTAGGCTATTAGCAGGAAGCTGTTGGGTGGGGCCCCGGAACAAGTACCTCTGGTGGGCCTAAGGCCCTTCAGTCCGACACTGTATAACGGAGAACTATTATATATAAGGGTGGGTTACTACAGTCATGGCCAAAAGTTTTGAGAATGACACAAATATTATATTTTCACATGATCTGCTGCCCTCTGGTTTTTATGTGTGTTTGTCAGATGTTTTTATCACATACAGAAATATAATTGCATTCATATTATGAGTAACAGAAGCTTATATTGACAGTTAGAATGAGTTAATGCAGCAAGTCAATATTTGCAGTGTTGACCCTTCTTCTTCAGGACCTCTGCAATTCTCCCTGGCATGCTCTCAATCAACTTCTGGACCAAATCCTGACTGATAGCAGTCCATTCTTGCAGAATCAATGCTTTAATTTTGTCTGAATTTGTTGGTTTTTGTTTGTCCACCCGTCTCTTGATGATTGACCACAAGTTCTCAATAGGATTAAGATCTGGGGAGTTTCCAGGCCATGGACCCAAAATCTCTATGTTTTGTTCCCTGAGCCATTTAGTTATCACCTTTGCTTTATGGCAAGGTGCTCCATCATGCTGGAAAAGGCATTGTTGAGTGCCAAACTGCTCTTGGACGGTTGGGAGAAGTTGCTCTTGGAGGACATTCTGGTACCATTCTTTATTCATGGCTGTGTTTTTAGGCAAGACTGTGAGAGAGCCGATTCCCTTGGCTGAGAAGCAACCCCACACATGAATCGTTTCAGGATACTTTACAGTTGGCATGAGACAAGACTGGTGGTAGCGCTCACCTCTTCTTCTCCGAATAAGCTGTTTTCCAGATGTTCCAAACAATCGAAAAGGGGATTCATCAGAGAAAATGACTTTACCCCAGTCCTCAGCAGTCCACTCCCTGTACCTTTTGCAGAATATCAGTCTGTCCCTGATGTTTTTTCTGGAGAGAAGTGGCTTCTTTGCTGCCCTCCTTGAGACCAGGCCTTGCTCCAAGAGTCTCCGCCTCACAGTGCGTGCAGATGCACTCACACCTGCCTGCTGCCATTCCTCAGCAAGCTCTGCACTGCTGGTAGCCCGATCCCGCAGCTGAAACACTTTTAAGAGACGGTCCTGCCGCTTGCTGGTCTTTCTTGGGCGCCCTGGAGCCTTTTTGGCACCAATGGAACCTCTCTCCTTGAAGTTCTTGATGATGCGATAGATTGTTGACTGAGGTGCAATCTTTCTAGCTGCAATACTCTTCCCAGTTAGGCCATTTTTGTGCAGTGCAATGATGACTGCACGTGTTTCTTTAGAAATAACCATGGTTAACAGAAGAGAAACAATGATGGCAAGCACCAGCCTCCTTTTAAAGTGTCCAGTGGTGTCATTCTTACTTAATCATGACAGATTGATCTCCAGCCCTGTCCTCATCAACACCCACACCGGTGTTAATGGAGCAATCACTGAAACGATGTTAGGTGGTCCTTTTAAGGCAGGGCTGCAATGATGTTGAAATGTGTTTTGGGGGATAAAGTTCATTTTCTAGGCAAATATTGACTTTGCAAGTAATTGCTGTTAAGCTGATCACTCTTTATAACATTCTGGAGTATATGCAAATTGCCATTAGAAAAACTGAAGCAGTAGACTTTGTAAAAATTAATATTTGTATCATTCTCAAAACTTTTGGCCATGACTGTATATATAATTGGGAAACTTAAGTATGAGGGGGCTATTATAAGGGGGAACTATTATTTATAAGAGGGGAACTATTTATAAGGGGGGGTATAATTGTTAAGTGGGCTTATTTATAAAGGGGGCTATTAGTGATAATGGGGACTATTATTTATAAGGGTAAATATTATTTATAAGGGAGCTATTATTAATAAAGGTGTAATATTATTTATAAGCAGAGACTATTATTTATAAGGAGGTGCTATAATAACTGATGACTGGGTGCAAAAATCTAATAGGTGGTACAAAGGTGCTCATTTGAATTGTATGTGGTAAAATGGGGCTTGTTATTACTTTTTTGTAGGCAGAAAGGAGGCATTATTATAGGGGTTGTCACTGGAAGACGATGGTGTTGTTTGCATATCAGCATTTGGGGCCCCGCTTTTAATTTTTGCCCAGGGCCCCACTTTGTCTAAAACCGGCCCTGATCACAAGGGTTATTTTCTGCTAATAATTGAAAGGAATATCTATCACGGGCTCTACCTTGCAGGGAAATAGCAATAAGAATGCTGAGCAGGTATAAGAAATAAGAATAAGAAATAAAACAGAATAAGAAGAACTAGGGTGGGGAATTCATCAATCCCTTTAAGTCAGAAAACTCAGGCCTTTTCTTACACTAAACATGAAACACAAATGCACAAACATTGCACAAATGTGGGCAGAGTGGGGCTAGGACGCCTTGGCCCGACAAATTCATAACAACTCACGCCAATTTTCTGCCGTACATTATAATGGAAATCAGTTCCAGTTAGTAACATCCGCAGTCAGGTCCTTCATTAAGATTGGTGTACGATATGCCAGTCTTAATAAATCTGCCCCATTGTGTCATGTGAAATATGGAAAGAGGTGGTTTTTCATCTTATCCATAGGGCATACTATACTTTAATTTACCACTATAGAAATATATCTAGTAGTACAAGAAGGAGTGCCCAAACTATACATTACCTTCAACTAGCCTATATCATAGCTTTTAGAAATGTTCATTAGTGGCCTTGTGAGAGTAAGCATTTTCTTTTGTGACTGAGGTTCAGGTGGAACAATGGCTGTTCCTTTTTCATAATACCCTGATACAAGCTCTCCGGTGAAGCACATGATCCATATTATCTTATTAGAAGCCACAAAGGTGATTCTGAAGCAATATGTATGCTTAGAAAAACTTGAGGGGAAAAAACCCAGCAAAGCTATAAAATCATATTCTAAAAGATGGGTCCTTTTATTGAAAAAGTCTTTACAGCTGGGGACAGACCTAATTTTCAAATAGTATGAGCTTCAAGGCAGCATTGGTGAATGTGGGGTCTGAGACGATGGGGAGGATTGGGATTCAGTGTCGTTCTGGGTAATAAATAATTGCACATGGTTTTTCATCCTATGGATTCATATGTCAATTGTTATCAGTAAAAAAAAAGAAGAATATTTGGAAAATAAAAACACTCTTTCAGAAAGGAATTGTATAGAACACACATATAAGCAGAGTATTTGGTAGAATATTTAGTAATAATGAATTACTGTATATTGTTTTGTATGTGCAGAAGTCTGCCCGGGGACGTTAGATGCAAAGTTGTATTAATGTATTGAAGTTACAATTGTAAAGTGCTTTCTTTTTCACTTGAGATGATAAAAATGCTTATTAAGTCTGTTTACTAAAAATATGTTGGTACTGGTTGTGAAATAGCTTTGGGTTTTATCATTCATGTTTTTATAGTTTTGACAGACATGTAGAGATATACAGCATATGCTATACAAGGCTGTTGCAATGTAGATGAATTCTCCTTAATGATGAGGTTCATTTAAACCTTAAAGGGATTCTGTCATTAAAAAATCGATTTTTAACTAACAGAACGTCGGAATAGCCTTTGGAAAGGCTATTCTTCTCCTACCTTTATTTTTCAGGTCCACGTTGCCGTTTTTGAGTTTAGTTTTTTCTTCGTTATGTAAATTAGTCTTCAGAAAGCACAGGGGGTGTCCCTCCTGTGGTCAAAGCACTGGCTTGTCATAGGTTTCCAGCGCCACCTCTCTCTTCTGCTCCTGAAGTGTCTCCTCCTCTTCACTTGTATTCTTACACGAGACCACCGCAAAATGACTGACGGAACAGCCGACTGCACATGTATCCTGTAAGAGACCACCGCAAAATGGCGACGAGCATGCACAGGAGGCTGTTCTGTCGGCCATTTTGCGATGCTCTCGTGTAAGAAGAGGATTGAAGAGGAGGAGACGCGTCAGGAGCAGAAGAGAGACGGCGCTGGAAACCTATGACAAGCCAGTGCTTTGACCACAGGAGGAACACCCCCTGTTCTTTCTGAAGACTAATTTACATAACGAAGAAAGAAGACAAAACTCAAAAACGGCGGTGCAGACCTGAAAAATAAAGGCTATTCCGACGTTCTGTTAGTTAAAAATTGATTTTTTAATGATAGAATCCCTTTAAAGTGAATCTGTCAGGTCAGTCTGGGACACTAAACCATCCACAGGTCCTTATAAACCTGGGGTTTAGTGTCCCAAAACCCCCTGTTGAAATGCAATCCGCAGGCGCATTAAAAATAAAAAAACCTTTATACTTACTTAGAGAAGGGTCTGATGAACGCTGTTCAGCCGAGAACAGTCCAGCTTATTCATGAGCTTCTTTGTTGGCACGCCTCCCCCATGCTCACGACGCCTGCGCTGTTCTTCAGTGAAGCTGAAGATGGACACTCCTCTGGCTTCATTGAAGAACTGCGCAGGCCCAGGGAGTACAGCGGCAGGGTGAGTATAAAGCTATTTTATTTTTAATGCGGCCATGGATTGCTAAACCCCAGGTCCATATCCACAGAGAGCCTTATCCTAAAAAGTCAGCAACACTTTAAATATACTTCACAAAGACTTTTTAGTTTGATATGCATAGGATTTTATAAATAAATAAATAATCCAATTAGAGCTCATGTAGCTTGCCTCCACATCACTTTGGCGCACATTCTCCTGCATTCCAAGAAAAAAAGGAAGTATTTTTCTATTGGCTTTACAGCCTCAAGGGCTAGTAATGGCAGGTGCTATGTCAGGATTTTAAAATGGACTAGATGCTTATGTAATGAGAAATGTCCCTGAGTGTTATAAAAAGTTAATTATATAATTCATTGAAAAATGTAGACCGTGATCAGTGCATAAGGTCAGCGTGCATATGGCAATAAACATGATTATGTGAAAAAAGCAAATTACTAATGTTGTTGTGTGGAGCTATTCTTCAAGGGGAAAATAACTTCAACTTCTTAAACTACATGGAGAGCCATATGGCTGTACCCTGCCATAAAGCATCCTGTACGCATATGAGAAGTGTACATGAAGCCTAAAACACTTACTAGACTGATAACATAATCAAAAAAATGCACAAAATGGTGCAATATTAAATTTAAATCATATATTTGTGTCGTTAGAAATCTAACCCCAAAATGTTTGTGCCAGTCTGTGTATTTATTATACTTGTTGATATGATGCATGAAGATTATACAGTACTGTATTTTAAGGTATTCATATTTTTATTAAAATTCTTTGGTCTATATTTTTCAAATAAATACAGTTAAGTTAATCTTTCATATTATTCACCTAAAATGTTATATTTATGCACTTTTTGTTTTTGGCAGACAAAATAGAAGATGAGCTGGAAATGGCAACAGTTTGTTATCGCCCAGAAGGACTAGAACAACTTGAGGCACAAACAAATTTTTCAAAACGAGAGCTCCAAGTTCTTTATCGGGGATTCAAAAATGTAAGTTTATATGTAATGTGTTATAAAATCTAAAACATTGTAAATATTTCATAAGACTGCACTAAGGAATTTGAAGGTTTCATACAGTGTGTAAAATAACTTCATCTGTACAATTTATTGATTGCAAGTCTATTATTAGTATATATGAATATTGTTTATTCAGTGCATTAAAATCCATCCCTTTATCCAACCTACAGCATATGCAAGAATAATCTAAGCGTAGCCCTATCATGATAATTTACAGATGTGTCCTTCCTTACCAATCTGTCTGTTTTGAGGTTGTCCGAGGAAATGTGTTACTCTTTTGGGCATTATTAGTAAACAAAAGGGTTTTTTCTAAGCAGGTTATCTTGTTCCAATTTTCTTAGGATATCTCAAAACAGGCAAAAATATAAGGACATCTGTTTCTGTTTGAATGACTCAAAGGAGGAGATTTTTTAAAGAAAATGAAACTCCCATGAGATGTGCTTTATATACTTTGTATGCCTTATTAGGCAGTTTTAAGAAAAGTCTTGTATAGGAGAACATATAATTGTTATTTTTTCACAAAATATTGGTAAAATATCAGATGTTGCCTCTGGTTTAATATAAAGAGGACCTTCACCACGTTTGCCAAGTCCAGCTATTTGCATCATTTAATAGGCACTGCTCCACTGATTCCTGGCACACTTGGAATTTTTTTCTTTAGTGCCCACTGTTCCCAGGCAAGTTCTCTTAGTTTTTGTGCTCTGTAGGCTTTGAACTGTCAAGAGGACAGTGTCAGACAGGAGCAGGCACGAAGTGTGATTGTGAGCTCTGACGCTGTCCACCTCTGATTGGAGCTCTGAATCAAGCCCCCTTTCTTGTTCCTGTCTGACACTGCCCTCCTGACAGTAGAGAGCCTGAATAGCACATCAAGTGCCAAACCCAAGTGCATTGATAGCTCTGGAAGGGTGAGACCTAGAGAAAAAATTACAACTGCACTGCAACTGGAGTTGGTGGAGTCGGTGAAAGCTCCTCTTTAAGACCCCAATGCTTCAAGACAAAAGTGTAAGTCTATGTGTTGCTATGATATTACTAAGTAGTTAGAATTGTTGAAAAAAAGTGGCATTTTTTTAGATAAATGTTTACTATGTGCAGCCTAAAAAAAAAAAGACTCTGTTTTAGTTCTACTAACATTTTAGAAAACAATTTTAGAAAAAAAAAATTGTTTGTGTCCAGTGGGTTTTGCAGAAGATGAGATAGCAATAGACGGTTACACAAGTGGAGATGGGTAAACAGCAGCTTCAGGGGTGGATGGATTGAACAGATGATAGTTCTCTCTCAGGAACCTGTATCTAAAAGACAACTACAGAGCTGCTGGGAAGGAACACAAATTGTCAGACCAGGTGAAAGCGATAGTGTAGAGCAACAGATTACATGGAAAGGCACCTGTCCTTTCCAAGAAATGCAATGGCCAATAACTGCTAGCCCTGTGGATTTCTGCAGGGGGCACTTGTCAACCATGTAAATCATGGATTACAGAGATGGACATATTGGTCCTTCTGCATCTCCACTACTATTACATTTATCTGTGGAAGAAAAAATAAATAAGAACCTTTTGTAAAAACACATATTTTTGAAAACACACATTTGTTATGTCATTTTAATCAATGCCAATCGTCATCAGTGATATAAAATGCATGTCATTTATTTATATTTTAAAAGGATGTCTTTTTACATGCAGTTTTCAGATACATTTTGCTAATGTGTAATAGTACTATTAGAGATACTGCAACCAATATAGTTTTTACAGTACAAAACATTGTACTTCTGTGCTGTGTATTTTGTTACCATTGTCTTCTTGTTAAAGGTTTAACAAGTATATCTCTTCATGTTCTTACATAACGTCTGTCAAGGCCTGGAAGCAGGCTTAAAGTCCAGTGGATGAAACAACCTTAACGGATGGTGTTATAACAAGTGTAGTCAAGTAACAGTCCAGATTTGGTATACAGATTATTGGCAACAGTTAGAAGCGTGAGGCAGAGATGTGGTCACCAACAATACTATAAAAAAAAAGCAAGGAATCTCAAGAGACAAGAACCTAGACAACAGATTTCAAAGTAGTATGACCAGCTGCTCAATGAGAAGAGTTACTGCCTACTGGAGTACTATGAAGATGCCTATGTAGTCCAGAAACAGCTCCTATGAAGTACTGTAATAGTATGTTCCTGCCCAGTGCTATGCCATTACTATACTGATATTGTATGGGTAAATAAATTTTGGCCAAGGAAATGTGGTTACCAATCACCTCTGTTCTAACTGCAGACCTCTTTCTTCCATTTAACTCCTTTTATTCTGTGGCATAGCAGACATGGGCTGAGAGATATCTTGTGCATAGACCCAGAACAGGGTGTACTGTACCACAAATATTAGTGCATAAGGCCTTATTCACATGTCTGCTTTTCAAGTAAGTATGCCATAAATAGCTCTGTATACAGTGCTGCTTAGTGTACCCTCTACATAATAGCATATCTCCCAATCGTCCCGGATTCAGCGGGACAGTCCCAGATTCCAGTTAGTTACTCCTGGGGCATGCAGGTGCCAAGGAGCAGAAAAAAGGATCTTGGAGATTTGCTGGCTCTACTCTGGTCACAATTTAGTCATGAAGGCAACTGTACTTTCCCACCAAACTTTCTACACCAACCTTTGTTCATGTCTCCTGGCTCTAATGGATCGTGAATCAGGGTTCTCTCAATGGCAGTTAACAAGCAGAACTTGAGGCACTTTTAGTTAAAAAATTATGATGGTTATATTTCTAGTTAAAATGGAGACTCAATCTTTATTTGGAAGGGTGAAGGAGTGGCAATTTCACTTGACTTTCTAGTGTTCTTTCCTGTGATCCTGGGAAAACCCCAGACTAGTACCAAATCTCTTTTTGGGTAGCTACTCTTGGCCTATGCAATCCAACCTTTGCCACAGACAGCAGTCTTCACCGTGTAGCAGCGGAGGTCCGTGGAATATTCTCACCAAGCTTGTAGACACCAAGGGATGTGGGGCAGGCTGTCTCAGGTTGTCTGGAATTACTAGGACAGCTACCAATTAAGAGGTGATATCAATACCTACTGTAGAGCTCAACTAATTCCCTTCTTAGCAGTGGGGATTCCTATTTATCATTTTAGCTCCACCCACTTTCTAAAAAGAGTGATGAGGGCATACCATTAGTGTGTCCAACCCTGCATACAAATGTTGAGGCATTCTGTAGGGCAACACCCTCTGTTAAAGGCACAATGCAAAATGATAACTGGTGTTACTGGTGCACCTAGCTGTTCGCCACCACAGTCCTCAGAGACTAATATGATGCATGTCTAGTTGGCCCTCATGGAGCAGATGCCCTTTTGCAAGTTTTGCACCCCTTTTCCAAGTTGCCTACCAGAGCTCTTTGTTGGCAGAGGAAGGAGGACACTGGCTGCCAGGTTATTTATAGGGTAGATGTTCACAATACAGCAGACAAGACTTTACAGTAAAACATGTGTATCAGAGTGACAAGCAACAGACATCACACTCCCACTAGAGCGAGGGATGTGACACCCACCTCCTTCAAACTTATGTCACCCCTAAGTAGTATGCAGTCAGTGCCCCTGTTTCCAGGAACCAGCTGATGCCTTGGGGTTCCTGAGATGCCTTTTTGCCTAGGGGAACAGGTGATTGGTATTAAAAGTACTCCCCTTTTTGTCATGGGAAGCCTGAGCAACCTCTGAAATTAATGGGTTGAACTGCAAGAGAGCTATACACATTATCTCCTGCGGTGCAACTCATAGGTGCAAATCCATTTCACCTATTAAGAGCCAAGGAAATATAGTTTGTTCATACAGTCTATTTATGTTGTGCATCTCTACCACCTTATATCAGCAAAAACATGCAGTATCACCTATAGTATATATAATATGCTATGTAGACACACGTAAATACATAAACATTAGGATTTCTCCACAGGTAGGGTTCCCGTGGGACCCTACAGCAGGTGCTGCCTGGAAGCTTGCTGGTGGACTTAGGGCACACCTGCGGTATGCAGGTGCCAAGACACAGCGGGATGCATCTGGGAGATTTGCTCTTGTCATAAGCACCATGACACTTTCTTCCATATCTGGAGGGAATGTGAAGGAATTTTGGATTACTGGTCCCAGGTCCAATGTATTTTTGACAGAATATGTGGACATAAAATTCCTCTGACTCCCCAGATCATTTTCCTCAGCCTCTGGCCTACATTCCCCCAAAGCCTTCCCCAAATGTCTATGGCTCCAGCTCCAGCTAAAGCATTAATCCCTCTCTATTGGGCTTCAGACACATCCCCCCCAATCTCCCTCCTCTTACGTAAAATCTCCCAAGTACAGTGCCTTGCGAAAGTATTCGGCCCCCTTGAACTTTTCAACCTTTTGCCACATATCAGGTTTCAAACATAAGGATATAACATTTTAATTTTTTGGTGAAGAATCAACAACAAGTGGGACACAATCGTGAAGTGGAATGAAATTTATTGGATATTTTAAACTTTTGTAAAAAAATAAAAAACTGAAAAGTGGGGCGTGCCAAATTATTCGGCCCCCTTAAGTTAATACTTTGTAGCACCACCTTTTGCTGTGATTACAGCTGCAAGTCGCTTGGGGTATGTCTCTATCAGTTTTGCACATCGAGAGACTGAAATTCTTGCCCATTCTTCCTTGGAAAACAGCTGGAGCTCAGTGAGGTTGGATGGAGAGCGTTTGTGAACAGCAGTTTTCAGCTCTTTCCACAGATTCTCGATTGGATTCAGGTCTGGACTTTGACTTGGCCATTCTAACACCTGGATACGTTTATTTGTGAACCATTCCATTGTAGATTTTGCTTTATGTTTGGGATCATTGTCTTGTTGGAAGATAAATCTCCGTCCCAGTCTCAGGTCTTTTGCAGACTCCAACAGGTTTTCTTCCAGAATGGTCCTGTATTTGGCTCCATCCATCTTCCCATCAATTTTAACCATCTTCCCTGTCCCTGCTGAAGAAAAGCAGGCCCAAACCATGATGCTGCCACCACCATGTTTGACAGTGGGGATGGTGTGTTCAGGGTGATGAGCTGTGTTGCTTTTACGCCAAACATATCGTTTTGCATTGTGGCCAAAAAGTTCGATTTTGGTTTCATCTGACCAGAGCACCTTCTTCCACATGTTTGGTGTGTCTCCCAGGTGGCTTGTGGCACTTTAAACGAGACTTTTTATGGATATCTTTGAGAAATGGCTTTATTCTTCCCACTCTTCCATAAAGGCCAGATTTGTGTCCTATGGACAGACTCTCCCACCTCAGCTGTAGATCTCTGCAGTTCATCCAGAGTGATCATGGGCCTCTTGGCTGCATCTCTGATCAGTCTTCTCCTTGTTTGAGATGAAAATTTAGAGGGAGGGCCGGGTCTTGGTAGATTTGCAGTGGTCTGATACTCCTTCCATTTCAATATGATCGCTTGCACAGTGCTCCTTGGGATGTTTAAAGTTTTGGAAATCTTTTTGTATCCAAATCCAGCTTTAAACTTCTCCACAACAGTATCACGGACCTGCCTGGTGTGTTCCTTGGTCTTCATGATGATCTCTGCGCTTTAAACAGAACCCTGAGACTATCACAGAGCAGATGCATTTATACGGAGACTTGATTACACGCAGGTGGATTATATTTATCATCATCAGTCATTTAGGACAACATTGGATCATTTAGAGATCCTCACTGAACTTCTGGAGTGAGTTTGCTGCACTGAAAGTAAAGGGGCCGAATAATATTGCACGCCCCACTTTTCAGTTTTTTATTTTTTACAAAAGTTTAAAATAACCAATAAATTTTGTTCTACTTCACGATTGTGTCCCACTTGTTGTTGATTCTTCACCAAAAAATTAAAATTTTATATCCTTATGTTTGAAGCCTGAAATGTGGCAAAAGGTTGAAAAGTTCAAGGGGGTCGAATACTTTCGCAAGGCACTGTAGCTTATCTAGAAGAGTTTTCTCATTTAGAACTCAGGAACATCCAATGGTACAAAATCACCTGGACGCCCTGGCACACTTTCTGAAATGATACCACCTGGAGTCACCTCTGGCCCATAGTCTGTACCCTCTTTCCTTTCACTACATCCTCTTTCTGAACCCATCGTCCCCTCCCCTTCTTCATTCTTGAACATCCTTGCCGTTGCGCCTTGGACCTGGGCGCACTGCATGGAGACCTCTCTGACAGTTTTTGTTGTTACTGTTTGATTCACCATTACTGGCTTGACTGTTGTATTACGTTTATACATTGGTATATGTTGACATTTCTCACATTGATGCAATGTACTGTATATCATTTCCTCTGTATAAAACCAATAGAAAGAGATTTGAAAAGAAAATTCCCTGCAAAAGGAGTATCAAGAAAGTAACACTTTTATTAAAGAAAAACGGGCAGCAACATTTTATGTTTTTTTTTTTTAAAGGGTTATCCAGATTCTACTATTGATGGTCCACAGGATAGATCATCAATATTAGTTCTGCGGGGTCTGACACCCGGGACCCCCACAGAGCAGCTGTACCGAGACAGCTCAGCTCCCAGTATTGTTTACATTCCGTAAGCTGCACTGCTCACTCGCTGTACATACTATAATGGTAGGTGTACATAATGCAACGCTGTCCCATAGACTTGAATGGGGCAATGTAAACAATACTGGGAGCTGAATTGTCTCAGTACAGCTGATTTGTAGGGGTCCTGGGTGTCAGACCCCACAGATCTAATATTCTAAGCTATAGTAATATGCAATCAATAGTAGAAACTGGATAACCCCTTTAACATTAACCCCTATGTAAACAGATACCCTTCAGCTGGCACCTTTTTGTGACTGTTTTTAGCAGATCCTTTAGCTAGGTGAATGGTCGAAATTTGATGTGAATAAATCCTCGGTGAGATTGGAAAAAAGATACATCCAGAGGCCAAAAGCTCACATAAATGAGTCACTTTGAATTAGGAAAGAATTTTTTTTCCTTTTGAAGCAAAGTAATGATTGACCAAGAAATCTGTAAGTGTTAAAGAGGTATTCACTTTTGGAATATTGAAGTCCCTTTTCTGTCCTGTCATTGGTAGAAAAGGTGGATCTTAGATTGACTTTATTTTTTCATCCTGACCGTAACAGCAGGACTAGGAAGTTTTCCTCCCTTTATTTTCTTGTTCTCTGCAGTGTGTAGGAGTCTTATCTAACAACAGCAGCTGTGTCCCTGTGAGGATGTGTCCCTATGTTCTCTAGGTGAAGTTGCAGTAGGTCATCTTCTCTCTTTTAGTGCTTGGCCTCTTCCATATTGTAATGCCATTTATGTATTTTTCCCAGCTGTGTTCTGTTATATTTATGGCCAGTGTTAAGGTTTAATGGTTTTTCTATACTGTATATATTAAAAAAAACAAAGCATTATTTATTGTGTAATAAGGGATTCAAGCAGTTTTACTATTTATCCTTTGTCCCTTCCTTCTGTGGACATGTTTGCACCCTTGACTGGAATTAGCGCCTTCTTAGTTTTTGTATCCCTGTGAAGGTAAGGATAAGTGTTCAGGTTTTTTTTTCATAGCGTTTTGAAGCTAAAAGCAGATGTGAATAAGGTTTGATGACTTATAAATGACAGTTGGGACTTCTCTTTTTTTTCCATCCACTCCTGGTTCTGACTTCAAAACCTGCATAAAACCTGAACATGTGTCCTTACCTTAACAGAGCTGTTCTTCCTAACTAGTCCTAACTGTTAGTGCACTTCACCATCTAGTGGTCATTTTCCATTACTACAGTTGCAGTATTTTTTTCTTTACATTATGGCCCAGATTTACTTTTGTGGTTACGGTTGGACACTGGTGTAAAAATGGGGCATCTTTGGCACATCTTGGGGCCAAAATTTTTCAGCATGCTAGGTATGTGGGTGTGGATTCTCAGAAAAATGGGGTGTGGCTTAAATTTGCCAAAAATGCAGCAAGATAATGTCATAAAAAATCTGGGTCAAAGTAAGAGAAACTAAAGGTGGTATAAAGATAAACTAGACAGTCCAAAAATATGTTAGATTTAACATTCAAGGACTAATAAATCTGGCATATTTTCAGATGACCGGTCTAATTATTAGTAAATCTGGGGCTTTGGGGGAAATTTCATCCTGAGGGAAATTTTTGAAGTCAGTTTTGCTGCAGTCTGCAGTGTCTTATTGTGCCAGATTTCTCAAATGATGCAGTGTTTGATAGATTTGGCGCAATACTTTAGTGTACTATTTTGCAACTGACACAAGAACTCTGGAATGCCATACTTGATACATTCTCCCTATGATGTTATTTATTTATTTTAGATGTCTCACTTGGATTCTGTCCCTAGAAAGGGCTCATCTAGGATGCATCATGTGTCCTGCATGGAATAGCTGATGGCTATTCCATACAGCTGATGGCTATGAACACCTATTGTTATGATTGCACTTCTGCAATCCCCTATGTAAACCTCCCTCCAACCTTATATGTAGTCATTCGGCTCAAGGACATTGGTCTTCTTTGAATGAAATATAGATAAATTCAAATACAGATATACTTAGACCCACTCTATAATATAATACTTCCAGCTACACAAGAAGCGTCTCTTCAAATAGTTATACTGTATTCTTAATAGTGCTCACTGATAAGGATTTTTTTCTACTCTTTAGAGAAACAGGACTACCAAAAAATGAAATTCTTTAATATAGAAATGATAACTATACTCATTTTGAGTCTGGTCAAAATAACAGGAAACCATATGAGAAGTAAATATTTAGTCCACCAAAAAGGCCTGTGGATATGAGTTTCACAGATACCAAATATGTATATTTTTTTCATGTTTTAATACATTTTAAAAAATTAACTTTTAATGAAACAAAAATTTGTTTACACTGCCAGGTTGTGACACTTGTAACTTGTATCTCCATGCACGAAACCGTGTAAGGCATCTTTTTTTTTGCGAAGCAATATCATTTTTATTGAAATAATTTTGGGTAATGTGTGAGGCTTGGATCACTTTATTCAATTTTTGAGAAGTGAAAGCAGTTTGGGCCTTTCAATTTTTTTTTCTCTACGATGTTCACAGTAAGGGATAAATCATTTTAGATTTTTATAGTGTGGCATTTTTTGACATAGGGATGGCTAATGTCTTTTTTGTTTATTTTTGTATATTAACTTTCACATGCATTCTACAAAAAAAGAATGATTTGAATATAACTTATGAATACGGTATATATTTTTAAAAAACTTTTAATTTTTTAAAAACATTTTTAGCCCTGCTGCCAGTGCTTGAACCTGTGATCGTTAAATCACTTGTACCACAGACTGAAATATTACTGTATTGCAGTCTACAGTTAAATCCCTGTATAACAATCCCATTATTGTACTGCTATTTTATATTTCATTTCAATTCATATAGTTATGATTGCTTTTTGCAGGGAAAACTATACTTCCTAATACCTGTTAATATTCCATACCATGTACTGGAATTCTAGAAGAAAAATTCAGAGTAGAGTGGAATTAGAAAAAAAAAAAAACTACAATTGCACCATTTCTGTATAGGTTTTGTTTTATGACGTTCACTTTGTGGTAAAAGTGATATGGATATGTTAGCTATATTCTGCTGGTCAATATGATCATGGCGTAACCAAATTTTTCTATGTTTTAATACTTTACTATCACCATATTCTGACAACTGTAACTTTTTAAATATTTCCAATATACAACAAAAACAACAGATATTTGTAATGCAGTTTTCTCACACTAGACTCAGTCCAGCGGTTAACCCCTTCCCGACACTATTACAGCGAATGTTGGGTATTTAAATATGGCAATACAAAAAATCCCCTCATATTAAACCTATGACCACCAAAAAGTCACATCGCACTACCCCAAAAAGAATGGTCACAAAAACACATATATACTCAAAATATATATCAAAAATATAGAAATTTTATAATGCATATAATAACACAGTATTCACACTAAAGTGCTAGCTAGAGTGCATAAATAAATATTCACCCAAAGAATGTTCAAGAAAGAACACCTTGCACAGTTAATGAGGGGAATTAACCCATATATAGCCAGCTTGAAGAATATATAACATATCATCAAGTCCAAATACAATTCTTACAAATAAATCACATGGTATAATCCCTATGCACAGTAAACATACAGTACTAAATCCAGCCAGCACTGAGAATACAAATGCCTACAGAATCTCACATTAATCTGCTTACAAATAAAGAGTAATACCTATAGCTATGATAGGTTGTAAATAGCAGTCCCCAGAGAAAAGATGCCCCCAGTGTTGAGGAACCTCCTCAACGCATTTTTCCAACCAGGCTTGCTCAGGAGGTCCGCCATAGCCGCCAGGTCTTTGCTGTATTATCGGCCCGCGATCAGTACCCGCACATTGTAATGCATTGCATTAGTGATCAGACCCCTTGGGGTTCAAGACCCCCTAGAGCAGGGATCAGCAACCTTCGGCACTCCAGCTGCTGTGAAACTACAACTCCCAGCATGCTCCATTCACTTCCATGGGAGTTCCAAGAACAGCAGAGCAAGTGTGCATGCTGGGAGTTGTAGTTTTACAACAGCTGGAGTGCCGAAGGTTGCCTACCCCTGCCCTAGAGGGTCTAATAAATACAGTATTAAAAAAATTAAAACGTATTAAAAATTCAAATCACGGAAAAATAAAAAAGTTATAGGGGTTTGGAAGGCAGGGAATCAAAAATGAAAATCAAAAAATGCCTCCGGCGGGAAGGGGTTAACTAAATGGTATTTTGCAGTGTTCTCTGTATAGCAAGGGTATTATGTTTTCTCAAATACCAGACTGAATAGATGTGTTTTGAGTCTTGATTTACAATTGCCCATGGATGAGATCTCTCTGATCGCACTGGGTAATGTCTTCCAGAACAAGGGGACAGGCATGGCAGAAGGCTCTGGCTCCAAATCATTTAAGGTGGATCCTGGTGATGGACAGTTTATTTGTGCCTGCTAAGCTGAGAAGTTGGCAAGGATTATGGGACTTGAAGGTGATCAAGCAGACTTTAAAAGTTATTCTCCATTTTACAGGCAGCCAGTGCGGTAAGCGGAGGATGGGGGTTATCGGAACATGTCAGGGTGTTTGGTTATTAACCTCGCTGCAGCAATTTGGACTAAATGAAAGCAATGTGGTTGCTTATCTGGATGACCTACATATAGGACATTACTGTCCAGAAGTAAGGTTTAGAAGGCATGGACCAGCATAGATAGATCTTCTGCTGAAATAAGGTGTTTGAGTTTTATAATGTTCCTCAGGTGGAAGTTTAAAAATTTGATATCTGGAGGATACCTGTTTCCTGAGAGACAGTTTCCCATCGATAGCTACGCCTAAGTTTTGTTTTTAGCTTTGAAGGGTTGTGTTTCCTAGGGATAGAGGTAGTGGATAGACAAGTAGCCATTTTGCCATTAAGCGCTAACCTCCAACTATGAGAACCTCAGTTTCTTCCCGGTCTAGCTTTACCCAGCTGGCCTTCATCCACTCTTGTAGTTCAACATGGATTCATGGCTGGAGATGGGTCTTTGACTCCAGGATTGGAGGTTATATATATATATATATATATATATATATATATATATATATATAGTTTGTTATCATCTGTATAGCAGTTATAGACCAGGCCCTGACTCTGTATTAATTCGCCTAATGTGAGCAAGTAAACTGCAAACAGCATTGGGGATAAACCCTGTGAAACTCTATATTTTGAGGGGACTGGTGATGACAATGCTGAGCCAAAAGGTACTCTTTGTGGTCTGTCAGCCAGTAAGAAATTCCACAAAACACCTTGAATCTATGTATTAGTCATGTCATGGTCAACTGTGTCAAATACCACTGAGAGGTGTAAAGAATTAGCATGGTACATTCACCTCTGTTCCTGGTCATGAGCAGGTCATTTAGTACTCGTGTGAGTAAGTAAACAGAGCTTTTCTTGTAGGGAAAGTTGTAATTTTTATATATACCATTTCTTTACCCTTTTCAAAAGAATATAAATACAGCATACAGTTCCAATACTCTCTAAAGATAAAGACAATAAAGCAAAATTAAGCCTTCTTTGAGGGATATTCCCATCTTAAGTTATTGCCTATATCGGTGGAGATCTATCCGCTCACACCCACACTGATCAGTAACAAAACTTCCTAGTGCTGAATGGATCAGGTGTGTGCACCACTCATTTTCAATGGCAGTGTAGGAGGTAGTCGAGTGTTGCACTTCAGCTATCTCTGAAACTTCCAAGGAAATGAACTGAGCCGAGTGCATCAGGATGACCACAACTTCATTCAGCCTGATCTCCTGATCAGTGGGGTCTGAAACCCCATTGATATTTAAATGGATATTCTGATTTTAACTAGATAACTAGTATCCCTTTTATCACAGTAGCAAAATATCAACCTAAGGTGGCATGGGGGGCACATTGTGCATTGCAGAACAAACTAAAGATAAACTGCAGCAGAAATCCAGAGATGAAACTGGTATATATCAACTGAGAGTAAATATGTGGATTTTCAACACAGAATATGTTGCTATAATGTACAAGGATTTAAATATTTGCCGTGAGTTCATTTTTTGGCACTTTTTTCCAGAGAATCTGATTCAGACACACAGTACCCTATATATATGCATTGCCAATGGAATGGCACACCTTAATGCTGACAAAATTTGTGTAAACACTAGAGCTGTATAGGGCCATGTAAGGTTCTTCCTAAGTAAAGCTAAATGGACAGTACACGTCACTTGTCTGGTAAAATAAAATTCTTATTAATGTTGGTCTGAGAAATTTGTATTTTTATACTTTAAGATTGCTGCTATTACTATTTCATGATCTCATATTGAAAGGTTAATCCAAAAGGATAAAACATGTTTAGAAAAAAAACAATACAAAACATTATTTTCTTCACCAATTTGTAACCTCTGTTTTTCTTTGGTCCCTGCTGCTCTTTATCTCCTGGTCTCAACATGCAGTAAATGGCTGCTCAGCAGTGACCTACCTCTGTCACTGATTGGCTGAGCAGTTTCATCTCCATCTCAAGAGGCACCCAAAAGTAAAGAGCAATGAGAGACCCGAGAAGTGTGAAAATGGCAGTGGGTATGGGTCAGGATTTTTGGGTTTTATTGCATCTTTAAAAACAAAAGAAAAAAAAAAAAAGTATCCTATTGTATAACGCCTTTAATTATTTACATGTAGATATTACATAAACATTATTTTTTCTTTCTTTGTTTTTATATACGTATAGGAATGTCCTAGTGGAGTTGTTAATGAAGATACATTTAAGCAAATCTATTCACAATTCTTTCCCCATGGAGGTGAGTATTAAGATTTACATAACAAAAGTAAGATTACATTTAGTATTCATAAAATGATTAACCAAAAGAATTTATTAGCTGTTGTAAAAATTGTTAAAATTGTGACAAATAAAAATATTTATTCTAGGCACCACAATATTTAGTACATGTAAAACAAAAAAACTGACGACATATAAGAATATCTATAGAAACAATAACCTGAATGCACATCTTTCTCATTTTAGACCTAACGTATACTGAAATAGTGTAAGTGCGTATACTGAGTCATTCCTTGTCAAGTGGACCAATTTTAAAGGTTGTCCCCACCTCACCATTTCAGATTTTGATGAAATTTGGTACATAGTTTCTCTATGTTATAAAACGTAGTTGTGCAAAATTTTAGTTCAAAAGACTAAAAATTGGGTTGCAAAACGGCACCTGAGCAAAAATGACATTTTGGGCAAACTTCCAGACGCTGTAAACATGGACGTTTTAGTAGTATAAGGGGAATATTTGGAGAACCTGCACAACTTTTAGGGCTTAATGAACTGGCAAAACCCCATGTTCCTAGTCCTTTTACTTTTTGCATGGTTTAGGCTCAAAAATCTGCAAAAATGAATTGACAGCGATGTTGAGGCTGCTGTAGTGTCAAAACTAGTTGATTTTCAGGTTGATTTTTGGTAGGTGTACTAAATACACAGCTGTAATGAGGCCTTCCAATTTGCGGCACTTTCCTTCAAGTGGTTGAAAAAATATAAGCGTTCGAATTTGGTATAAAAAGTATTTTTGCCTAATTTTAATCTTTGATGCCCTATATCTCCAGTGGGACAGCTTCTATCGTCTTTCTTTTAGCACCATAAGAAAGAGCAGATTTGCTTCTATCAGAATATGTTGGTTTCATTTTGGAGTCTCTTCATATAAGGATTGAAAAAATGCCCTCAAATGTTTGCGGGCAGTAGCCTGTGATTTCTTCACTACACCCTTGATACAAGTGCAGTAAAAATGATTCTTCTTTCAATAAACACCAATTTTTTAAATAAAGAATACATTATGTTATGAAACTGTATTCAAGAAAACGAAAAAATAGGAATGTTTTTTAGGATGTGGAAGGATGAGGCCTGGTTTCATAACAGGTTTAAAGAAAACTTCAGTCAGTTAGGATGACCGACTTGGCCAATTATGATTGGTGGACCCTGTTGCAAGGCAGAATTTTTTGTTTCATTGCCCAATTGTATGCTTCTGGTACCTCCTGCCTCCTGAGTGTCTGTTGCTAGGCTTACTTTGATGCCTACAGTTCACTAAGAGGTCAAACTGTAGCAAGGGTGCAGTGAAGAAACACAGCAACAGACACTCAGGAGCCAGGAGGTACCAGAAGTATACAATTGGGCAATGAAACAAACAATTCCGCCTTGCAACAGGGTCCACCAATCATAATTGGCTAAGTCTAACTGGCTAAAGAAGTTTTCTTTAAACCTGTTATGAAACCAGGCCTCATCCTTCCACATCCTAAAAAACATTCCTGTTTTTTCATTTTCTTGAATACAGTTTTATAACATAATGTGTTCTTTATTTAAAAAATTGGTGTTTATTGAAAGAAGAATCACTTTTACTACACTTGTATCAAGGGTGTAGTGAAGAAATCACAGGCTACTGCCCGCAAACATTTGAGAGCATTTTTTCAATCCTTATTTGAAGAGACTCCAAAATAATACCAACATATTCTGATAGAAGCAAATCTGCTCTTTCTTATGGTGCTAAAAGAAAGAAGATTGAAGCTGTCCCACTGGAGATATAGGGCATCAAAGATAGGCAAAATTAGGCAAAAATGCTTTTTATACCAAATTTAAACGCTTATATTTTTTCAACCACTTGAAGGAAAGTGCTGCATATTGGAAGGCCTCATTATAGCCGTGTATTTAGTACACCTACCAAAAATCAACCTGAAAGGCCGACTAGTTTTGACACTACAGCAGCCTCAACATCGCTGTCATTTCATTTTTGCAGTTTTTTGAGCCTAAACCATGCAAAAAGTAAAAGGACTAGGAACATGGGGTTTTCCCAGTTCATTAAGCCCTAAAAGTTGTGCAGGTTCTTCAAATATCCCCCTTATACTACTAAAACTTCCATGTTAACAGCTTCTGGAAGTTGGCCCAAAATGTCATTTTTGCTCAGGTGCCGTTTTGCAACCCTTTACTTGAGGTCCCCTAGAACCTCCAATTTTAAGTCTTTTGAACTAAAATTTTGCACAGCTTAGTTTTATATCATAGAGAAACTATGTACCAAATTTCATCAAAATCTGAGATGATGAGGTGGGGACCCCTGGTCCACTTGATATAGAATGACTCTACTGTCAATTGCAAAATAAACCATGAAATAAAAAAGAATTTTTCCATGCCTGGACGGCGTGCTCGTAATCGAGCTATATGTTTAGGGTGTAGCTATTGTAACTGCATCCTACCTGATCAGAGCTAATCTGGGGGTGAAGGGGGGGGGGGGTTATTGAGCCTGTGCCTCCTTCATCCCAGGCACATCCCCAGTCCATTCTCTTTCTTTTCTTCTTATTAGTATAATGTTGTACCGTGTTAGCCATAGAAAGTAGCGGAAGAGTGAAGAAATCAGGCGATACCTTTTAGAGGCTAACTGAGTATATTTGATAGTAAGCTTTCGAGAGTGCTAGCTCTCTTCTTCAGACATGGTGTAATACAAGAAACTGAAAATTCACTTTTTATACACACACAGGACATGGATCTTCAAAGGATCTTGGAATAACAAAATGCAATATATGTAGAGAAGTTATTTACAACAGGTCAGGAAATTAACAGTCTGGAAAACTTGTGGTGCGTGACAGAGGGATCTGTTATCTGTTTGAAATCAGGTGGTGATTTGTGACCCTCACAGTTCATACATAGTGTGACATGAAACAGTTTCCTGAGATGTGGAGGTGTAAAAGGAGAGATACGGACGAACATTGCTGAATGCAGCCATACTCAGTATTATCAGGTTCCCTGTCTCTCTGTACTACAGTCTGCGCTGGCATGCTCTTCTCCTGATCCACTACAGCCCCATTACTTTGCTGTCAGGAGACAGCATAGTGGAGCAAGAGGCCATGTCGATGCTCACGTTATCTATTGAATTACATTTGCATAATGGAGATCACATATTGTACAATAGTACAATAGTTAAAAACCGGCTAGGAATGAAAAATTCTTCAGGGTGACTGAGGTATCCAGACCCATCTGATTGTCACCTTTAGCCTTACTTGCACCTCTGTACACATGATGTTCAACACTAGTTCCACTGAGCATATTATCCCATTGTTCACAGAGAATATACTGTAGTATTCACTTATATGCATAGGGTTAAAACATGAAGCATTAAAACCAGTTCATGTTATTTCCAACCAATTAGAGTCACCTCCAAAAAGCACAAAGTCTCCTTATAAATTATTCTTAACTAGACAAAAAACAACAATGCATAACAATCTCCGCTGCTCTCAACCATGTTTCTGACCTCATGAAATCCGGTATGGGTTTTCTGCATTTCTGATGAGAAATCAGGAAGTAACATAATTCTCGAACCATTGAAAGATCATTTCTGAAGTTTTCTGGCTTTCCTCAGTGTGACATCGCCATCCTTAGAAATGCTCTGAAAATTATTCTTGAGTTACCATTTTGGATGAATTATTTTAATGGAATCCTATGAGCTTTCAATAGCAAATATGTGCAAAAATAGAGACCAATAAATATGTTTCAGAAACCTGTTCTAGCCTACTCAGTTCTGCCCCCTCTGACGTCTCTGGATATTATATATTAGGGACCTATCCATTAGCCAAGACAGTACTTAGTCTCAGTAAGCCTCCTCCTAAACTTATTCATGTCATCTCTTAAAGGTTCCTTTGTTATTACTGCATATTACAGTACAATTATTGACTGCCATCCATAGTGTACATTGCCAAGTCAGAGCCTAGATATATTCTCATATGGTTCAATAGAAGTCAGTGGGGCTCCCTCAGGTTCACAGGACCTGGCCTCCATACTAGCTGCACTTTCCCTGTAGACATATTGGCCATACTCACTTTACTAGTATAAACCATACTTGGGGATCTTTTAAAGACAGAAATAAATGGTTTTACCTTTTAGACATCCCCAGGAGATTTCAGATACTCATTTTAGAAGCAGATTTACCTTGCTAGAACTAGAATTACAAACAAATATTCAAATAAAGATGAATGGTCAATGCTCTTAACTATTTCAGTCTTCAAAAGTGAACATATCAAATATAACTTTTATTTATTACCAAAAGCTATTATACCTATCCATACATAGGTATATGGTTCATCTGTGGAGTGTAGAGATAAGGACAGCTTGGAAAAGGGACATTTTTCTTTAATAAAATATATTACAGTTTTTTTTTATTTGAACAAGTACTATCAATTTAGAAAAATAACTTGAATATTTAGGTATGCTTTAAGGAAATTATTCCTTTTACTGTATTTTCAGAATTACTGTATTTTCAGCCTTTATCTGTTACTTTTTATATATATTTTCTAATATGTGTTTGATATTATTTCTAATAAATATTAGTTTTCTTGGGTAGTAAAAAATTTTTTGTATTGTCACTCAACAGATGCAAGCATGTATGCTCATTATCTATTCAATGCATTTGATGCTGCACAATCTGGATCAGTAAAATTTGAGGTAAATCATTATTCTATTAAAATAAACTAAACATAAGGATATTAGGATCAGTGCTTATGGACTGCAGACTTTGAGACTTTCACCTGTGCTCTGATTTCCATTCTTCTGGTCCTCTGAAAAACGGACAACAAAAAAGGATCCAGAAAATGACGGACACAAATGGAGCCTGAAGGACCCCATTGACTATAATGGAGTCTGTCAGGTGTCCATATAATAGTACATTGGTTTATGGGAATGACAGCTGATTACAATTTTTAATTAATAGGGCGGAAAAAGTTTAAGCATTAAATGGCAAGACCTGGTAGTATTATTTAGATAGTGTATGGACACTTTATTTAAGCATTGTATTGTGGTATTATTTTTTTAGATGCAGCTTTTGAAATTGCCAGAAAAGCTGTAAAGTGAAGGTGCAATCTTTACTTTTTTGCCCAGGGCCCCATTTTCTATAAAACTGGCCATCAACTAAGCATTACATTTAATATCCAGTTGCAGAAACGGCTCTGATTGAAATTACTTGGACTGCTTATCTAAGTTCTCAACTTTAGAATGTATTATCTTCTTATGATTCTCTCAGTCCTGCTAGCGGCTGCAGGCAGATTTGGAGGTCGTGTGTAATTGCTCTATTATCTGCGAGCAAAGAGAGCCTACACCTTACTTTAGTCTGTTGCTAAGTATTTCGTAATATATGGAGAATCAGATAGGTAGTCCGCTATTACTAATGCATGGCTTACGCTAGGTTCACTCTAGCCTTCAGCTTTCCATTTTTCGGGTCCGCTTGGGGACCCAAAAAACGGAGACCTAATCCACTTAGCAAGCGGTTACCCATGGAAACCCGCGAACCCCACAGACTATAATGGGGTCCGCCGGGTTTTCACCCAGTTTCCGCCCGAAAAAATGCGGAGACTTGTAGGACTTTTCTCTCAACATTTTTCAAGCGGATTCGGGGGACGGAATCCCCGAACAGAGAACTAACACTGTTATGGACCCAGCCTTACAGTTAATAACTTTTTATGACTACTGTTACCAATTTTAAGTAATGTCCTAAATTTTTTGTAGGATTTTGTAGCAGCATTGTCAATATTGTTAAGAGGAACAATTCATGAAAAGCTGAGGTGGACTTTCAATCTCTATGATCTAAACAAAGATGGATACATCAACAAAGAGGTACTTTACGATTTTTATGTTATGAGTGTTAATGTTAATTCTATTAGTAACACGGTAGGTTTACACTACCTTTCTGTAATGTCTGTTGCTCTCATCCATCACAGGATATTAAGTGACTGATGCAGACGGAGCCCACTTATTCATCTTCATATAAAAACATGACAGAAGCTTTATTCCATCATGTTTTATACTTTTGTTACGGAACAAAAAGAAGTGCATGCAGGACTTTTTCTTCAATTACAAAACTAAAAACAACCATGACGGAAGAAAGATTTTATCATGTTTTTTACATTAGCATCAATGGGAATGGATGCATTAAGAGGGGGCTCACCTGTATCTGTCATTCTACTACCACTTATGTCCGTTGCTCTCATCCTACAATGGATTAGAGCAACAAACATTCATAACAATAGTGTGAATGATCCGCTATCCGTGAGCTAGAATCTTGACTAAACCCTTCTAGGAGCAGGCGCTGATCTCACAAAAATGAGTATCCAGAATGATAAGCAAACTTTTTTATTTTTTGGACCTTAATAGAGTTGAATTTAAAGCCACATGTTCTGTATTTGCATAGTGAACATGTGGCAGTTTTTACCATTTTTCTATCTGCAAGATTAAACAATTGCATACAAAAGTTAAATCTTAAGCTAAAAAATTGAATAGGAATCAAAAACTGACAACTCAAAACACCCTACTGACCAAAAAGTGGGCACAACACGGAAGTAAAAAATTGAAGGCAGGCATCTATATATAATATAGTACATTTTTTACCTAGGTAAAAGGGAATGATTTCAGTATGAAGAGTCTTACAGACCATACATGCTATGCTAAGGATTCTGGAAAACAATATGCAAATAAGTTCTCCTTGGTGGAAAAATTAAAACACCATTTGGAAGGTATCTCTCTATAGATCAATGCCTGGTTTTGAAGAAACCTTTTCACATAATCTAGGCTTAAAGCCAAGACAGAATATCTCCATCCGTTCACAGATAGCTGTTTCTGGGTTATTGGCCCCCTCTCATCAGTGTGAAGCTGTGTGGGGCGAGAGGTCATAGATGTGGGTCAGAAGGGATACTATGTTTGGTGTACAGTCTTACACAACTTGCTCTGCTAAGAATTTTGGGAAAGAATAAGTAGTTCTCCTTGATGGAAAAGTGAATACTTGCTCTGGGATTTTCCCAATGGTGGCACTAGACTAAGTTTTTCTTTTTTTCATTAAGGAGAACTTATATGCATATTCTTTCCCCAGAATTTCTTGGTAAAACATTTGGTGGGCAAAAATATTTTTATTCACTGGGTTGTATGTGCACAGTTGAAAAATTCTGAGGAATATTAATTATTGCCTAATGATTATGCACTGTGTACAGTGGGGAAAAAAAAGTATTTAGTCAGCCACCAATTGTGCCAGTTCTCCCACTTAAAAAGATGAGAGAGGCCTATAATTGACATCATAGGTAGACCTCAACTATAAGAGACAAGAATTTTTTTGCAAATTATGGTGGAAAATAAGTATTTGGTCTCCTACAAACAAGCAAGATTTCTGGCTCTCACAGACCTGTAACTTCTTCTTTAAGAGTCTCCTCTGTCCTCCACTCATTACCTGTAGTAATGGCACCTGTTTGACATTGTTATCAGTATAAAAGACACCTGTCCACAACCTCAAATAGTCACACTCCAAACTCCACTATGGTGAAGACCAAAGAGCTGTGGAAGGACACCAGAAACAAAATTGTAGACCTGCACCAGGCTGGGAAGACTGAATCTGCAATAGACAAGGAGCTTGGTGTGAAGAAATCAACTGTGGGAGCAATAATTAGAAAATGGAAGACATACAAGACCACTGATAATCTCCCTCGATCAGGGGCTCCAAGCAAGATCTCACCCCGTGGGGTCAAAATGATCACAAGAACGGTGAGCAAAAATCCCAGAACCACACGGGGGAACCTAGTGAATGACCTGCAGAAAGCTGGGACTAACGTAACAAAGGCTACTGTCAGTAACACACTACGCCGCCAGGAACTCAGATCCTGCAGTGCCAGACGTGTCCCCCTGCTTAAGCCAGTATATATCCGGGCCCGTCTGAAGTTTGCTAGAGTGCATTTGGATGTTCCAGAAGAGGACTGGGAGAATGTCATATGGTCAGATGAAACCAAAGTAGAACTGTTTGGTAGAAACACAACTCATCGTGTTTGGAGGAGAGTGAATGCTGAGGTGCATCCAAAGAACACCATACCTACTGTGAAGCATGGGAGTGGCAACATCTTGCTTTGGGGCTGTTTCTCTGTAAAGGGACCAGGACGACTGATCCGTGTACATGAAAGAATGAATGGGGCCATGCATCGTGAGATTTTGAGTGCAAACCTCCTTCCATCAGTAAGGGCATTGAAGATGAAATGTGGCTGGGTCTTCCAGCATGACAATCATCCCAAGCACACCGCCAGGGCAACGAAGGAGTGGCTTTGTAAGAAGCATTTCAAGGTCCTGGAGTGGCCTAGCCAGTCTCCAGATCTCATCCCCATAGAAAACCTTTGGAGGGAGTTGAAAATCCGTGCTGCCCAGCGTCAGCCCCAAAACATCACTGTTCTAGAGGAGATCTGCATGGAGGAATGGGCCAACATATCAGCAACAGTGTGTGCCAACCTTGTGAAGACTTACAGAAAACGTTTGACCTCTGTCATTGCCAACAAAGGATATATAACAAAGTATTGAGATGAACTTTTGTTATTGACCAAATACTTATTTTCTACCATAATTTGCAAATAAATTCTTTAAAAATCAGACAATGTGATTTTCTGGATTTGTTTTCTCATTTTGTCTCTCATAGTTGAGGTCTACCTATGATGTCTATTACAGGGCGGCCTCATCTTTTTAAGTGGGAGAACTTGCACAATTGGTGGCTGACTAAATACTTTTTTTCCCCACTGTATATCCATTTACTTATGAGACTGAGAATATGCTTCCTTCTTTCACTTTCTATTTACCTACATCTATTTATACTCATATTAATATGCTTTAAACAGGAAATGATGGATATAGTTAAAGCCATATATGACATGATGGGAAAATATACCTACCCTGTACTCAAAGAAGATGCCCCTAAGCAGCATGTGGAATTATTTTTTCAGGTTAGTATGTATTCTCTCTTACTTAACATACTCTTACTTATTCAGAACATAAGCTGAGAACATTTAACATTAAATGATCATTGTATGTAAAATGTATTATTAATCTGTGTACAAACACACATGCATTCCCAGTGTATATCTGTGGACTCACAAGACTTAATGGATTTAAAGGGAACTTGTCACATTGCATTCTTACTATAACTGGGGCTAATGTGTAAAAATGACTGTAACAGAGAAGGAAAACTATTTTAAAAAGTTGCACTTCATACTATTAAAAACAAAACAAAACAAAACATGAAAAATGTGTGGAAAATAGACGCACCCCCCCCTCCTTTTTTTATTTACATTTGCTGAGATATTAAAATAAAGAAAAAAACATGGGAAAATAAAAGCATAAAAAAAAATCCTATTTATCACTGAAAAAAAAAAGACTTGAAAAATTACTTGAATAACCCAAAGGAAAAAAAAAATATTATAGCCCTTAAAATCGCATGTACACAAAAAAAAAACTAGAAAATCTGTCAGGTCCTGAACCAGGGAAATAGCTCAGTCCTGAAGTGTTCATTTTCAATATTCCCATATATTTACATCTGTCTGCCATTTATCTCATTACAAATGGAATACTTTAAACCTTTGTGGCTCAGCACTGCACTATTATATCTCACTACGTGTCATAATATGTAGAACCGTGCTGTGATGTGTCAGACAGTCATGCCCTTTCCCAATCCTTGCTTGAACTTCATGGACCAGTCTTTTTCAACTGTACTATGTAACTATGTAAGACACAGAAGATGTCCTGTTGCATGGCTTCTAGATGCCAGCTGTGTTATACAGCCCTCAGATTAACCCTTTAGATGCCGTAATCAGACAGGATCTAGTAAAATGTACAATACATTGCAATACAGAAGTATTGTAGTAAATTGTATAGGCAATCACGTAAAGGCATTTTTCAGAACTCTAATGGAATTTTCTGCCAAGTTTAACAGAAACTTTTTCACATAAAGTATTAGTACAATAATACGTAAAACTTACATGCATGATTTACCCATGAAGAGGAGGCTATATAGCTGCACGGAGTACCCAGATTTACTAATCATCTTTCCCGATTTTACATCTAAAAATAAACAAACAAAAATGTTATCACTGCATCTAAAATTTACACGTGGAAATCAGGTTTTTTTTGTATTTGTTTTTTTTTTTGGTCACCATTTTCCGTCAAAAAAAGTTACATTTTACCAAGCTCAGTAGATGGAAATTAATAAGGTTATGGGTGTCAAAATATGTTGATGCCATAAGAAAGGAGGGAATAGTTTGTGTGAGGGGGTGTCATGGGGAACAGTCTGTAACAAAAGGGAGCGGGAAGTAGTTTGTGTACCAGGCACTGGGTAGCAAGCTGTAAGAAATAGGGAACCATCGAAAGCAGATTGCTTAAAGGGGTTGGCAAATTTCAGGCCAATATTGAGAGAGAAATGTTATTGTCTGTATAATAAAAAGTTATACAATTTTCCAATATACTTTCTGTATCAATTCCTCATGGTTTTCTAGATCTCTGATGCTGTCATTCATTATATTACTTCTAGTGGATGAAATTCTGACTTTAGTCATGTGATATACGGTCCAAGGTCATGTGATGAACACACGTGCACAGCTCATTACCAGGCAGTAATGCACCTGTTTGTCCATCACATAACCATGGACCGTATATCACATGACCATGGTCAGAATTTCATCCACTAGAAATAAGAAGAATAAATGACAGCAAGCAGAGATCCAGGAAACCATGAGGAATTGATACAGAAAGTATATTGGAAAATTGTACAACTTTTTATTATACAAACAATAACATTTCTCTCTCTCTATTGGTCTGAAAGTGGCCAACCCCTTTAACCACGGGTAGCAGTCTGGGAAAGAGGGGGAATCATAGGGAGCTTAGAGACAGTGTGTATGAGAGAGGAAACCATGAGAAGCAGCTGGTGTGAGAGAGGGGATGCCTGCCTTTTTTAGTCTCAGTCTTCCTTGTACAAGGTCAGTTTTGAAGTCTGGAGGGGAAGTTATACAACATTAACCCTTTGTTCTGCTCTTGACCAGAAGGATATTGACATTAATATATTTACTGCACAATGAATGAAACAATAACCCCTTCTATGCCCAAGGCCACCAGAGATGCATATATTAAAGGGTGTTTCCAGTCCTAGAAAACTAAGTGTGTAAGTGCCTAATAGAGGCATGTTAAAATAAGAAAATACTACTAAGCGGAGAATCAGGCAGTCTGTGAACTGGAACAGTGGGGGAACATGCAGGGGTAAGTAACCTTTTCTTATTTAACAGATTCCTATTAGGCACTTAAATATTTAGTTTTCTGGGGCTGGAACTCCCTTTAATTCTCTCTTTGGCCTAGACTGCAGGGATCTTACCATAAACCCATTAACTACAACAGCTACTTGTAGCAAATTCATTGATGCCATAGAGCATTACTTATTTACTGCTGTTTTCAATTACCCAGTTTGGAAGGGACTGTGCACGGGTCCCTTTCCCACTCACTAGCTACAAAGGCTTAGTGGGACCATTGGTCACCAGGTTCAGCACATGCCCTTTGTGAAAGCAGAAGATGCAAAACATTCATTGAAATTTCACCGGGTGGTGTCTTGGAACTCTGTTTCACAACAACTGTAGCTAATAATATACAGTCATGGCCAAAAGTTTTGAGAATGACACAAATATTATATTTTCACATGATCTGCTGCCCTCTGGTTTTTATGTGTGTTTGTCAGATGTTTTTATCACATACAGAAATAGAATTGCATTCATATTATGAGTAACAGAAGCTTATATTGACAGTTAGAATGAGTTAATGCAGCAAGTCAATATTTGCAGTGTTGACCCTTCTTCTTCAGGACCTCTGCAATTCTCCCTGGCATGCTCTCAATCAACTTCTGGACCAAATCCTGACTGAGAGCAGTCCATTCTTGCAGAATCAATGCTTTAATTTTGTCTGAATTTGTTGGTTTTTGTTTGTCCACCCGTCTCTTGATGATTGACCACAAGTTCTCAATGGGATTAAGATCTGGGGAGTTTCCAGGCCATGGACCCAAAATCTCTATGTTTTGTTCCCTGAGCCATTTAGTTATCACCTTTGCTTTATGGCAAGGTGCTCCATCATGCTGGAAAAGGCATTGTTGAGCGCCAAACTGCTCTTGGACGGTTGGGAGAAGTTGCTCTTGGAGGACATTCTGGTACCATTCTTTATTCATGGCTGTGTTTTTAGGCAAGACTGTGAGAGAGCCCATTCCCTTGGCTGAGAAGCAACCCCACACATGAATGGTTTCAGGATGCTTTACAGTTGGCATGAGACAAGACTGGTGGTTGCGCTCACCTCTTCTTCTCTGAATAAGCTGTTGTCCAGATGTTCCAAACAATCGAAAAGGGGATTCATCAGAGAAAATGACTTTACCCCAGTCCTCAGCAGTCCACTCCCTGTACCTTTTGCAGAATATCAGTCTGTCCCTGATGTTTTTTCTGGAGAGAAGTGGCTTCTTTGCTGCCCTCCTTGAGACCAGGCCTTGCTCCAAGAGTCTCCGCCTCACAGTGCGTGCAGATGCACTCACACCTGCCTGCTGCCATTCCTCAGCAAGCTCTGCACTGCTGGTAGCCCGATCCCGCAGCTTAAACACTTTTAAGAGACGGTCCTGCCGCTTGCTGGTCTTTCTTGGGCGCCCTGGAGCCTTTTTGGCACCAATGGAACCTCTCTCCTTGAAGTTCTTGATGATGCGATAGATTGTTGACTGAGGTGCAATCTTTCTAGCTGCAATACTCTTCCCAGTTAGGCCATTTTTGTGCAGTGCAATGATGACTGCACGTGTTTCTTTAGAGATAACCATGGTTAACAGAAGAGAAACAATGATGGCAAGCACCAGCCTCCTTTTAAAGTGTCCAGTGGTGTCATTCTTACTTAATCATGACAGATTGATCTCCAGCCCTGTCCTCATCAACACCCACACCTGTGTTAATGGAGCAATCACTGAAACGATGTTAGGTGGTCCTTTTAAGGCAGGGCTGCAATGATGTTGAAATGTGTTTTGGGGGATAAAGTTCATTTTCTAGGCAAATATTGACTTTGCAAGCAATTGCTGTTAAGCTGATCACTCTTTATAACATTCTGGAGTATATGCAAATTGCCATTAGAAAAACTGAAGCAGTAGACTTTGTAAAAATTAATATTTGTATCATTCTCAAAACTTTTGGCCATGACTGTACAGTGGGGAAAAAAAGTATTTAGTCAGCCACCAATTGTGTAAGTTCCCCCACTTAAAAAGATGAGAGAGGCCTGTAATTGTCATCATAGGTAGACCTCAACTATGAGAGACAAAATGAGAAAACAAATCCAGAAAATCACATTGTCTGATTTTTAAAGAATTTATTTGAAAATTATGGTGGAAAATAAGTATTTGGTCAATAACAAAAGTTCATCTCAATACTTTGTTATATATCCTTTGTTGGCAATGACAGAGGTCAAACGTTTTCTGTAAGTCTTCACAAGGTTGGCACACACTGTTGCTGGTATGTTGGCCTATTCCTCCATTCAGATCTCCTCTAGAGCAGTGATGTTTTGGGGCTGTCGCTGGGCAACACGGACTTTCAACTCCCTCCAAAGGTTTTCTATGGGGTTGAGATCTGGAGACTGGCTAGGCCACTCCAGGACCTTGAAATGCTTCTTATGAAGCCACTCCTTCGTTGCCCTGGCGGTGTGCTTGGGATCATTGTCAGTTGGAAGACCCAGCCACATTTCATCTTCAATGCCCTTGCTGATGGAAGGAGGTTACATGGCCCCATTCATTCTTTCATGTACACGGATCAGTCATCCTGGTCCCTTTACAGAGAAACAGCCCCAAAGCATGATGTTGCCACCCCCATGCTTCACTGTAGGTATGGTGTTCTTTGGATGCAACTCAGCATTCACTCTCCTCCAAACACGACGAGTTGTGTTTCTACCAAACAGTTCTACTTTAATTTCATCTGACCATATGACATTCTCCAAATACTCTTCTGGAATATCCAAATGCTCTCTAGCAAACTTCAGACGGGCCCGGATATGTACTGGCTTAAGCAGGGGGACACGTCTGGCACTGCAGGATCTGAGTCCCTGGCGGCGTAGTGTGTTACTGACAGTAGCCTTTGTTACGTTAGTCCCAGCTTTCTGCAGGTCATTCACTAGGTCCCGCCGTGTGGTTCTGGGATTTTTGCTCACCATTCTTGTGATCATTTTGGCCCCACGGGGTGAGATCTTGCGTGGAGTGGAGCCTCTGTTCGAGGGAGTTTTTCAGTGGTCTTGTATTTTCTAATTATTGCTCCCACAGTTCATTTCTTCACAACAAGCTGCTTGCCTATTGCAGATTCAGTCTTCCGAGCCTGGCGCAGGTCTACAATTTTTTTTTTTGGTGTCCTTCCACAGCTCTTTGGTCTTCTCCATAGTAGAGTTTGCAGTGTGACTGTTTGAGGTTGTGGACAGGTGTCTTTTATACTGATAACAATGTCAAACAGGTGCCATTACTACAGGTAATGAGTGGAGGACAGAGAAGCCTCTTAAAGAAGAAGTTACAGGTCTGTGAGAGCCAGAGATCTTGCTTGTTTGTAGGTGACCAAATACTTATTTCCCACCATAATTTGCAAATAAATTCTTAAAAAATCAGACAATGTGATTTTCTAGATATGTTTTCTCATTTTGTCTCTCATAGTTGAGGTCTACCTATGATGACAATTACAGGCCTCTCTCATCTTTTTAAGTGGGAGAACTGGCACAATTGGTGATTGATTAAATACTTTTTTTTCCCCACTGTATGTTTGTGAGGTTATATTTATATTTATATCAATCAGCCATGACGTTAAAACCTACTATTGTATAGGTTCCCCCCTTCCTGCCAAAACAGCCCTGACACATCATGGCACGAACTGCACAAGACTTCTGAAAGTATCCTGTGGTCTGTGGCCCCTAGACATTAGTAGTAGCAGTAGACCCATTAAGTCCTGTATTTTATGCTAATATAAATTAGTTTCCAAATTTGCCAAAATGTCAGCAGAACAAATTTTCAGTGTATATCTTATGTCTAGCTCTGTTACCATACAGTGTCTATGCAATAAACTTTGGTTCTTGTATCTATGCAGTAGGCTTGGTTGGGTTCCACATATTTTGTATATTTTCTCTAGTTTAAATTTACTTATTCACTGCATATTTCATTTATTAATTATAATAGCTATCAATGTGGAGGAAGAATGTGCAGATAAATCCTCTTTGGTAGAAAAAGGAAATCCTGCTCTAGTTCCACTCATATAGATCAATACCTGCTATTGCAGAAACCTAGTCAAAAGATACAGAATTAAAACCAAGCCAGAATATCTCTAGAGATTCCGGGATATTAACCCAATAGATGCATACAGCAATTGGTACTGCCGAGAATGTAAAACCCTTAACTGTTATTTTTGTTTTTTGATCATATTGCCACACCTAAAAAAGGAGTAGAAAGTCATGAAAAAGTGGTACCAGTAAATAAAAACTAAGAAAAACAAAACAAAAAAACAAGTTCTTATAGAGCTCCTTTAAAAAAAACAAAACATTATGGGTATCAGAATATGCTGCCCCAAGTAAGTTTATTTTGTAGAAGTGGTAGAACATAGCAAAAACTTATCTCTTGCCGAAATCATAGTGATCTGCTGTTAAAAGTTAATATTTAATTTTTACCGTGCAGTAAATATGTTTTTTCACACAGTGTCTCTCCCCAAAAAAACATTAAGAAAAGTTAAACATATTGGGGCAGATTTATTAAGACTGGCGTTTCGTACACCAACCTTAGTAAAGTCCTTGAACATTTTTGGATTTAATGGTTTGAAGGGTTATCTTACTATTATGTGTATACTTATACAGGGTTAATAGACGGAACTGGCACAAAGAGTACACATATGATCAGGCAGGATGGGCTATAAAGATTTCTACTGACCTATTTTTCTCTATTTTTTCTGGTACTGAGAATCACTAAATGAGGTTTCAAATAAATATGTATATTTTTTAGAAAATGGACAAAAATAAAGATGGCGTTGTAACCTTGGATGAATTCATTGACTCATGCCAAGAGGTAAGATATTATTTTGCAATATTGAGCCTTATAAGGGTTGTCCTACAAGTAAGCAATTAAGTTGCATACTTATTATATCTGTAGGTAACTCGGCACTCCGTAAAGAAATATTTTGGTGCTCAGAAATGAACTCACTTAAGATACAGTGGAAAAAAAGGTTCTGTCTCTCAAATAATAGTTATGACTGCTCGTGAAAAGTATTTTGATATGCAATACAAACAAAATTGTCTCAGCCGGACCACCATTACGCATACTGTAAGCCTACTCCCTTATGTTACATGATTTTGCTTGGATTGCATATCAAACTTCTCACAAGCTGCCATTTTTATTATTTGAGTGCCATATACTCATTAACAGTACATGAAAAAAATTTTTAATCACGGCGCCTCAAAAGGAATGATTAGTTGGGGAGGAGCAACTTGGAAAAATTAGTGGTCAGGTTTGGATAGGAGACCGCTGGAGCACGTTCCAGGGACCAAACAACAGTGAGTTGATGGTATTGAAATGGATACAAATAAAGTAAAAAACTGGAATGAAAAATCGTGCGCTGCTGTAATAACAAGTGATTCAAGTACGACAAGTGATGCTTGACGTGATGATATTCCTTTATTGGTACTTAAAACAGGCAACGCGTTTCTACACTATATTTTACCAACTATATTATATGTTATTTATTGATCTACTTATATTGTATATATTTTTTATATTTTCTGCATAGTTTGGCCTAATGAAGATGCCAGATGCGCGTCAAAACGTGTTGCCTGTTTTAAGTACCAATCAAGGAATATTATCACGTCAAGCTTCACTTGTCCTGCTTGAATCACTTGTTATTACAGCAGCGCACGATTTTTCATTTCAGTTTTTTACTCTATTTGTATCCATATAGTCATTATGGCAGATAATGAGGTTAGTAATGGTAAGGAAGTACTAATTCAGTACTCAATAGCATAACTACAGTCCTGTTGGCCCTGGTGAAAACTTTGAATGGGGCCCCATACCCCTTCCCTACAGCATATTCTTGATATCGTCAGAAGTGTGGTGCAGAAGTGTCCCGTAAATGTGAATGGGATACAGCTATAGTACCATTATCAAGAATATGGTAAGTAAGCAGCACAGCACCAGGCATGTAAATAATTCTGGGAGCTGCGTGCTCTGGGAAACAGGCCCCCGCTCATCTAAAATTGGTGGCCTATTATTTTTAACCGTTAGGAGACGCAGACATTTTTCATTTTTGTGTTTTCGTTTTTTTACTCCTTACATTCCAAAAGCCATAACTTTCTCATTTTTCTGTTTATGTAGTCATATGAGGGCTTGATTTTTGTGTGACAAGTTGTACTTCAAAGTGGTACCATTTATTATTTTGTATAATGTACCAGGAAAAAATATTCAGAATAAGGTGGAATTGAAAAAAAAACCCCGCAGTACTGCCGTTTTCTTATGTCTTTTTTTTTTTTTTTACGGCTTCCACTCTGTGTTAAAAATGCTATGTTAGCTTCATTCTGCAGGTCAGTACAATCACGGTGATACCAAATTTATATAGTTTTTTCATGTTTTAATAACTTTTAAAAAATTCAAAATTTTGAAGAAAAAAAAAAATTCTTTGAATCACCATATTCTGACCCCTGTAACTTTTTTTATATTTCAGCATAAAAGAGCTGTGTAAGGCGTCTTTTTTTTTGCGGGACAATATGTCGTTTTTATTGATACCATGTTGGGGGATGTATGATGTTTTGATCACTTTTTATTCCATTTTATTAGGGATGTAATTTGGCGAAAAAACGCCAAATCAGCCATTTTGATTTTTTTTTTTCCCTGCTACAGTGTTTACCCTATGGGACAAATGTTTTTATATTTTAATAGTTAAAAACTTTATTTTATTTTTAACTTTTTTTTTAGCCCCCCCCTAGGGAGCTTGAACATGTGCTCTTTAGATCACCTGTGCCATAGACTGCAATACTACTGTATTGCAGTCTATGGCAGATTTGCTATGTAACTATTGAAGCCTACTACAACGCAGGCTTCAGTAGTTACAATACAATAGCAGGGCTGGGAGCCTTCGATCGCGCCGCGGGGGGGGCTGTCCCGTTACCAAGAAGCAAATAGAAAATTAAAGTAACCACTCAGATGCAGTGGTCGCACTTGACCATGGCATCTGAGTGGTTAAATGCCCATGATCAGAGTCATCTCTGATCACGGGCAATGCTGCTGGGTCCCTGCTGACTGAAACAGAGCGGCCGCACTAGCTGCCAGGTCTGCACTGTTTCAGAGCGGCCGCCATGTTTAGTCACATGCACCAGGACGTAACTGTACGTCCTGGTGCGCGTGAGGGTTAAAAGGGATATTTCAGTACCTTGCTATTGATGATCTAACTTCAGGATAGGTCATCAATAAGAGATCAGCGGGGGTCCCACAGCCTAGCATTAAAGGGGTTGGCCACTTTCAGACCAATATTGAGAGACCAATGTATTTGTTTGCATATTAAAAATTTCAAGACTGATTTTTATCCACTGGGAGTAAGCAGAGATCTAGAATACTGTGAAAAAGTGATAAAAAAAGTATATTGGAAAATTATACAACTTTTTATTATGCATACATTAACCTTGGTCTCTCAATATTGGTCTGAAAGTGGCCAACCCCTTTAAGGTAGATTGGGGCCTGACTGTAGAGCCCCCACAGACCAACTGTTTCTCAGAATGCACAGTCTGGCATTTTTACATGCCAGGTGCTGTACGGCTTACTTATCATATTCTTAATAATGGGACATCACTGCAGCACCCATAACCGCCATTATGAAATGAACACGTTGGTCAAAGTAATATAGAGCTACTGCAGCTCTACTGTCCTGCACGAACTTGTTGCTGTGGGAGCAGGACAGTAGAGTTGTGGTAGTTCTGATGCTCACAGTATCATGTGATACTTTAAGTTCAGAAAGCCATGGTCAGGCCAGAAAAAACAACAGAAACCATATTTCTCAGCCCAAAAATGTTTGTGTGAATGGGACCATAAAATCAGAACTTTGGCCTCTTCAGTTCTGTGGATTTTGACAATGTATGCATGAGTATGCTCCAGCAGGACATGAAACTGACTTGTTGAAGTGGTTTAGGGACAAGAATCTCTCACATTGAGGAGAGCACCAGTGAAGGTGTGTAGAGCCAGTTCACTTTGCTCTGTACTGATGAGGGACAACAATCCTGAAACAGCGCTGTATGCAGATAAGTGAAATTGGCTTGGCTAAAATCCCTTTTGCTGTTTCAAGACTCGGTGAGTCAAAAGCAAATTGAGGATCTGTTACATCCAACAGAGGGCGCATGAGCTCCCAGCTCCTTTCCCATAATGCCTTGTGATTTGTTGAAGTGGTGGCATTCTACTACACATCATGTAGAAGCTTTTTAGAATGACACATGGTTTGACAAATGTTTGTATAGGCAGACTGCATGGCTAGGGGCTGGTTTTTAAACACCATCTGAGATGACAATGAATAAAACACCAGAATTCAATGATTTAGAAGCATGGAGGCTGGCTTACTTAGAAACATGTCCTGCACAGGCACACTTTCAGTGTCTTCCCTGTTGCTTACCTCTGATGACCAGAAACCACAGTCAGACATAGTACATAGTTTAAAAGATTCCCTGGTATTTATCTTTTTCGCATTTAAGCTAGGTTCACACTAGCATTTGTATCTCCATTGTTCGGTTCCAGATGGGAACCCGAAAGAAGGAGATCCTGTTCGCTTAAAAAGCAGTTACCTGTGGAAACCTGCGAGCCCCCTATACCAAAATCAGCGGAGAGAAAAGTCCTCCTTGCCAGACTTTTCTCTCTGCCGATTTCAAGTGGAATCTGTGCTGGACTCTCCTACAGAGACTCCAACACAGGTGTGAATCCAGCTTTATATTAAAACTTAGAAAATTGCAAGATTAAGCATCTAAGAATAGTTGCCTATTGTTGATGGAAAAAGATAAAACAGTCACAAAATGGAGGATGGAACAGCAGTCACTACAGTAGGTCTACGGACACTAGGCTTGACATCAAAATGGACAAGGCAACACAATAGTGAGGAGTAGCCAGAACTTGAGACCAGGAGAACTACAAGTACCAGATGACATGATGCAAGAGGGATCCAAGGTTCAACAATAAAATCGAAAGCACAGGACAAGGGATATATCTAATAAAGCTGGGATCAAAACCTAAGCTAAGTACAAAGTTCAGAGAGTAATCCAGTAATAGAAGTCAGCTGAGCTAATGCAGGGAGCAATGAAAGTACACAGGCCCAAGTATTGACACCTAATAACTGCAGCACACTAATGATACATATAGAGCGGCCAGAGCTTTGATCGCCAGGCAATTGTGTGCTCTGGTTAGCTAGATAGCTATGAGTTCAGGTTGATCAGGTGACCATGGGATCTACATATATATATATATATATATATATATATATATATATATATATATACATACATACATACATACACACACATACATACCGTATGATGTTCCTACTGGCCATATCTTGATACAGCAGTGCCAGCACACAAAGTTGAGTATTTTAAAAATGTCCACAAAATGTGAAGTTAGCACAATTAAAAATAATGGGGTAGATTTATCAATCCCTCTATGCCAGTTTCAGGGTGCACAGTTGGTGCAAGGCCCTTTCTTGGAGCAAACGTGTGCCACAACCCATGTTCTGCACCTCGCGCTGCAGGGAGGGGGCACCTTTGCCTGACATATTCACTATAACTGTGAGTTATAATGGAAATCTATGGCAGTTCTTAACTGGTGTAGGTTTCCATTCTGGTGCTGGGATGATAGTGCGGGTGATATAAGAAGAGACCGGAGACTTTATTATGACTCTCGTACAGTACACCATTTTTAATAAATTTGAACTATTGTTTATAAAGAGTTAGGATATAAAGTGCTGTTTATTTACAGAAATCTCTTTAATGTTGCCTTTTAACTTTGCTTGTTTTTTCTTTATATTAGGATGACAATATTATGAGGTCATTGCAGCTATTTGAGAACGTTATGTAACATGAAGAAGAACACAGTTTGATATGGAGAACAATATAAAAACCTTCACCTTGTGAAACAATACAATAAACCACAATGTATTGTCCTGACATTTGAAACATTTTTCAATAAAGAAGAAAATCATTTTCTATGGATCCATAGAAGCAACAACTTCCACATTTTCTTTTCCATTACATTGGACTTGCTACCGGAACGCATGTTCATTTGAATGCATATATCTGATTTATTTTTACTTTCTAGGTTATTTGTAGACATTATATTGTTTATTGTAAATGCTTCTGCTTTTCTAACCTGATATTGTTAGAAAGAGTAAAAAAAATAATCCAAAACTCTGTGATGTTACCTTCTTTAGACATTTACCGAGATTGGAAGATATATGATTAATAATAAAATTTTATATGTTTAAGGAACTCACTACATTGATATTTGATGTCCTCTTATTAATTACTTTTGATATGCTGGATAGTTTGTGAGTTAACCCATTCACTGCTGTGGCATTCAACATTTTGCCCCATTATAAAAATCAAATTATACCTCCATACATATATACCTTATGAAAGTAGATACGTGAACAGAGCATAACATTTCTCAAAAATAAAAGTTCAAAATTTCCAAGATTATATGTGTCGCTTAAAGGGGTTTCTAATATTGATATTAGATCCAACACCCAAGACACCTGCAGATCATGGATACCCAGACAGCACGGCTCTCAGTATTACTTTAGTGGCAAGTGTGAATACTGCAATGTTGCCCCATAGACTCCATTGGAACAGCGCTGCAGTACCCACATTTGCCGATACAGTTTGTACGGCGAGCGAGCAGCTTGTAGTGTGTAAACAATACAGAAAGCCATACTATCTGTTCCAGGTATCGCACCCTCACAGATCTAATATTGACAGCCTATCCTTAGAATAGACCAGGAGTCGGCAACCAATGGCATGTAAGCCATAACTTTGTGGCACGGCAGCTTCTCACCTGTGTGCTGCCACCTTCACTCCTCCCCCATTCTGTCAGCCTCCGGCACTCAAACATAGCGATCCTGTCCATATCTTAGCATGTGACTTTAGACGTCACTGATCCCCCTCCAGCACTACTGCTTTAGTTTGCAGAGTGCAGTGGGATACAATAGAGGCAGCTCATTGATGTGTAGTCACAAGAACCTAACTCAGTGCCAAGCTATAGATGGGATCGCTAAGTGGGGGTGCCAGAGACTGAGAAAATGGGAGTGAAGCGGTCATCAGGACTAAAGGATAAGGTAAGTAGGAAATACTGTGTGGGGCACTATTCTATGTTGGGACCACTAATAGGCTTAATACGGGGGGTACAAATGAGGCAACATCCTGTATGGTGAACTTATATTGGGACATTACATTATGTATAGGGGGCCCACATGTAGCATTATACTGTATATTGGGGTCCTTGAATTGTGCAGCACTATTTTGTTTTTTCAGGTTCTCACAGCTGTAACGCTGAGGTAAATCTATTGTGTGTTACAGCTGCAAATTCTAATATAATTACTACACGACGCACTGAATACATAAAAAGTTGCCTACTCCTGGGATAGACCATCAATGTTAGAAACTGGATAACCCCTTTAAGCTTATGTTTACTCATACATACATTCTCAAAATCCACAGAAAAGAGGCGGCCAAAGTTCTAATGCTGTAGACCAGGGGTCAGCAACCCGTGGCATATTCTGCTGGCATGGCGCCTGCAGGTATTAAATGAAGAGGTGCGCGTCCCTTCAGTGCTCTGCTAGAGCTGAGGTATAGGACGCTCCCCCTTCTCTCACTGCCCACCAATGAGAGGGGTGAGGAAGCCCAAGAGGCGGAGCTCACACTGTACTGCAAAGACCCTGCCTGCAGCAGAGATAAGCTCCTGCTCCGCATTCTGCCAACAGGTACATGCTGGGGTTACTATTTCTATTAATGTCAAGCATTTGGGGTTATTAGTTTAGTGTTAGTAACGCCAGGTGCCTCACATTGACCCATGTGTACCTCACATAAGGGATACTGATATGTGAGACATAAGGAGGTACTAATAAAAGACCTCGTTATTGAAGATATTTACTTAATTACCACCTCCATATGTTTCACATATAAGTAACCCCCTAAATGTAAAGCACACAGGGGTTACTGTGAGGAACATGAAAGGGCTATTAATATGACACATGGAATTGCTAAAATGTAATGCACATGACCATACTTTATCCACAACTGTGGATAAAAGTAGTAACATATATACATTTGAATAGGCCCATACACAGCCGTTTTTTTTTTTTTTTTGCAGCTAGTGGGCCTGGGCCAAATCGAAGAACTGCAAATTATGGAGCAGGTCCTATATGTCTGCATTTGCAGCCCTGTCAATTAATTTTTAATGTATAGGTTAGTGAAAACCACATCCATGCCATTTGTGTGCAGGAGGCCTAACGCTGAGGCCCCACATTGCGGAAATGCATTTTTGTTGTTTGAGCCAAAGCCAGGAGTGGCTTCAACAGAAAATAGAAGTATAAGAGCTTCCTATATATTTCCCGTTCCTTTTATATCCATTCTTGGCTTTGGCTGCAAAAAAAAAAAAAAAAAAAAAAAAAGGGGGGCTGTGTTTCTGCAATGTGGGGCCTCAGCCTTAAGGTGTCTTTTTGGGTGTTGACACACTGTGTAGCCAGGTGCAGCTATAGCCATATCCAGGCACCAGTGCTGTCACTTTGGGGTGTGACACTCATTAATTCCTGGCTGTGGTTTTGCTGTTACCGCACCGCCAGGAAATAAAAGGAGCTAAAATTAATCTGCGTTTCTCTTATAGATAAGAGAAAGTACTGGCAGCCGGGGACTGGATGCAGTATCCATGTACATAGTGTGTCACTAACCTACAGGTGTTACCTCACTGCTCCCAGTCATATACATTTGCCACTAATTGTGGGTTACACATGTACTTACATTGCTTCTAATGGGAAAGCACAGGTGTATCAAGGAAAATAGTAAATGCATGTGGCTGGCAGCACCCCATGTTATGGTTTGTGCTATGACTTTAGTGTAGGTGTCAGTCTTAAAGTTATTGCTCGGCCCTCTGAGGACCTCATTTTTTTTATTTTTTTTTATTTTAAATCAGCACACCAAACAAAAAAAGGTTGCCTATTTCTGCTGTAGACCAATTTATGTGGTTCTCTGAACTATAATTACAGTATCATGTAAGTACCAAACATTAGAGCTGCACTACTTTTGTCAGTTTGATCAGATTTCTCCAAAATATGCTTGTGAAAGTCCTTTCAAAATTGATTCAGTGCCTTGAAAAGTGAGAGTGTACCCTACATACCTTTTATAATTCCTGAAAGAATTCAGCCTAAATAATGTAAAACCATGCCTTGTAGTCACAACCATTTCATACAGCATTAGTTTTTTTGGTTAAGTTGGTTGGTTCACACTTATGCCAGCACTCTGGCCGCCGTGAATTCGACCTAAATGGATGGACTGGATAAGGAAAGGTTTGCGATGCTTTGCTTAAAAACCCATTCACTTCTATGGGTTTTTATTGCAAGGTGTTGTCTTACACTCTGCACCGCAAAGCTGTTTTTTTTTACATTGGAAATTAAGGTCTTAAAAAAAAAAAAAAAAAAAAAAGAAGCTTTGCAGTGCAGAGAGTGTAAAGTGCAAAGCGGCTTGACATGAGGGTGGGTTAAACAATGATGTTTTTAGGATCCTGAAGCATGCAGTAGACAGGTGCAGAAAGGAGCAAGCTGTGCTTCAGTACACCATCCAAGCAGATGTGGACCAGATGCCTAGTCAATGGCCTATTTGTAGCATGCCCTACCACCTCCTGGAGCTTGCCACACGAGAAATAACTAACCCCAAATGCTGGAAATTACATCAGCCAAGTCACCAGAAGTGGTGTGTTGCACCCAGAAGCCATACAAAAAAAAAAAACCTACCAGCCCTGTAATCCTCCTTCCCCTGGTCTGCAAAATGGAGAAAAGTGATAGGAAGCAGCACCAGACCTCAATAAACTAGGCACCTGTGCTGCCTGTGACACCCTAACAAATGAGGTGGCAGTGATAATTTAATTCTCAGCATGTGTGCACCATCTAGTGGTCTGTTCATATAACTATTGTAATGTATTTGTGAAGGAGTAGTTGTAGTTATCAGCGCACTTTAACTGATGCAGGATTTACAATACTGCTAATAGTTATATTGTTAACTGTAAAGATGCATTTTATGTTAATGCATCTTGTTAAACCAAAATAACTGAAGCATTAAGTTACAGACAACCCTTAGCTATCAATATTAAATATCTAAATATAGATCTGCATGTAGCTACATGGAAGAATTAGTGGCAAACACCTTCTGCCATTGAGTTAAATCAGTGTACACCCTTCTCCCCATCATGATTCAACAATATACTGGTTAGATTTAAGAGGCTACTAGTTTATAAGACACTGAGCAGTCATGATTACATTTAGGTGCAGACAAGCTAACCAGTGCCCTTCCTCACACATTTAGAGGAGTCCCAGCAAAGAGATAGTCTAGAGTATCTGAGCCCACTTTGCCTTTTCATAGTGTAGTCCCTAACCCCTGTAAATCACTTACACATGTAACTATACCAGGCCACCTGCTACAGGTACCATACCCTGGCCAAAGTCTTTTAAACCACTCCATAAGAGGACTATTATATAGCGAAAATCTTTCGTCTCCCCTATATCTGCTTCTTAGAGGCCATGGAAAAATAAAGGGAGACTTTGTAAAAATAAAAGTTTATTAAAGTTAAAAAAAAAATTTACAAAGTGCTTTAAAAGTCACAGACAGGAGGCAAGGCAATAGTGAGGACTTCAAATACAGGACTGAGAGTCTCATACGCATCTAGGAAGACAAGGAAATGAAGGCACTTTCAGCTTAGCATTAATTTGACCCACCCAACATTTACTACTTCTTGAGGAAGGGTCTAGTGGGGGGCTCCACCAATCCCATTTAGCCTACATTCTTCAAAAGTTGGAGGTCTGCTCCAATTTAAGACTACAAATTTTGTTAAAACTGAGAAATCAAGTCAGTCTGCTGAACAGCACTAGGGAAGCTCACTAGCCCAGATTTACTGTTAAGCAGACTGAAAATTTTTGCACATTTAAGCCATGTCCCTTTTATTTTGAGCCTACACCAAATAGTCTAGCAAGTAAATATGTTTTAGCCTGTTTATAGTAACCACAATTGTAAATATGGGCCACTGTGGAGATTTATTTAACAAGTTGTCTGACTGGGAGCAGTTTTAGTACCAAAAGTTGTGTTCAGTCTTCAGTACACTTACCATAGTTTATCACCTCATTTTCCAGTGGTGAAAGAGTTGGGTCAGTAAGTGTTGCAAACCTCTTTGCATCAGTTGAAGATCTAAAGAGCCTGACCCCAGCAAGACTGCAGTCACTCAGCCTGTGTTCTTCAGGAATATCAGAGGTCTCAAAATCTGGCAACATATTGAGGGAGAAATATCAGCAGAGTCTATGCAGAGTTGTTAAAACAGGCCAAGCAACACTTCAGTCTTACATAACCAAACAAGTCCTTATGTCAGGTGTATGAAATGGCTACAATAATCATTGTAGTATGCCATGAAGTCATGTGCAGGTGGATGCAGTGCCTGATCAGTCTCCATTAACAAGAGCTACAATGTTCAGCATCAGTTATCTTAGGTGAAGGAAATACTCAACTTCCAGGAACACAGGGGCCTGATCTATGGGGTACAAGGAGCTGGACTACTGTCTGATATCCAAAACCCAGAAAACCCCTCTATTCCATTTCAAACCCACTTTACTAGCTCATGTGAAAATGCAGTTTTCACAAATAAACTAAAGATTTGCTATACATACCAAGAGGATTGTATGGGATGAATGTCTCAATGTCAGGATAAGTCTTCTTACTCCTGGAACATACCTGGTCATTTCTTGGCTTTACCTAGACATGAAGAAATGTTGAAGTTGTATTCATTCTTAACATTAAGAGCCAAGCATCTACACAATACAGAAATGCAGACTACGTGTCTATGATAGAGACATTTCATTAGATTTGGAATTACAGACTCCCTTCTCTAGACATTTGGTGTTAATTTCATGCCATCAGAAAAATAAATAAATTCAGTCAAACTAAGGTCCTCAGTGATCAGGTAAGCACTCAATTACATTTACAATAACTGAAGTTTGCCAGGACTGCATATGTTGAGGAAGGGGGGGGGGGGGGGTGTCATGTTTGAAAGCCAAATCAGTAAACAGGTTTGCCAGTTTTAGATTATGCCTAGCTTGCTATGGAAGCTTCTTTAGTGCTATTCTGTCCTGATCAGCAAGTACAGGATTTACTCCTCTATATGGAGATAGATGATCTAGTTATGACAATCCCTTTAAGCCAGGGCCCCATGTTGCATAAACACCATTATCTGCCCACATGCTAGCCAAAACTGTCTTTGTTTTGGAAATTGCAGCTTTTCAATTATAATTGAAACAAAGTCCAGAGGAAAACTCTTCAAACTTTGTCCAGAGAGCTGCAGGAAGAACTGTGATGTACTGCTGCATTTTTCCTGCAGTGCTTTTTTTGCTGTAGCACACCATGTGCGGTGTTAGTCTTACATATGTTAACCTTTAATTACAGCCCTATATTAAAAATCCACTGTTCCACTCACCTTAGTTGAGGTGTGCCTGTCCTGCATGTGTTGGTTCACATTTCCCAGGGCCTTCCTGAGTGACTGTACTTTAGCTGTATTAAAGCTGTGTGTCTTCACATGCAGCCGTTTAGAAGGCTGAGCAACTGCAGGAAGATTAGCGATCAGTAAATATATATTGCTTATTAAAAAAAAAAAAAAAAAAAAAAAAAAACACTCATCTACTGAACCACCCAGAGCAGAGACTTTACATTACATATTCCATTGTACTAGAATTATAGTGATACCGATCCAATAAGAATAAACACAACAGCAAGCCTTTTACTGCACTATAGGTTATTCACCCTGGGGAGAATCACCAGCACAGAGCCAGTGTTTACAAGTGATACCTATGTCAAGACATTTGTCAGCTAGTCTGGTTCACAAAGTGAACTTGTGGGTAAACATTTCTATGTCTCCTAATTCCACATCCGTTTTGTCTTAGACCAACATGGAGTGAGCAAGGTGCCATCATACAATCCAATAAAGCATGGAGGCTTTATTAGTTTGTAGGAATACCAGGAGGGGGACCTTGACGCTTCCAGATCCCATTACAGAATCCTAAATTGGGACCCGACCTTGTGCCATGTAGAATTTGTGACAGAGGGACCTTTGAAGCCCCATCAGGGACATAGCAACTGCTATGTTTCACACTGTAGAATTATGCCCCTGGACACAAATTCAACCATGTGTATGGTATCTAAATCCTACAGGTACAGTATGTACTACAAAACCACAGTGAGCCATTGGACTGAGTCAACATAGTTTGTCATCAATTTAGTGCGCAAACTTACGTGAGCTTTGGTTACGCTTGGAGGGATTGATAAAGAGATCTCCATTTTCTTTTTCCAGCTGCATGAAGATATCCATTATATTCACTTGAAGTTCTAAAAAAAAAAATTAAAGAAAACCCAGTAGTTAATAGAATAGTAGTAGCTTTGTTGGTGCATGTAACAATAGCAGATGTTAAACAAAAGCTGTCACTGCTTTAATTCCCCAGCCCCATTATCTGACCAAGTTTTGCCTGTTAATATGGATCTGAAAGTAATTTTTGCTTACAGTCCATTGTCATGTCAAGCTACAGATCTTTACAGTCTACATTGCCTTTCAGAGGGCACAGCAGAAGAACACATTTGACAATTAGACACTTCCATTAATCTTAAGGGTTCTGTCCCTAAGGAGAGTCTTATAGGGGCCAATCAGTGCTTACAATGGCAGACTGTAGGGATATCCTAGAACAAGGGGGAAATTATAGAACAGTTTTCAGTTATTCATAACTTAGCAGGAGGAACAACAAATGCACAGTTTGAGTTTTGAAGACCCTTTAGTGTTTGAGGACAACTACAGGAGCCAACATGTCTTCTAAAGCAGTGATTCTCAACCTGCAGTATGGGTACATGTTACAATGAGAACTCTTGCCCCCTCAGAATAATAATTTGGAGAGCTTTTCTCATTTTGTTAGCATAGGGGCTATTCTGGGACATTATATTGCCATAGGGATCTTTGGCATGAATGGAGGTGGTGCACTTTCTGTACAGTTTGAGTCCCATGGTACCCTTAATCCACCCGAGTGGTAAGTAATGAATGCTGCTTAACCACAGAGCATGGGGACCATTTTATCACATGGGAGGCATTGTGGGGGGTCACTTTAGACAAAGGCAGTGTGAGGGCCATTATATTATATGTACTGGGCACTAGAGGGGCCTATTACATAATTGCTAATAAAGGTTCCAAACAAAACCTTATTTTGTTAACGATACTAGGTGATTGCTACTTCAAGGCCACTTGTTTGGGAAGTCTGAGGTATTTTGCTTGAAAAAGTTTGACAAAATCAGTTTAGATCACAGCTTTAGTGAGGCAGATCAGAACCAGCAGTTACTCCACAAGTCCCATTACCAACCTAACTACAGTGAAGATTACCAGAAGCCTCATCTGAGTTGACCCACTTCAAAGGTGTTGTACCAAGATATGATATCCTCTATTTATAGGGATCCAACTGCTGGGACCCACACCCATTTTTAGAACAGGTCTCTGGTTCTCCTATCCTAATAGAGCAGCAGTCCACACATGCATCCTACTGCTCCATAGCTAACTAAGCTGTACAACCTCTAGCACTATTAAGTTGCTCTGTTGTGTATCAAGTAGTAACTCTTAGAAATCAGTTAAGGTGTCAGCAATCATTCTTTACCTTTCCTGTGGACAGGTGAGAAATTTCACAGGGAAGAACATCTTTAAAGGTTTATCCAAGACGCAAGCAAAATAGACACTGAACTTACGCCACAGGATCAGGTTGTGTCCAACAGCCAGACCCTATACCAGTCGGCTCTTTTGACAGCTTGAAGCCGGAAACAAAGGTGCACAGCCAGAAGCACCTCTACTCAAGTGAGTGTGAACAGAGCTGCAGCTTCCCCAAAGCCACTATTACATTGTACAGAGCTCCATACACTAGCAGGGACTCCAGGGAACTGCAATTCTGCCCATGTTCACTTAAACACGAGCTGCTTCTGACATACCTTGTATATGACTCCCAGTAGCCCAGTGCAGGATCTGGGAGTCTCTTGCAGACAGCTCATCTGTAGCCATTTTGCCTGAGCCTCAGACAACCCCATATAGTACTGTAAAAGATACAGGTTTCTAAGATATACATTTATAGTATTAGTACAACTACAAGGAAGTGTTACAATACTATTGATATTCACAGCCTACCACTCAGTGACAGCTTCAAGCAACTACCATTAAGTTTTAAGAGTTTGTTGCAAAGCCTGTAGCTATGTCTACAGTATTCCAGCTACCTCTGTTGTATAGACAGCGAGCACTACTATTTAGAGAGAAACAGAGCCACATCCTCCTGCAATCATATGATCACCAAGTAGCTGCTGGCCATACCCAAAGACCTAAACTCCAGCATATCAGATAAATCTAACAATAATCCATTAATTTGCAATCCTATGCTAGTAGTACATTAAGTATACATTACACAACAAAACCTCTACAATAGTAAAAGTTAAATCCTTAGACAAACTAAAGAACAATTCATAAAGACAATATACTTATAACAAACACAATTCACAGCAGAAGAATACACTGAGGAAGTGACCTGCTCTAGGCCCTTTTATATTAACCCTACCTTACATCGTTTACATGTAATTGCCCCCACCTGGATGGTAATTGACAGAGAAATAACATGGTAGGGTTTGCACCCAGGACATAGTGCCAGGAGGGAGGGTGTATTTACATCATGTGGTTTTAACCACACTTGTACAAACCACAGGCAGTTTTACCACAAATTGATGTAGTTGTGAGATGTATTTTATGGATGTGTGGATAAGGCCTGGGCTTACACTGCAACTTTAGCTGCGACTACTGCTACCCGCTACCAAAGATTTGATAGTGAGTGACTTGGAGTTGCATTGCAAGCTTGCTAATACTGTGACTGTAAAAAAAATCTGTCAGTGCTCGATCTTTTTACAAATAAAAGTCACAAGCACAGCTCTCTTAGGCTGAGGCTCCACGTGGAGGAAAAGCTGCTTTTTTTTGTTGCAGATTTTGCTGCGTTTTTTTGAGCCAAACTTAGGAGTGGCTACAAAAGGGATGTGAAATATATAAGAAGCTCTTATACTTCTCCTTTCTGCTCAACCCACTCCTGGTTTTGGCTCAAAAAAACGCAGCAAAATCTGCAACAAAAAAAGCTGTGTTTCAGCAACGTGGGGCTTTAGCCTTAGGGTACCTTCATACGGTGGAATGTGACACGGATTTGAGAGCAAATTCCACCCCAGAATCTGCCCCCCGTTGTTTTCAATGGGAGGCAGAGATCATAGTAGGATGCGTAAAAAAATCAACGTTCTGCTCGATCAAGCCGCGGATTCTGCTGCCCGGGAGTCCCTGCCGATTAGGTCCATTCATCCGTCATTGCCTAATCCGCAGAGAAAAGCTGTAACAGAATGCCGATGCACTACATCGGCATTCCGTTGCGGCAATGAGACTCCATTCACGTTGGTGAAGATGTTGCAAGGCAGCATGTCAATGTTTGGTCACATGACGAAAGTTGGAACATATTTGCTTTACAAGTCTCACCTTGAAATTGAGGCCTAGAACGGCTCATGTAAAAACAATCTTAGACCCGCTGTGATGTACAGTAGCGGCATCATTGAGGAGATTTGTACAAATTTCATGCACAAGATGTGACGTAACCCCTTAGTGCAAAGTCACCTGTACTGCAAGTTTGAAACTTGCGGCACATCATTTACTGCTGCAGGTTTCCTGCACAGTTTTCTAACCCGAAGGAGGGGTTGACAGTGAATCCTGTAGTTGATCTGCAATGAACACAACCCAATTTGGGGAGGTTTTTGCTGCAAGGTGACACATAACAAAATTTTTCTGATGGAAATCGTTTGCACTATTTGTTTCCAGGCCATATTCATACAGCTGTGGTAAAAAAAATGGCCACGTCTACTCAGGGCTCTGTGAGAACAGTCAAAAATAGGACACACAGTTATTTTTAATACTTCAGGCTACATTCACATTTATGCCAAAATCTCCATTGGAGTCTTCATCACAATGGATATCTGAAAATCGCAGATGAAAAGTCCTGCATGGAGGACACTTTCCTCCACTGGTTTCAGTATTACAATAAGAGACCCCAATATAGTTAATGGCGTCCATAGGACTCTGTGTGTAACCGCAAAATTTATCAGTCCGCCTCTACATTGTTCAGGTCCTCCGATGGACCAGAACAACGGAGAGGCAACGCTAGTGTGAACCTAGCGTAAGACTTTTTGTCAAAACAATGACAGCTTAGGGGGCTGTCCACGTGGCCATTTTTTGACAGACCTTGTGAACAGACAGATACAAATAACACAGGTCCTAATTTTGTACTTTTTCTCAGATTCCTGAATAGACTCAAGTGAAAATGGGCGACCATGGATGAAATTTGATTGTAAAAAAAACTTTTTTCCAAGCCGTTGTTTACCATGAAAATAAAATTAGGCTATATTCATAAGACAGTGGATAAAAGGTCTGTGAAAATGGATGAAACGGTCCGTTTTTTTCATGGCTGTTTTGCAACATTGGGGCAGCCATTTCAAAAGATCCCTCATTCACATTATTAATAATAATAGTCCTTTAATAGTCCCACAATGGGGAAATTCAGTGTGTTACAGCAGCAAAGATAAGCAGATACAAATACAAATACAACAACATGTACAGGAATGTTCCAAGGTGAGAGGCATTACATTAATAGCAGACAGACAGATAGGACGTAGCAGAGGAGGGGGGGGGGGATTTAACAGGCAGAGAGATATTTCATTTCTCTGTGTGTAATGATCTCCGCTTAGGTCGGTGTTGGTTGTACAGCCTAACCGCGGTGGGGAGGAAAGACTTCTGATAGCGCTCCTTCTCACACCTAGGGTGGAGCAGTCGGTCACTGACAGTACTGCTCAGCGCGATCACAGTCTCATGCATGGGATGGGAGTTATTCTCCCGCATGGAGCTCACCACGGACAGTATCCTTCTGTCACCCACCACCTGCACTGGGTCCAGTGGGCTCCCCAGGACAGAGCTGGCCTTTCTAATCAGCTTGTCAAGTTTATTTCTGTCCCTGGTTGATATACTGCTCCCCCAGCAGGCCACTCCAAAGAAGATGGCTGATGCCACTACCGAGTTGAAGAAAGTTCTAAGAAGTGCCCCCCGGATTCCAAAGGCTCTCAGTTTCCTAAGCAGGTAGAGCCTGCTGTGGCCCTTCCTGTACAGGGCCTCCATATGATCTGCCCAGTCCAGCTTATTATTAAGGAGCAAACCCAGGTACTTATAGGTGTTCACAATCTCGATGCCCGTCCCCAGGATGTCCACTGGTTTAGGAGGGCTTCTGCCTTTGCGGAAGTCCACCACCATCTCCTTGGTCTTCCCCGCGTTAATCTTCAGGTGGTTCTGGTGGCACCAGTCCACAAAATCCTGGTTCAGTTCTCTGTACTCCCTGTCATCATCATCTGTGATGAGACCCACTATTGCAGAGTCGTCAGAATACTTCTGTAGGTAGCAGCTGGATGAGTTGCACCTAAAATCTGCAGTGTACAGTGTGAAGAGGAAAGGGGCGAGAACCGTACCCTGAGGTGCCTCCGTATTACAGATCACGGTACCTGACACACAGTCTCGGGCTCTCACGTATTGAGGTCAATTTGTGAGGTAGTCTAGGATCCAGTTGGACAGGTGGTGGTCCACTCCAGCAAGGCCCAGCTTATCCCTCAATAACCTGGGCTGTATGGTGTTAAAAGCACTGGAGAAGTCAAAGAACATTATTCTCACTGTGTTCCCTGGTTTCTCCAGGTGAGACAGAGCCCTGTGCAGAAGATGGATGATGGCATCATCTACCCCAATGCCCGTCCGATAAGCAAACTGGAGGGGGTCCATAGCGGGGCTCACTAGAGGGCGGAGATGTGTGAGAACCAATCTCTCCAAGATCTTCATCAGGTGGGATGTCAGTGCTACAGGTCTGTAGTCGTTGAGGTCCATAGGGTGGGGTTTCTTTGGAACTGGTACCACACAAGAAGATTTCCATAATTCAGGGACTATTTCCTGCCTCAGGCTCCTATTATACATATATGTAATTATACCACACAGCTGGTCCCCGCAAGTCTTAATTAGCCTTGCACTGATGTCATCTGGCCCTGCGGCTTTCCTCGCCTTGATCTTTTTCATCTCCTTCCTCACCTGGGCCCGTGTGAAGGTCAGACTGTGGCCAGATAAAGACGGATTTCTGGATTTACTGGTCTGTTGGGAAGTGGCCGCATGGGGAGAAGTCATTGTGGTGGGGGAAGCTGAAGGACATACTGGGGTGGGAGGAGCTGGTGTGTGATCAAATCTGTTGAAGAATAGGTTTAGTTCATTAAGCCAATTAACATCTGCCTCAATCTGGCAGACAGACTGTTTATGACCCGAAATTGACTTAAGCCCCTCCCAGACCCCCCTTATGTCTTTTCTTTCCATTTGCTTTTCCATTTTTTCTTTATAACTGGCTTTTCCCTGCCTGATTTGATGCCTCAGCTCCTTTTGTACTTCCCTCAACCCCTCCTTATCTCTTGTCCTGAATGCCATCTTTTTCTCCTTAAGTAGTGTTTTTATATCAGAGTTAATCCATGGTTTGTTGTTGGAGAAGCACCTCACCACTTTTGTGGGTACTGTGTTGTCCACACAAAAATTAATGTAGTCCGTTATGCAGTGTGTGAGTCCTTCTATATCTTCCCCATAAGAATCCTGCAGCACTTCCCATGCGGTTGTGTCAAAACAATCCCTCAGAGCCTCATCACTCTCCTCGGACCATATCCTCACTGTGCGGGTGACAGCTGGTTCTCTACGTACAAGTGGCTTGTACACAGGTCGGAGATGTACTAGGTTGTGATCCGATCTCCCCAGGGGCGGTAGGGCTGATGAGTTGTATGCCTCCCTCACGTTGGCAAAGAACAAGTCCAGTGTTTTGTTGTCTCTTGTGTGGCAGGTTACATACTGTGTGAAACTGGGCAGTGTGGATGATGGAGAGGCGTGGTTGAAATCACCCGACAGAAGAAAGAGGGCCTGGGGATGTTTTAACTGTAGGCCTTATTCACATTATCGTGCAGAAAAATGGTTGTGAAAGACAGATAAGACAAATGTTTTGCATCCGCATGTGCTTTTAAATTAAAAACACACATTTTAGAAAAAGTACCATGAAAAGCACTGTGTAAACCCAGCCTTAGGCTAAAGTCCCATGTTGCAGAAATGCAGCTTTCTTTGTTGCAGATTTTGTTGCGGTTTTTTGAGCCAAAGCCAAGAATGGCTACAAAAGGAATGGAGAATATATAGGAAGGTCATATACTTCTACCTTCTGCTCAATCCACTCCTGGCTTTGGCTCAAAAAAACGCAACAAAATTTGCAACAAAAAAAGCTGCGTTTCCGTAACGTGGGGCTTTAGCCTTAATATGCTCTGTTAGACACTTAAAGAGGACCTTTCATGTCATCAGGCACATGCAGTTTTACATATTGCTAGAAAGCCGACAGCGCACTGAATTCAGCGCACTGCCGGCTTTCCCGGTATGTGTCCCGGGGCTGGAGATAACGGCGGTGTAAGTTTCACGGTTTACTGTCAGAAAGGCGTTCCTGACAGTCTAGCTGCGCTGTGAGGAACGCCCTCCCCGACAGTTCTCGTTCATACACTTGTATTGGGGGGGCGTTCCTCACAGTTCAGCGTCATTGCCGGGCAGTAAGGTACACCCCCTCTGACAGTACAGGGCTATGGGCGAGTACAGAGAGAGGGGGCGTTCCTTACAGCCCAGCGATGACGCCCAGCTGTGAGGAACGCCCCCCCCCCCCAAAAAAAACAAGTCTATGAATGAGAACTGTCAGAGAGGACATTCCTCACAGCGCAGCTAGACTGTCAGGAACGCCTTTCTGACAGTAAACCGTGAAACTTACACCGCCGATATCTCCAGCCCCGGGACACATACCGGGAAAGCCAACAGTGCGCTGAATTCAGCTCGCTGTCAGCTTTCTAGCGGTATGTAAAACAGCATGTGCCTGAGGACATGAAAGGTCCTCTTTAAGGCTATGTTCACACAGAGTTTTTTGCAGGCGGATTTTGATATGGAATCTGCTTCAAAATCTGCCTGCAAAAACACCTCCCATTCATTTCAATGGGAGTCAGTAGCAGTTTTTTACCTCTAGCTGATTTTTTCTGCTAGCGGAAAAAAAAAGCCACATGACCTAGCTTCAGGCGGATTCCGCCTTGAAAAACCCATTGAAATCAATGGGAGGCGGAAAAACCGCTAGCATTTTTTTGACGCGGTTTTTAAAGAAAAGCTTCCAGGTCCATACAGTGTGCTGGAGCAAAAAAAACGTGGCAAAAACTGCGACGAAAAATGCATCATGTAAAAAAACGCATCAAAAAAACCTTTCCTAATTCCTGAAGTAGATTTTTTTCAGCTTGCAAAAAAACTCAGTGTGAACATAGCCTAATAGGCCTCGTGCACACAACAGAGAAAAACAGCTAAGTGATGGCGTTTTTTAAGAGCTGTTTTCATTACAATGGAAGTCTATGGGTCTGTTCACACATCTGTTTTTTTCAACAAACCATGAATAATGTATGTGAAGAAATAGGATATGTCCTATTTTTGGCCATTTTCACCGCTAGAAAGATCCAATACAAGTCAACGAGACACATTTATTAAGCAACTTGTTGCTTTTTATGGCATAAATTGGGGGCTTTGTTTGCTTGCTGTACTTTATGATGCATTTGCATCAAGATATTTTTCTCCTCTTCCGCCACTAAAGCTTTTTGGCAAGGAAAGGGAGAAATGGCCAAGGTGGAGTCTCTTTTTTCCATGTATTTATAACATCGCCAAATATGCAGTCCTGTCCATGGTAGCATAAAAAAGCCTGTCATGTCACACAGCATTGGAATCCCAATTCCATGTGGTACATTTTGAGCAGAATGTATTAGGTAAGTGGGCCTTGTTAGAAAAATAGTCGCAAAGTCACATTTGTAGCGCGACTACTTGATTCTAACTATTCAGTTACAGCTGTAGTCCAAATGAATGCATTGAGTTGTATGGAATCTAGCGGGCTGCAGCTGACAATCAATAGTTAAAATCAATTATTCGCGCAACAAAAAAATCGCAGTTAACCCTGGCCTAACATGAAATAAAGACCCGCAAGCCGACCCACGGTCTGTACACTCGCGTCACAACACTCGCCATTTTGTGACTTGCGTCATGCGTTTGTCTATGATTTTGTCACTTTTCTCTATCCAATCAGAACGGTCCATACGATTATCCAATTATCTTACAGCGGCGCGGGAGACTAGCCAATGAGGACGCGCTATTAGATTTAAAAGCGGGTGCCGGGAAGTCGTTGCAGCATTGAGTGTGTTTGTTGATCTCACGGTATGTGGTGTGTAGTGGCGGGACCGGTGTTCTGTCTGCAGTATAGATGGTTCTGGCTGTAGTACCGTGCTTGGTTCCCTTACTAGTAACAGTGCTGCTCGGGAGGGGGAGGCTTGTGCTCGGTTTGTGCCGTGATAGGGGTTTGCTACCTTGATTGTGATGGTTTTCTGTATAATCGTTAATGGTTGTTTATCAGCTTGTCGGATATTACAACTCCCATCACACCACCTGTGGATTGTAGCATGCTGGTGGTTGTAATCTTCCAACTCCAGAAACGCTACAAGTACGCTTGCACTCTCTGTTTTTGCAGTACTATCTTACATGTTAGTCCTTAACGACTGTTTACTCCATACAGTCTTAAAGGACTCTCTAGTGGTAGGAAAAAGTAAAAAACTTTTCCAAATTTCTACTGCAGGAAAACTTATCCTGCTTTTCTGGTTTTAAAGGGGAGGAAAAACTCAAAACTGTTATAAAATTGATATAAAGAAATCAATGTTTGGAGTATAGAAGCCCTTCTCACTAATTCCTGTGGGGAAAAATACTATAACACCCTTATGCTTATCCTATTTCTTTGTAATGTATCTTTTTTTTTTTTTTTTTTTTTTTTTTTTTTTTTGTCAGTACTTGAACCCTAGCCATAGGTTAGGTTCACACTACTGTTAGTATCCGTTGCTTTCATAGGATGACGGTGATGGACTAACTGTAGCAGAGTAACACTCGTATGTAATTATGTGCATGACTTTCTTCTGATGGATACACTTTTTTTTTTTTTTTTTTTTTTTTTTTTTGTTATACATTGGGATGAATGCAGAAAGATGCCTGACAAAGTGCTCTGTCTGCATCTGACACTTGCAACGCATAGTGCTCATCCTGTGATGGATGAGAGCAATGGCCATTATTAACAGCAGTGTGAAACTTTTAAAAATCTGCTAGTGAAGTTACACAAATTTCAAATAGACTTTTTATATCAATTCCTGAATTTTCTGCCAGGCCATATTCTTGTAATGGACAATGCTCAGACTTGAGCTGTGCTGGTAACATAGCTGTAAATAAGTTGCTTTGTAGGGGAGTGCTGTTTGTAGTTTCAGCAAAACATTTAGATGACGGGACCTGTGCATGGAAGAGCAGTGTGTAATATGGTAGGTTGTCTCAGTCAGATGTCAAAATTGCTTTATTTTGCCTAGAGACTTGGATTTAAAATGGCAACCAGAATCTTCATTGACCAGGAGAACGGAAATGTTGCTTCCACACTCTTGTCTAAAGATCGTGTTAAGTTGTCAAGTGCTGGTAAGTAGTTTTCTTGGAAACCATTATTATATATGGTAAGTCCTGGAGCCGAGCTCTTCAGAAAACATGTATGTCTAGGTTCACACTTCCACTTTTTTATTTGGCTTTTCATCATTAAGGTCAGAATGAACTGAATGTAACAAAATGGTGGATGCAGACGAACCGTCTGTCTGAATCAGTCACCGCTGACTTAAAGGGGTTTTCTGGCCAAAATTTATTTAAAAAATGTCTTGGTGCTATTAATAGGTTAACAAGTGCACCCATATACCTTTAGCAGTTTTGAGTGATTTCTGGGAGCTCCTGGCATCTTTATTTGTTTACATGGTTCAGTTTCCTGCTATGTAACTTCAACACTAACTCCTCACTTTCCTCCTCTCCCTCCGATACACCCCCTCCCTGTCTCTCTAGCTATCCTGCCCACTAGCCCTTCCCTACCTACTCAGCCCAACCCCACTATATACTTGCCTTTCTACAACTATCAAGCTAGAAACACTTTAAAGTATAAAGCCATATTCAAATAAACCTGTTAGAGTAGGCGGTGAGCTACTTCACCCTATTTGTGCTGTGTGCCTGCTTCTCCACCACTGTGGTATCACTGAAATAGTTGTCCCTTCACTCCCTCATGTAATAGTTGCTTAGGTCTGACTAATTGAGTTAATTTACATATGACTTCTTAATGTTTAAAACATAACCTCACTTTGGTGCAATAAAGATGAGGGGCAGCAATGGAAAGGGAATTACTTCATCCTGCGCATGATGGGGCCAGTTTATGGTGTAAAAAAAACACTTGATGGGTTCCCTTTAAGGCGTGCAACAATGAAACTGGTTTCAGTTAAGGAGAACTGTAGTCTAAACAGGACAAAAGTTGGACTTGTGCTCTTTGTCCGATCACTGCAACTCTGATGCAGATGTGAACCCAGCCTTAATGGCTTCTCTTCTGCTTATGTGAGCAGGAGAAAGGAGTACAAAGTGTCCTAGGATTTGGATATCTTGAAAAGGAATCAAAGAATACCAGGTGGTGCTGTAAAGCTGCCATCATGAAGTTCTCCTTATCAAAATATTACAATCAAAATAGTAATATGACTGAACAAATCCTTTAAGAAAACCTCCTGCATCATTGGAAAGCCCCTTAGCATTGTTCGCACTATAATATTCATCATGACATTTACTGATTATTTTAGACTTCCCTTTTTTTTTGTCTAAAGGAAAGCCGCTTGTCAGAAGCCAGCACGGTAAAGTGTTTGGCTCTGTATCAGGGCAAAAAACTTCAAGAAAAGCTCTGGCAAATGTCAACAAGCAGGTGATGAATCCAAAAACTCTGCACCCTCTGAAAGAAGCTAAAGTCAAGAAACCTGCATCAGCTGCTAAAAAGGTATTCTAATAGTGGAACTGAATTCATACACTGCACCCTCTGCACGGTTAAGATGATAAATCTGACCTTAGACAAATTATGATGTTGACCTTTCCAAATGCTATAGGAATAGAGCCATTACTGTAACAAGATCTTATTAAAACCAGAATTAATAGTTTATACACTAAAGGGATTTCCCATAAAACTACCCTTAATCTGCATAAAGGAGAATACTTTGTCCTAGTCTGCTGAGGTGCTGGGACTTAGACTGCAGGCCTGCCTGATATATCACTGACAATAATGGGTTAACACAATAGTCAAACAGCAGTCTGAGACTGGCATGAACACTCAGGGGGGCGAGTAACTTAAGCAGACTTATAAATAGCTTTTTACCATAGGTGAGCCATTATTGCAGTTACTGTGTAGGAGGAACGGGAGCGCATAGCTAGAGTAACATGGGGACAAGGAGTAGATCGTGTGACAGAGGTTGCAGTAGGCTGGAGTACAGTGGTAAAGGTACAACAGGTGAAATGACCCACCCAACTCTGCTTTCTTCCAAGAGCTACAGATGAGCCATGGCGACTTAAACGTTTGAAAATTTTTATTTTTTTTTTAATAAAACTGACTTACTGTAAACTAACCAGTTAAAACTGGCTTAGTAAATCCCATTACCCTAATGACACAATGCAAGGTCCCATGCATCAGAACAGAAGCCTAGGCCAGTCAACAATGGGTGTTGCTTTAGGTATAGCTCATGCTACTCTTCTAGCATGAGTTATAATAAACTTGATGGGCTGATGTTTCCCTGGCCACCCGAGTCCCAGCCCACTTCCTTGGAACATGCCAACTATGTTGTAGAAAGCAGTGTAAACTTCCAAATGACTTCAGTTTGTGGCAAATTCACAGATTTTAATGGTGGAGAATACATATTTAGTGTGTGTGTGTGTGTGGTCTTGAAAGACAACTTAACTTTGGCATTTGGTTTTCCTACTAGGTTTCTGTCTCTGAAACATCTGACAAGCAGCGCTATCCTGAAATTGAGAAATTTGTTCCCTACAATCCTGCAGGTATGTGATTTTGAAGGGGTAACTATGTTTGACATAGTGTTCTGTATAGCGTTTTTTTTTTTTTTTTTCTCAACTTAAATCTTGTAAAATGCTTAAAATTAAGTTGTAAATCAGTCTAAGGCTTGTTGATGTGAGGGTCATATTGAGCAATACTGAGCCCATAGTTAAATGTGGAACTCCACACTGCTGTCCAACATCTCAGCAAATGGCTATGCTGCAGGGCTTACAAGGCTGATGGTATTTTTCTAATGTTACCTTAATAAAGGCAAACATGTACTCTGAAGACTTGTAGTAATGTGACTTCCTGTCTTGTAGACTTTGAAACCTTTGATGTTCCAGAAGAACATAAACTGAGTCACCTCTCTCTGGCTGGTGTTGGTCTTATGGTGAATGATGCTAAAAAGTTTGACTCTCTACTAAGTCTAGATCCAGTCCCAATGGAAATTCCTGTCTTTAGCTGGGAGGCAGGTTAGTAATGGTCTGAATTTTTTGTCAAATGCTTAACATGTTCTACTTAATATGTTGGCCTAGAAAACACATTGGAGAAGGTATTTAGAAACTAAACCTCCCTGTTAGCTACTTAACCAATAACTCTAACTGACTTAGTTCAGGTGCCAATCCAACAACCCTTTTGCTAATCCCCATTCTACTTGTGTCAATTCCAGATGTTGCTGACAGTCTCCCATCTTTCCTGGACACTCTGGAAGAGATCTCAGTGGAGATGCCTCCATTGCTTCAGTGTTAAACATTTTATTTATCTTTCCTTGACTTGTTAATGTGTATATAGTTTAATAAAAGGTTTTTTTAATGTATTTGATAACTGTCATATGTAAACTGGAGGTCCTTGCATTTGGGGAAAGATTTTTGTCTCTTACCTTTAAAAAGGACCTTCACCATCTCCTCCAATTGAAGTTCTTAGCATCTGATAATGGGCTTCATCTACGGGGTTTTTTTGTTTCTCTAGCCTCCACCAATCCTGAGCAACAAGCACAGGTAGTGTTTGGTGTTAAGCACTGTAATGTTAAAAGGCAGTGTCAGGCAAGAGGCAGCCAGTGTCAGAGCTCAGAATCGCACTGTCTACTCCTGACAGTACGCATAGCATCTGAAACCAGCCTACAGTAACTTCAACAGGTGTCAGCTTATTTCTCTTGTGCTAGAGGAATAATTGAGCATCTCTCCAGAAGATTCCACCTGGTAACTCCCATTGAAGGGAATAGAAGTTGGAAGAAAACTTGACAGATGTGGAGTCTAGTCAAATGCTAAATAGTTTCAAATTCCTGAAGCTGAACTGTATAAGCTAGCAAAAAATTCAATTGTGTGAACACTTATGGTACAGACTAGTGAGTGGAAACATGGCTGCACATAATACTTAAAGGCTTAGGGCAAAACACAGTAAAAGCTGTAATGTGGGGCTTTAGCGTACTTTTCACATCCTCTGGCACCAGCAGTATTATATACTAGAAAGCTGATAGTGCACTGAATTAAGCACTCTGATTTCCAAATGTGTGCAGAAGATATCAGTGCCGTTAGTTTTGGCACATATCTCTCAATCGGAAGGGCAGGTCTTCCAGCCTAGCGTAACGACTGGGCAGTAGGGATCATCCTCCCCAGACTGTACTCTATCATAATACTAAAGTCAAAGGTTGTGTTCCTCACTGCCCAGCAAATTCACTGAGCACTAAGGCCCACCCCTTTGACACTGTTTCAGTATATATCTGCATACATCAAAGCTGACTTCAGTGCACTGTCAGCTATCCAGCGATATATAAAACCACTAGAGGATATGAAAGGTCATCTTAAACACCCCTTAGATGTGACACTGGCATAAAGGATCATAAATTTCATGAATGCCCCCTTTAAGGAAAGTGGTGAAAGCAGCATGAGTTATGTGTAAAATTAACCAATTATGATTTTTTTTTTTGGGGGAGGAGGATCTTGTATGCAAAAAAGTTGAATATTCCATCACCACAACAGTCCTGTATGACATGTATATTTAGCAAATGTTAAACTCCAGATGTGTTTTCCATTAGGCAGTCCAGACAAGGTAAAACTACTAGCTTGGGCTGTGTTCAGTAGGACCCAGCATGGTCAAACACTTGATCTGGAAGACCAGTGGATGTAGCTGCTGCCACTAGTCTATAAATCATGCTTTTAAACACTAACTAGAAAGTGTTTAAAACTGTTTTCAATTACCCTAAAATTACTAATTGTTGCAGGCACTACTTTAACATTCGCTTCCTAGTCTATGGGGCCAAGAAAGGAGGGGGAGAACAGAGCAGCATCTGTTAGTATTTAAACTGGTTTTTCTGCACACTTATTGCTAGGTAATGCTGGATAAAGACAATGTTCACACTTGAGGAAGTGAAGAGGAATCTGAGATTATCTTTTGCCTTAGTTTCCTCTTCAAATTAACCCCGTGCATCCTATGATGGAGAGCTGAAGTAGATTTTACTGATAAGACTGATCCTCTGCCCACAGAAGCCACAAGATCAAACAGGGTACTTCTCTTTTCAATTCCCTGAAAGAAGAATGTTACTGCCTCCCATTTTCAGTAAGAGGCAGGTTCTGGTTGGAATTTGCTGTTAAAGCAGAAACCACCTGCACATTCAGCTAGACATTTACTTTTTCAGATTAAAGAAATAATGTGGTTAACGGTAACCTTAATGCGCGAGAAGACTGCTCACCTAAAGTATGGTGTGTGTGTGTAGTGAGCAAGCAGCATAGCTTCTGGCATGTTGACATTACTGAGACACCATAGCTACCAGAACAGCTTATCTGCAGGAGTCCTGGCTATTGTACCCACTTAAGTGTAAATTTGTTGACTTATCCTGAGAGGCCATCAATATTGGGCAAAAATTCTTAAATATTCATCTCTAATGTACTATAGTTTAACACCCCCCCCCCCCCCTCCCCAAATACAGGAGGAAATTTATTAACTTTACCTGCAATGCTATGTCAAGTTGGGCCAGTAAACCCTGAACTATGATTGACTTGCTCCTCAACACCAGTGGGCCTGACGTGGCCTAGAAACTGAAAAGTATTTGTGCAGGAATCCTAGGACCAGTTTCACCACTCCTGCGAATATAGTAAGTATTGTCCTGCACAGTGTGCTGTATTGCCATTGATGATGCAATGTGTAGATTGCAGTTTTCTTTGCAGGTATGAAATGTAAGGCAGAACTGTAGTTGTACTTGGATGGGGGAAATTGTGCTGGCTAGGGTGGTCCTTCAAGCCTTTCTTGAAATTGAGGTGTTAAACAGAATGGAAAACATGTTCGGTGGTAGAGTCCTATTCAATCTGGAAAGCAGCTAGTGTGACAGAGCTGGAACCTTAGTCTCCTGTGAACAAGACAGACTTCCATCGACTCATGGAAGCTCTTGGTGACTGAAGTTCTCTCTATCTATATTCTTACTCTGATTATTTCTACTTAATCAAGTAGAAATAATCAAACACAAAAAAGGGCTAATAGCTAAGCATGAAAAACTCTGTAGATCATGTAAAACCATAGAACACCATAATAGCATGACCATAAAAAAATTATAATAATTTTATTAACAAATAAACATATATGGGGAGATAAATAATGAAGGTACATCATAATAATAAATAGGGGGATATACACTGCTGGAACAAATAAATGTGTAAGGATGGTTGAAAACAACCTATATAGCACTATATATGCATAAACAGTATAATAGCCCAAAGAAATCTAGTGGATACTAGAAAAATGGAAATAAATATAAACATAATCCACCATTGTAACCTCACCTAGTCACACTCCACCCCTAGTTCTGGTGTAAGTGTGGATTTCTCTGCACACTTCACGTGGTGCAGTGTATAAGTATGTTTTAGGCCACCAGATATGAACATGGATTATCCCCAGGGCCACTTTAACCATTGGGTAAATGGTGCCATTCTGACTCCAGCATGACTATCCCAAAATTTATCAAAAGAGAATATAGGATGGAAAGAGTCCACCATGTTTACCAGAATGGTCCTTTGTATCCAAAGTCAGACCAAGTTTCAGGGATCAAACCCTTTGTCAAGTGTAAATGTTATACACATGAGAAAGGCATTGGTCCCCCAAAACATTGTGACTTTGGATCCAAATAAAGGACCATCCTATATTCTCTAATAGTATACCATACGTCTGGAACAAAGTCTGTTTGAGGTTCTGCTGTTACCTACCATCTTGGATCCACACTTTTTCTTTTCTCCTTCCCTGGATCACTCTAACACATTAATACCTATAACACAGTTATGATTTTATGCTATGTGCGGCTTGGCATTTTTGTCTAGAGTATTCCATATTTTAGGCTTTGTCCCAATGAAGTCATGGTCTGTACCGAACCAGAAAAAGGAAGTGTTGGAGAACCGCTACAGACATCTCCATGGGATCAGAGGCTAGGTGAGTACTTTTTTGTTTCTCCCCACCCTCAGACATAAAGGGTGAATTATAGTGTGGGAATGGGGAGGCAGGGGTGTCAAATAGGCCATTGGTAAGTTAGATTTTTTTGGGTGGCCTCTGCAGCACCAATAAACATGCTTTCAGTTAGAAAATCCTCAACTCATTATATGGAATGTGAATTAGGTAGGAAATTAGTCTATTAGGATTCATACACAATCCATATCTGTGTAAATATAGCTTAACAATGCAGTTTAGAGTACAGTAGGTTTTTAGTATAGAAAATACTGTATAGTACATAGACTCTAAGCTACAGAGGTTGACTTTTTAGGCTAAAGCATCATTTCACAGTATAGAATAGGTCATCAATAAGGCAATTAGACATTTTCTTCCTGAAAGATACAATATTATACAAATGACAGAGACCACCATTTAGCTTTTTCCTTTTAGAGCACTAGTAATCGTCTTTATTCAAGGTAACATTGTCAAAGACAGTCCAAAAAATAGTCCCTGATGTAAAATAAAAAAAATATATGGTTAGAAGTACATTGACCACTGTCCAGAGAAATAGTTACCCATCCCAACTCCAACTTTGCCAGACAAAGCAATTGGCTAAATACACTTCAGGTAGGGTGGGTGCACCTGGATAAGATTAAGGCTACCAAAAATCTTCACTAGAGCTCACCACAAGGCTGGATTTGGCAGATCAAAACAGGAGAGCTGCATCAAAAGAGAAAATGTATCCAAAAACAAGCAAAGATCAATAATAATGATAATGCAAGCAGGTATGCACAGAGCTCAGGAGCCTAACTTCTAAGAATTAACTAATAGCAGGCACAGGCAAATGGGGTATTAAGAACAGACCTTAAATATCATCCTCAACTGATGATTGGGTCAGCATAACAGTTCTAACAACTGCATAAAGTTTCATGTGTTGGAATGACAACCTTAATGTAACAGTAACAAGCAGCTGATTCCTAACATTCGTAGGCTGAAGCCCCATGATGCAGAAACGCAATAGTTTTTGTGGCAAATTTTGCTGCAATTTTTTTTGAGCCAAAGTCAGGAGCTGCTTCAAAAAGAATGGAAAATATAAAATAAGCATTTAGATGTTTCCTTTACTTTGGATCAAAAAATGCTGCGTTTCCACAACTTGAGGTTTTAGCCTTAGTGTGCTTTCAGTTATAAAATGAGACACTTCCACCTACAAGACTAATCATTGAACAAGAAAGCTATATGACTAAAACAGGCTTGTATTATCCACCCCCGCAGAGGCATATAAACACCAAAAAAAAAAATGTAAAATTAGTGTGTGTCCAGATGTAACTCAACCAGTATCACTAAAGTCCGTCCCCACCCCTACTTTTCCTACTAGGGATTAGATTACACAGAATATGATGTGAATTGGGGGAACCTTTGTTATTTAGGAGTTCCTATTTACACATTTCTAACGAACTTTGGTGTGTTGTGGGTGGATACACATTTGTGATACTGGGTGAGTTATACTTCATCTGGACAAACACTAATTTTACGTGCTTACATGCCGCAGGGGGGGGGAATAATACAAGCCTATTAGTTATTTTTAATAAGTTATGTTTTAGGTTTCTTATAATTGGAGGTACTCGCTGCACAGCAACAAGTAACATTTCATAAATGTATAGTACAGGTTAATACATTAAACTTTGTAATACATCTCATTAAAAAAAATGTGTGTTTCTCCACTTTTCAGGTAGAGTTACTTTCTACACATTATTCTATGAAGAGGGGAGGAGGAATAGACAAGACTCAGTTGCTCCTGCTATTTAAAACCTTTTTAAGGCTGTGGCCCCACGTCGTAGGCCACAGCCAAAAGGCGTTGCAGGAACAACTGAGGTGGAAATGCATTGCAATATTTTTTTTTTTTTTCTTTTAATTTTATAAGTTAAATATTTCAGTAGGTTTCCTCTGGGGACTTTCTGCTTCCATTATACCTAGAACGAAACCACCACCATTTCCGTAGGTATAAGTGACATGCTGCAATTTGCAAAAATGCAAGCTTTTTTAAAGCTCAGCATTTCAGTTGTGGATTTTCTGCATTGTGTTGATGGGATTAACCTCTTTGTAGAGACTATAAAACTTCACGGTTTTTGGGTCGGGTCCCGATTTCCCCCCCCCAAGTCCCTCATACTTACTCACCATCTGCAGTCTTCTGGTATGAAACGTCACTTCCTCCACTTCTGTCAGCACCTGCGCAATAGTGCAGTCACCAGCAGAAGCAAAGGGAGCATACCTCACATGCGCAAAAGGTCCACAGAAGAAGGTTAAATTTAGGACACGGAAGACAGGTAAGTATAATTGGGGGGAGAGGGACTGGGGCTGAGGTAGGTAGGTAGAGTAGTAGTCTGGGGGCTAGCTAGGGAAACAGGGAGGGGGATCATGGGAGTTGTAGGCTAGGGAAGCAGGAAACTAGCCATGTAAACAAATGCAGAGGATGCTAAGAACTCCCAGAGAGAACCAGAAATCACTCAAAACACTGCTAAAGGTATTTTGGTGCACTTATTAACCCATTAATAGCACTAAAATAGCTTTTTTTTTTTTTTAAAAGTTTTTTGCCCAGAAAACCACTTTTAAGCATTATTCACTTCCAAAGTAAGGTGAATACGCATGCTGCAGAAATTTTTGAGACTGAAAATCAGATCTAAATACACTGTGTTCCAAATTATTGTGCAAAAAGTGTTTAGGAGTGATAAGGTAAGAATTGTTTTGTTTGTCAGTTAAACTCATTGATGGTGATGTGTGTCAGGGCTCTTTATATCACTGAAAGCAATTGCAGACACCTGTGCTAATTAGTTTGGCAGGTGTGTCCAATTAAAGGCAAGATTACTTATGAAGGCTGTCCCACATTATTAAGCAGCCTACATTTTCAGCCAAAATGGGAAAGAAAAAGGATGTGTCGGCTGCTGAGAAGCAACAAATTGTGGAGTGTTTAGGTCAAGGCATGACTACAATCAACATTGCCAAGTCACTTCATCGTGATCATCGCACAATCAAGAAGTATGTAGCTGATTCACAGCACACACGTGTGCGTGCTGATAAGGGAAAATTGAGGACTCTTCCCAACAGGCAATTACGTCAGGTTAAAAGAGCAGCTTCAAAAATGCCTTGTCATAGCAGCAGACAAGTGTTTGAAGCTGCTGATTCCTCCAACGTCCCCCGAACAAGATGATGCAGCGTCCTTCAGAGGTTTACAGCTGTGCGTAAGCCATCCTGTCGACCTCCTCTATCCACTGCACACAAGCAGAAACGGCTCCAGTGGGCCAAACAATACATGAAGACTGACTTCAAAACTGTTTTGTTCACCGATGAGTGCCTTGCAACGCTCGATGGTCCAGATGGATGGAGTGGAGGATGGCTTGTTGATGGACACCCCATGCAAACACGGCTACGGCGCCAACAAGGAGGAGGTGGAGTAATGTTTTGTGCTGGAATCATGGGGCGAGAGATTGTCGGCCCCTTTAGGATCCCTGGAGGGGTAAAGATGAACTCCATAATGGATGTGGAGTTTCTCAAACAGCACTTCCTGCCATGGTTCAAGAAGAAGAACCATGCATTCCGCAGAAAGATCATTTTCATGCATGATAATGCTCCGTCTCATGCTGCAAATAACACATCTGCATCTCTGGCTGCTATGGGCATAAAAGGGGACAAACTTATGGTGTGGCTCCCCTGACCTCAACCCCATTGAGAACCTCTGGAGCATCATCAAAAGGAGTGTCTATGATGGCGGAAGGCAGTTCACATCTAAGCAACAGCTCTGGGAGGGTATTCTGTCCTCATGCAAAACAATTGAAGCAGAAACCATCCAAAAACTGACAAATTCAATGGACGAGAGAGTTCAGAAGCTTCTTTCGAACAAGGGGTCCTATGTGCAAATGTAACATCACCTCGAATAAAGTTTTGGCTTGAAAACTGATTTCAGTTTGTAATAACCTGCTAATGCTTATAATTGCACAATAACCATTTTTTTGTTCTTAATAAAAATGAAAAGATTGCAAATTCTGCTGTGCGTAATAATTTAGAACATGCATTTTGAGTGTTTATTTTTTTTTTTAAATATACTGTAATCATAGGCAGTTTGTTCAAAAACTTTTCAATTATACTCGAATAGTTGATGACTGGAAAATTACAATGACTGCAATTCATATAGGTAATTTTGGAAAATATGAGAAAATATTATTTGCATATTAATTTGGAACACAGTGTATTTGAATAGCCCCATTCAGATGACCTGGACAGTGCTAGAATTATCTGCCACAGCTGAATATACACCTAAGTCTACAGTGAAACCTGTCCTACAAATCATTGCCAGACAAGCCTGGTAGATTTCCATAGACTCTAGGCCGGAGATGCTGAACCTTTTATAGACAGAGTGCCCAAACTGCAACCCAAAACCCACTAATTTATCGCAGAGTGCCAACACGGCAATAAAACCTTAATAGTGTGTGAATTCACAATTGCGGACAGTTACGGACCTGCAAAATGCGGTTGTGTTAATGGGGTTTTACTGAGCTTTCAGTAAACCCAAACTTTGTACTGCTTTTGGTACTTTTGAACAATTAATATTCACTATTTACATCTCACAGGATCTGTTTTATAGTAACCATGCAATGTTACGGCCTGTAAACATATCATATGTCTGCTCTAAAACATATACTGTGTAACATAAATAGTGAAGGGCCCCCAGGCAGTACAGTGTACTCCACAGTAGACTCAGTACAGTATACTGCACAGTGGCTGCCAAACAGTAAATTATGCTAGTGTGCAATCAGGGCGACGGCGCGCGTGCCATAGGTTCGCCAACACTGCTCTAGGCTGTCATGGCAACGGATCACTGATCCCGGATCTTATTCTGGACGTCAGCAATCCTCACCAAGATAGCGGCACCCACGTATCACTAGGAAAATGGCATCTCAGTCAGGTTTGACTGATGCGCTAGGGGCACTGATTGCGGGCATTAACGCCCAGTCTCTGCTGTATAATACAGCAGAGACCTGGCGGCTATGGCAGCCACTCTGCTTCTGAGTGGCCACTATATTTAAATACTTGACATTTGCCGTACTATTACGGCGAAAGTCGGGAAGCTGTTAAGCACCAACACCTCCCTGGCCTCTGGTCTGTTACTGGAAAATTCTAAATAATATTGGATCAAAACTTAATTGAATATATTGGCTCCAAACATTTTGTTGAAACACCTCTGCTAAAATTTTCAGATGCATCTCTATATATTTAAAAAAACAATACAGTGGGAAAAAATGAATTGAGTCAGCCACCAATTGTGCAAGTTCACCCACTTAAAAAGATGAGAGGCCTGTAATTGACATCATAGGTAGACCTAAACTATGAGAGACAAAATGAGGAAACAAATCCAGAAAATCACATTGTCTGATTTTTTTAAAGAATTTATTTGCAAATTATGGTGGAAAATAAGTATTTGGTCAATAACAAAAGTTCATCTCAATACTTTGTTATATATCCTTTGTTGGCAATGACAGAGGTCAAACGTTTTCTGTAAGTCTTCACAAGGTTGGCACACACTGTTGCTGGTATGTTGACCCATTCCTCCATGCAGATCTCCTCTAGAGCAGGGATGTTTTGCGGCTGTCGCTGGGTAACACGGACTTTCAACTCCCTCCAAAGGTTTTCTATGTGGTTGAGATCTGGAGACTGGCTAGGCCACTCAAGGACCTTGAAATGCTTCTTACAAAGCCACTCCTTCGTTGCCCTGGCAGTGTGCTTGGGATCATTGTCATGCTGAAAGACCCAGCCACGTTTCTTCTTCAATGCTCTTGCTGATGGAAGGAGGTTTGCACTCAAAATCTCACGATACGATACATGGCCCCATTCATTCTTTCATGTACACGGATCAGTCGTCCTGGTCCCTTTGCAGAGAAACAGCCCCAAAGCATGATGTTGCCACCCCCATGCTTCACAGTAGGTATGGTGTTCTTTGGATGCAACTCAGCATTCACTCTCCTCCAAACACGACGAGTTGTGTTTCTACCAAACAGTTCTACTTTGGATTCATCTGACCATATCACATTCTCCCAATGCTCTTCTGGAACATCCAAATGCTCTCTAGCAAACTTCAGACGGACCCGGATATATACTGGCTTAAGCAGGGAGACACATCTGGCATTGCAGGATCTGAGTCCCTGGCGGCGTAGTGTGTTACTGACGGTAGCCTTTGTTACGTTAGTCCCAGCTTTCTGCAGGCCATTCACTAGGTCCCCCCGTGTGGTTCTGGGATTTTTGCTCACTGTTCTTGTGATCATTTTGACCCCACGGGGTGAGATCTTGCGTGGAGCCCCTGATCGAGGGAGATTATCAGTGGTCTTGTATGTCTTCCATTTTCTAATTATTGCTCCCACAGTTGATTTCTTCACACCAAGCTGCTTGCCTATTGCAGATTCAGTCTTCCCAGCCTGGTGCAGGTCTACAATTTTGTTTCTGGTGTCCTTCCACAGCTCTTTGGTCTTCACCATAGTGGAGTTCGGAGTGTGACTGTTTGAGGTTGTGGACAGGTGTCTTTTATACTGATAACAATGTCAAACAGGTGCCATTACTACAGGTAATGAGTGGAGGACAGAGGAGCCTCTTAAAGAAGAAGTTACAGGTCTGTGAGAGCCAGAAATCTTTCTTGTTTGTAGGTGACCAAATACTTATTTTCTACCATAATTTGCAAATAAATTCTTAAAAAAAAAAATCAGACAATGTGATTTTCTAGATATGTTTTCTCATTTTGTCTCTCATAGTTGAGGTCTATCTATGATGTCAATTACAGGCCTCTCTCATCTTTTTAATTGGGAGAACTTGCACAGCTTGTGGCTGACTTCCAAAAACTTATCGCTATTAAACATGTTTTGTTAAACACATGTTTATTATCTTTCCGGTTTCAGGTGTGATTTTTTATTTTTTTTTTTTAAGATCGCCCACTCATGTTACTTGCCACACGTGAGTTTGAACAAGCATCACATGCTTGAAATAAAGTTATTTACCCACAATTTTGAAAAGGTGTCAACAAATTTGGTTCGGCACATTTTTGGATTTTTGTGTGAAATTATGTTCAGTTTGCGTTTTTTTTTATTTCAATACCCACAGAAAATAAACATGTGTATGACAATTGGAGCTCTATCATCAAGGCAACTTCTTTTCCAATGAAGTCAGCCCAGTGATCATTTAATTTCCATAGGTCTAGCTTCTGAAAACCCCCTATCTGATGTCATCAAGGGAAAATGTGACTGGAAGAAATATGTTATTATGCGCCAGCAAAAAACACGGACATGCTGTCTCCGCTAGAGTAAGAACTTCTGTTTTTGTATCTGTCTGCTATAGCTCATAGAGAGGATCCTGGAAAGTGATACCGAATGTCCAGAAGGCAATCTTTTTACATAATTTTAGAATTTAGTCCCATAGGTGGATTGTGCAAAAAAAAAAAAATTACATAAGTCAATGGTTAACACTTGTTGTTCTCGCCTTTAATATCCAACCCCATTTCAGAACTTCTAGTCACTAAGGCCCCCCATTTCTTTCTATCTAGAACCACATTATTCTGCTGTAGGCCCATTACTACTGTATCCAGTCAATTGCGATGTTCTGTCCTTTTTAGGACAATGTAGTGAGGTTTTGAGTTTAATGGGTTCTAAGAGCTTAAAGTGAACCTCTAACATGCATCATCTGTGGCATTACTAAGCCTAATGTATGTTTAGAAATACAAAATAATGAAGGTCAATCCATATTAAATATATATGAGAAACTGCCGTTCAACAGATTATTCTGCTTTTATTTAATTTATAGTTTCATCGAAACCAGCAGAAGAGATTTGGTCGCTTTTGGGCAGCTGATTCTGCTCTCAGGATTTCCCCAAGTTGGGCTGTGGAGTCTACAGACAGGAAGCTGAAGCAACAAGCGCCTGACCAGAGTTTCCTTTTGAAGTAGCAAGAAGGAGATGATTAATGGAAATCAATATGAATCTAGAACATTATGTTCCTCTAATATCTGGATATGTATTCTAAATCTATTTGTCTAGTTATAGGCAGCATAGTGGAAAAATACATATATCCCTACCACTGCCTATAGCTGGTAATGCTTTATGGGGAGGCTTTTTTTTGCAGCAGTAGAGGTCACTTTGCAGCAGTGAACCCAGGATTTTTTTTTTTTTTTTTTTACCATGCTATGCTGCATTATAGGTAGAGCATGTCTTATATTTGCACTGTCCTGAAGCCTGGGTCTGCTTTGCTGTGGGGGCACTGTGATGATAGGGTTTAATGTTCTAGGAGGAATATTGTTGGTAGAGAGTAGAAAGGAGCACCACTGGTGAGTAAATGGCTTGTTTTACTATGATGCCCTATGGCTGTGGATATTATGACTTTGGGCATTGTGGCTGCTATTTTTGCTTCAATTTAGATTTGGCCACTAATTATTTTAGATGACTTATTTTGTTGAAACTATGGCTTTATGTGTGCACTCTTTTTAACTTGTATTTTATATACTATACTATTGTAAAGTTGATATGTCTGACAATTTTACATATATACTACAACTGACTGATATTGTAATTGTGGTGTATGACAGGCATCGTAAAGTAGCACTGCAATCTGTCTGACCGCTGGGTCACCAGAAGTCATGAGAATGGAAGTCCACAAGTCTCCTGTTTGTGAGTAATGTAGTGGTCTGCAGGTGTGACACTACTAGAGTGTTCGGACTTACTGAAGGCCACAGTAATCTCTGCGTTGTAAAGCTGCATGGCTCTGCTGAGTCAGTAACCACAGATACTAGGATCTTATTATAGCCCACCCTCCAAAAAAAAAAATAAAATAAAATATTTATATATATATATATATATATATATATATATATATACACACAGTATATAATAAACAAAATAGATAATGATGTTTGATTTTGGGAAAGGTGGGCTGAGTGCCAGGACAATAGACAGATGACTTCAGGTAAAACGGGAAATTACATGTTTGTGAAATTAATGTAGCAGACCATTAGACCAGGGGCGTCAAACTGATTTTCAGTGAAGGCCACATCAGCCTTATGGTTGTCTTCAAATGGCTGTTAGTAATTAGTTAGTATAGATGTAGCTATCACTATGTTCCAATCTGCACCTGGTATCCGCACTTCGCAGATCGGACATAAACAACATCAGTCAATGAGTAAATGTGTAAAAAAAAACCTGACAGTTTGTCTCTTCCCCCCCCCCTTTCACTCTTCTCTGTGCATGCTCAGAATGAAGATGAAGAGGGAAAAACAAATTGCAAAACTGATACCAACAGTAATTAGTAATCTGTTTGTGTCCGCCTTCCATAAACCTCAGTGTTAAAAAAACAACAAAACAAAACAAAAAAAAAAAAAAAAAAAAAAAAACTGATTTGTTGCTGTCCGTTGTGTATTCTTATTTTTTTGGACAGAGCAAAAGTGCTGTAAGTTTGACTTGGCTCCATCAAAAAGAGCGAATAAACGATGGAAATGCTCCAAACGCACATCTGCGGATGGCTTTAAAAATCCACTGAAATCATTAAATTGAATATCAATGACCCGTTCTAGGCTAAGGCCCTACGTGGCGTCCCTCAGCAAAAAAGTGACCTCTATGACTGTAAACAGTTGTTTTTTTTCCCATGGTGTTTCCACCGTGGGAAAACTGTGGCGTTTACGCCATGTGGGGTCTTGGCCCTAATCAGTTTTTATGATCTTTCAATGAATCACAGAAACAGATTAGGTGCGGAGACACCAAACCACCTTAGTTAAAATTTACACTTTTATAGCCAGTTGAAAGCAATCATAAGGCTGATGTTAACATATTGTTAATTAGTAATAATCTCCCCCCTACAGAGAACAGTCCCCCTATAGGTAATAGTTCCCAACACACATAGATAAGTGACCGAATTGTACCCCCACTCAGGTAATAGCCCCCCTTCCTAAAATATTAGTGACCCCCATAGGTAATAGTTCTCCCCACTCTACCACAAATTACACCGCATACAGTCCAGGCCACACAGCTCTGGTGAACTTCATACTTTTCGCTTCTGCCGCATTAGAGATTTGCAGGAAGTAGTATTCAAGTATTCAATTCCCTCCACCTATAGACAGTAGTGTGCCTATGAGGCCCTCTGGCTTAGGGACACAGTTACAAGGGCAACTGCTATGATCCTTATAGCGGTTTGTTCTGTGTTTGGCCAAAAGGTTCACAGCACTCACCAGCTATAAGGTACTGGGGACCTTCTGGCTGAAGACATAACTTACCGTATTTTTTGGACCATAAAACGCACCTAGGTTTTAGAGGAGGAAAATAAGGAAAAAAAATTTGAAGCAAAAAAAAAAAAAAAGTAGTAATATATTTTTAACAACATATGGGAGTTGTAGTTTTGCAAGAGCTGCAGCTGTACAGGGATACATAGGGTGTTTTTTTTTTTTTTCGGGGCCAGATGTACTTTTTAGTTATACCATTTTAGGGAATGTCTATTGCTTTGATCACTTTTTATTCAAATCAGAGGCAAAACGGCGAAATAAACTGCAGTTCGGCACTTTTGATTTTTTTTCCCCCGCTACGACGTTCACCCTACGGGTTTAATATTTTTATAAGTTTGTAGACCGGACACAGGGATAACTAATGTGTATATGTTTCACAGTAATTTTCTACTTTTCGATGTATTCTAGGGAAACGGGGTGATTTAGCAATTTTTTATATATATATATATATATATATATATATATATATATATATATTTATTTTTTTAACTATTTTGTTAGCCCGCCCTAGGGAACTTGAGCCTGGGGGGGGGGGGCTTTGAAGTAGTAATGCCCGCGATCAGAATGGACTCTGATCGCGGACATTAGCTCCCGGTCTCTGCTACATTACAGTGGAGACCCGGTTGCTATGGCGATAGCTCTGCAGAGCAGCCACCATCATCTTTACAGTAATAGCACGGTGGCAGAAGTGGGACGATGCTGCGACCCCGTTCCTCTGCCGCCCCCCTCCCCCCCCAACACCCACATTCGGACCATAAGATGCACCCCCATTTTTCTCCCAAATTTTGGGGGAAATAAGTGCGTCTTGTAATCCGAAAAATACAGTAAGTGATGTCAAGCGACGAAGCTTAAGGGGGCTCAGTGCAGCTACACTGTTTGCTGTATGATCAGGGGTGAACCTAGGCTCTCTGCTGCTTGAGTAGAACTATGGAAAAGTCTGGAGTTCTTTAGCGTTGTGACATAACGTGCAGCGCTGCCTAGAGGCAGCAGTGGAGGCCAGCCCGAACAGGAGCACGATCCCATCACCAGCCTGATAACCCAAATCTGTGAGACTGCTGCCTCCTAGCAAGCTTGTTTCCAGGTTTTAAAGGCATCTTGTGTTTCTGCAAGGTCCATGCATTTAAATCTTACCATATGGTATATATTCTATTTAAGTAACTAATCCATACCACTTCCACATTGGTTGACCATCTCTGACCTCTTTGTTTCACTTTCTAGCAGTTTAGCAATGCTGGGAAAGGTTACTACTTACCGTATGTATGTAAAATCTTGCAAAATAACAGAAATAATGAGAGACCAGAAACTCTACATATGAGCAGGAAGTAGATTTTGGACTCTTACTTGGAAATTATACCGACAGTGTGCCCTTTGGCAGCATTGTGCCCACATAATGGAGCTGATAATGTTATTATGGAAAGGATGCCAATATCATGGTTGCTTATACCAGCAAACTCTGAGTGCGAATATTTGTACTGTACTTGGTAAAATGCAGTATAAAGCTGTAGAAAGCAATGTACTCTGAATGTTTTAGGAGACTCATGACAGTGCTGCACAAGAGCAGGACAAGGTGAGGCAGACATCAAGCTGAATTTTTGGTTGAAGTTGAAACGTAAAAGTTTTTCTCTTTGCTCCTCTGACACATCCCTACCCGAAATCATGTTATGCAGAAAACTATTGCATTTAAGTGAATGGGACCATTTTGCAGTTTTTAAAAGGAGTTTCCTGTCCCAAATTGATCATGAAATACCAATAGCCTAGCCACAGGATAGCTCATCAGTATCTGATCTGTGGGGGTCCAACACTCAGACTGTGCACAGATCAGCTGTTGCTGCCGGAAGCTACTAGTGGATGGGGAGTGCATGCAGCATCTCTCCTAGTCAAGTAATGGGACCGTTAATCTGACACTTATCCCTTGTCCTGTAGATAGTTATTGTAGACACATATTCCTTAAGTTGCACTTAGTGGCACTGTGTCAGGGAACGAAGGAAAAAGCCAAAGCAGCTATTACTTTTAGGTCTAGAAATTGTTGGAGATCCCAATGCCCATTTTGCCTTGCTAAATGGCAAATGTAGTTCAGTAGATCTGAAGCTATCAGGAACCTGCAATACAGCAGTCAGTCCTTGTGCTGCATCTGATGAGAAAACTAGAATGTCTAAATTTGTGCCCACTCACTCAGCCCAGAAATATGATGCATATGTAAACTTTCAGTGACTAAGCAGACAGACATTTAAAATAGTTGCCTTAGGCCCGTTTCACATCTACGTTCGGGGAGTCTGCTTGGGGACCCCCCGAACGGAAACCTATATGCATAAAAAGCGGTTTACCAGGGAAACCCGTGGACCCCATAGACTATAATGGGGTCCGTGTGGTTTCCGCACGAAGCAAGCAGAGAGGAAAGTGCTGCAAGGTTATCTGGACAGGATCGATCCTCCAATGCAAAAAACACTCTATATGTAACCATTATTCACACTAGCCAAGTGGTGACAATCCTAAACAGAGGCACCCCCTTTATTATTATAGGGTGTTTGAAAATGGATTTTCTAAAACAGAAAATGCCTTTAAGAGCTACAGCCTCTAATGTACAAAGAGCTGTATCAGGTATAGAAGTACCCAGTCTTGTCAGCCAGTTCCTGTAGAACGTAATGAAGTTTTGCCTCAGGAAACCTTTTTCGGCAATGTTCCCCTGACACCCATTAAACTCTAGTTATAAATGAATATGCTTATCTTATAATGTATAGTATTGTATGGAGAGAGTCACTGATGGTTCCTCTTTATAAAAACGGGTTTTTATAATTTGTATGACATATTTATGCATTTAAGGCAAATGCTTATTGTAAAGGAAGGATAGAGTTTTGGCATAAATGATTAGAAGAAAAAGAATCTCTGATTAAGGAAGAATAATTAATGCTTAACCCTTTAAGGACACTGTCTAGTTTGGATTACTTTTTCTACAGATTCCAGAATGAATTATTATGGGGACTTGTTATTACTAGCTTGATAATTTGAAGCTAAGGCCCCACGTAACAAGTCGCAGCCCAAAAAGATTTGTGGGTTTTTTTCCATACCTTTTTTTTTTTTTTTTACAGAAAGTCCGCAGTTTTCCTCTTATATGCAAAACGCCAGCATTTCCGTAGTTATAATCGACATTTTTGAAATGGCAGCATTTCCGCTGCAGATTTTTTTCTGCCATGTGGATGGGATTAACCAGAATCCCATCCACTTTGCTGTTACTGTAAAACGCACTGTTTTTTGCAGCAGTGTTTCTGTCGCGACCAAAACACTACTTTTTCACAACGCGGGGCCCAGGCCATAAATAACTTTTATTAATAGTTTTTTATTTTTTTTTTTGTTTTCGGAGTTTTGGTTTTTGTTATGTTTTCTCTGTGTTAAAAATGACATGGTTGCTTTTTCATTATGATAACGGAAATACTATATTTATATAGGTTATTTTTACCACTTTCACTTAATAAAATTCATGCCTTTTTGTGCAATAGAATTAGCCAGGGGATGGCATATTCAACACCTGCAACGTTTTAAAATTTTTTTTGTTGATAAACTTATGTGAGGGCTTTTTTTTTTTTGGGAGACTCTAGGGGGATTTTTGTACCATTTTAAAGTATGTAAGACTTTTTAATCACTTTATATTTTGATGGTTTGGACATTTAATCATGCCAATACCCAGTATATTATAAAACAGGGGTCGGCAACCCCCGGCACACGTGCCAAGAGTGGCACGCGAGGCTTATTTCCCTGGCACGGCAGCGGAGTCCTCACCCAGCAGTTTCGATCGGACCAAACACGGCCGAAACGAAACTGCTATTATTATACTGTGGGGTCTCTTCAGACCCCAGAGTATAATAAGCGGAGTCCCCGGGGAGGTGATCAAACATAAAAAAAACAATGTTAACTCACCTTCCCTGGATCCGCAGCGGCTGTGTGCTCTTCGGGCTCTTCTGCCTGACGTAAGAGACCACTGACAGGACCTCAGGGGTCACGTCAGTGGTCTCTTACGTCAGTGGTCTCTTACGTAAGAGACCACTGACGTGACCCCTGAGGTCCTGTCAGTGGTCTCTTACGTCAGGCAGAAGAGCCCACTGACAGGACCTCAGGGGTCACGTCAGACGTCATTACGCATAATGATGCGACGTAACCCCTGAGACCCAATCAGCGGTCGCTGACGTCAGGGAGAAGCGCCCACACAGTAGCTGCGGAGCGTGGAAAAACTGAGTAAGGGTTTGTTCACATATGTCCGGCGCAGCTATTTGTTTCCCTCTGGCGTGGTGCACACAAGCTGCAGGGAAACTGATGCCAGGAGGGATCCCATAGTTTTCTATGGGATCGGTTCTGGCACAAGAGGCATCAGTTCTGGCGCCTCAGCCGGATGGAAAAACGTTACCTGCAGCGTTTTTCCATCTGGCTTCCTTAAAATTTCATTAGCGCCGGGTGCTGCCTGAAGATGGATGCGGCAGCACCCGGCGTCTGCACAGTCTATGTACAGTAGTGAAGCCGGTAATTGCCGGCTTCACTACTGTACCTGAGTGAATTGCTCAGGATTGGTTAAAGCTATAAAGAAACACTTGGATTCATTTTAAAGATGAGAATCTCCTCTTTAAAATGATGCCAAGATCACCATGATCGTCCTTAAACATCGTGAGCAATTCGCTGGTGAAAACGATGTTCGGCATTGAAATCCCAATGCAGATCTCAATTCCCGACATCTTTTTAACAGTGAATCGCTCTGAATCTTTATGGTCTATCATGGCGATCTTGGTATCTTTTTAAAGATGAAATTCTCATCTTTAAAATGAATCCAGTTGCATTTTAAAGAAATGGGGCTCTAAAAGTGTCACCCCCCTCCTGCCTCAGGCAGCATGTTAGAGCTAAGGAAGGAGGGGGAGGAGGAGCTGCAGAGACAATGTTAACTCATTATTGTCTGTGCATAAGCTGCAGATGACCCCAGGGGGTAGCAGAGACTTCTGTCCATGTTATCCCCTCTCCTATCAATCAGAGAGCATACTGTACTTCTGCTCTCTGATTGTCACATAGAAGAATAATGTAATACCCCTCTGAGCCTAATCACATAACCAGGAAGTTATTGGTGCTGTGACCCAGACATTTACCATCGTCCAGGTCGCATCGCCAGAATTGTCGCACCAAACACTTACACAACACATGCACAAAGTCACCAATAAAGTTTACATTTTTTCGCTGTCTCTGTCCTGTCCATACCTGATCTTTATAGAGTAAAATATTCCGCCCGCCTCTCTAGTGATATCTGTTACACACTAAAATAATAGCAATAGCGATTATCACTAGTATTATCACCATAATATCGTGTGCAGGGGTCGTGAGACTTACAATTATTGACCGGCACTCCGAGTACCTCAACTTTGATTTTTTTAATCGAAATCGGCACGCTGAACAAAAAAGGTTGCTTACCCCTGTTATAAAATATATATCCCTATAATTTTATTTTTTTTTTTTATGATTCACAAAAGGTACTTGAACATGGGATTACTCTCCTGTATGTTGTACACACACAAGTGTATTGAGTCTTTAATTCTCTCTCTGAGAGTGTTGGGTCCCAGCTGTATAATATAACTATAGGTGTTAACTATACATTCAGTGTGAGGTTATGCTGCTGAGTGGGAAGGGGTTAAATGGCTGATTATGAATTTTTTGTGAAAAATAAAGTACAATTACTTTAACAACATTGTTCTATGAACTTTATCTGAATAATATAAATTCATTTTAAATATACTGAAAGTGCTCCTACAGTAACCTCAGTAACCTTCCATATAAGATTGCTTTTTTTTTTTGTTTGTTTGTTTTTAAATGTTAGATAGAGATAAAAAAAAAAAAAAAAAAAAAAACCACTCGGTGCCAGGCTTTGTTGCAGTATAATGCCACAAACGTCTAGCAAAGAGGCAACCCCATTAGAAGCTGGTTTTGGGGCCTGTGAATTTATAGTACTTCTGTGGTTAATTCTTTATTGACTCAATCAATTTCATGTACTGTATGTGAATAAAAGAGATTAAGGTTAAGGGCCCACATAGCGGGTCACAGCAAAAAAAAAAAAAAAAAAAAACACGCTGCAATTAAAGCCATGGTGGAAACATATCACGGTTTTTCCCGCAGAGTTTTTCACAGGCTTCCATTACACCTATAGGGAAACCGCTGGCGTTTTCGTATGTATAATTGACATGCTCTTATATCCAAAACTGTTGTGGTTTTGAAAATCACAGCGTGTCTGTTGCGTTTATTTTTTCGCTATGTGTAGATGGGATTTTGCAGTGACTAAAACATTGCGGTCTAAACCGGCTAAGGTTCTCTTCTTTGTGGAAAAGCAGCCTTGTTGTTGAAGATTGTGCTGTGTTTAAAAGGAAGGGGAAATACATCAGAAGCTCTTATACTTCTCCCTTCTGTTAAATCCACTCCTGGCTTTGGCTAAAAAAAAAAAAAAAAAAAAAAAAATCTGTAACAAAAAAGCAGCTTTTCCACAATATGGGCCTTAGCCTAAAGCTTTTTTTTTTTTTTTTATTGCATTTTCCTAGTAGGTCTTTATTAAAAATGTTGCTCTGTTTGTCTTCTGCATCAGGCATGATTTCTCATACAGCACAGACTGCCCATAAATATTCATTTGTTTGATAAAAATTAAAGGATACAAGTATATGTAACAAAGAAAGTCAATGGGGGATGTATGCCTGTTTAAGCCAATACAGTAGCATATACCAGAGCCTTCTGTTGGATGTGTACATTGGGCATTACTTCCAATCTATGTCTAATAGAAAGCTCAGATATGATATGAACACAGCCTGTTTTGAAGATTCTATGGATAACTGCAGTTGAGATCTCCACATATGATTCAGGGACCAAAATCTGTGTGTCTTCTGTTTTTCACTGACCCAGAGACATACAAAGTATAGAAAATAAAACATGAGCAGTCTGGTGTTGCTGTCCATGAAAAGCATTCCTAAAACATCGCACACTTACTCTTTTTAACACAGACACACTTTTTTTTTTTTTTTTTTTTTTTTTTTGAGAGCTTCTGCTTTATACTGTATTGTTTGTAAAGTTAAGGCCCCATGGTTTTTTTTTTTTTTTTTGTTGCAGATTTTGCTGCATTTTTTGAGCCAAAGCATGGAATGGATTAAGCAGAAGGGAGAAGTATGAAAGCTTTCTATACATATTCCTCATTCCTTTTGTAGCCACTCTTGGCTTTGGCTCAAAAAAAAAAAACCCCCAAAAAAAAACACAGCAAAATTTGCAACAAAAAAAGCTGCATTTTTTATTTAGCAAGCCCCAGCCAAAAAGCGCTGCAGGAAAAACCACGGTAGAAACGCATTGCTGTTTTTCCCGCAATGCTTTTCACATAAAGTCCGCAGAATTTTCCTCTATGGACTTTCTACTTCCATTACACTATATACAACTATATAAAAAAATAAAAAAAAAAACTTTTTTTCCTTTCAAATTCTTATATTATAAAACAAATGACACATGGATGCATCTTTATCAATGTAAAGAAATCGAACCTGCTTCCAAAAAAAATGCATACATGTGTGCATAAAGCCTTAAGAATAATAAAAGATCAGAGACCGCAACTAATTTATTGTAGCTTAACTTGTGTGTAGTATAACTTGTAGCAAAGGGTTGTAATAAACACTGAAGCTAAACTTTGAGACTTATTTTCCCTCGTCCCTTTACATAATTCCAAATAAAGTTTTGCAAAAGAAATAATTTTTATTTCAGAAGGCACTCTATATGCCTAGGGAGCCCATAGGTCATACCCTCAACACACTAGGACTGGCAATATTTGGGCTAAGGCCTCATGAAGCAAGCCACAACCAAAAAGTGCATCATGGTTTTTTCCACACTGCTTTTCACAAAAAGTCTGCAGAATTTTCCTCTATGGACTTCCTGTCCCTATTATACCTATACAGAATACACCAGTGCTCCTGTAGGTATGATTGGTATGATGCAATTTACAAAAATGCTACTTTATAATTTGTTGTTTTGCAGCTTTCTGCTATGTATTCCTTGTTGGTGTCCCCACTGTCTAATCCCCCCCCCACACCCATACTTGGTACAGCCCGGGCCTATCACAGGCCACTGGTTGACTTTTCCCCCCAATCCCCCCCTCCAGGAAACTGTTGAGGCCTCAGAGTTGTTTAGTGTGTGGCGACAGACAGAGACATAACAGTTTCCCTACAGCCCCTGAGGGAGAAGATTGAGCCCAAGGCTTTCATCAAGACAGCCCTGAGACAGAGCTACTTGCTGCCTAATCTACAGACACAGTGCTAGGAGAAGAAAAGGAGTCCTGCCTGCCAAGAGGTGTTATCTGTGACCCGCCTCAGAACTACCTGATGGCTGTGGCTAAGTTTTAGAGAGACTGTTGTTGGACTGAAGTCAGGGCCAGTTTTAGACAAAGTGGGGCCCAAATACTGATATGCAAACCACACCATCGTCTTCCAGTGGCAACCCCTATAACAACGCCTCCTTTCTGCCAACAAAAAAGTAATAATAAGCCCCATTTTACCACACACAATTCAAATGAGCACCTTTGTACCGCCTAACAGATTTTTGCACCCAGTCATCAGTAGTTATAGCGCCTCCTTATAAATAATATAATATTACACCTTATCAGTAATAGCTCCTTTATAAATGATAAATAGTGCCCTGTATCAGTAATATTCCCCCTTATCAGTAACAGTCACCCTGTAAAAATAATACTGCCCCCTCATAAATAATAGTTACCCTTATAAATTATAGTCCCCATTATCACTAATAGCCCCATTTATAAATAAGCCCACTTAACAAGTATATCCCCCTTATTAATAGCTCCCCCCTTATAATGGGTGCCTTATATATAATAGTTTACCTCTTATTATAGACCTCTTATAAATAGTTCCCCCGTTATAAATAAGAGCCCCTAAGAAGAAGATAGATAGATAGATAGATAGATAGATACAGTGGGGAAAAAAAGTATTTAGTCAGCCACCGATTGTGCAAGTTCTCCCACTTAAAAAGATGAGAGAGGCCTGTAATTGACATCATAGATAGACCTCAACTATGAGAGACAAAATGAGAAAACAAATCCAGAAAATTACATTGTCTGATTTTTTTTTTTAGAATTTATTTGCAAATTATGGTGGAAAATAAGTATTTGGTCACCTACAAACAAGCAAGATTTCTGGCTCTCACAGACCTGTAACTTCTTCTTTAAGAAGCTCCTCTGTCCTCCACTCATTACCTGTAGTAATGGCACCTGTTTGACATTGTTATCAGTATAAAAGACACCTGTCCACAACCTCAAACAGTCACACTCCAAACTCCACTATGGTGATGACCAAAGAGCTGTGGAAGGACACCAGAAGCAAAATTGTAGACCTGCACCAGGCTGGGAAGACTGAATCTGCAATAGGCAAGCAGCTTGGTGTGAAGAAATCAACTGTGGGAGCAATAATTTGAAAATGGAAGACATACAAGACCACTGATAATCTCCCTCGATCAGGGGCTCCACGCAAGATCTCACCCAGTGGCGTCAAAATGATCAGAAGAATGGTGAGCAAAAATCCCAGAACCACACGGGGGGACCTAGTGACTGACCTGCAGAAAGCTGGGACTAACGTGACAAAGGCTACCGTCAGTAACACACTACGCCACCAGGGACTTAGATCCTGCAGTGCCAGACGTGTCCCCCTGCTTAAGCCAGTACATAGCCGGGCCAGTCTGAAGTTTGCTAGAGAGCATTTGGATGTTCCAGAAGAGTATTGGGCGAATGTCATATGTTCAAATGAAACCAAAGTAGAACTGTTTGGTAGAAACACAACTCGTCGTGTTTGGAGGAGAGTGAATGCTGATTTGCATCCAAAGAACACCATACCTACTGTGAAGCATGGGGGTGGCAACATCATGCTTTGGGGCTGTTTCTCTGCAAAGGGACCAGGACGACTGATCCGTGTACATGAAAGAATGAACGGGGCCATGTATCGTGACATTTTGAGTGCAAACCTCCTTCCATCAGCAAGGGCATTGAAGAGGAAACGTGACTGGGTCTTTCAGCATGACAATGATCCCAAGCACACCGCCAGGGCAACGAAGGAGTGGCTTCGTAAGAAGCATTTCAAGGTCCTGGAGTGGACTAGCCAGTCTCCAGATCTCAACCCCATAGAAAACCTTTGGAGGGAGTTGAAAGTCCGTGTTGCCCAGCGACAGCCCTAAAACATCACTGCTCTAGAGGAGATCTGCATGGAGGAATGGGCCAACATACCAGCAACAGTGTGTGCCAACCTTGTGAAGACTTACAGAAAACGTTTGACCTCTGTCATTGCCAACAAAGGATATATAAAACAAAGTATTGAGATGAACTTTTGTTATTGACCAAATACTTATTTTCCACCATAATTTGCAAATAAATTCTTTAAAAATCAGACAATGTGATCTTCTGGATTTGTTTTCTAATTTTGTCTCTCATAGTTGAGGTCTACCTATGATGACAATTACAGGCCTCTCTCATCTTTTTAAGTGGGAGAACTTGCACAATTGGTGGCTGACCACTTTTTTTCCCCCACTGAAAATATATATATATATATATATATATATATATATATATAATAGTTCTCCGCTATACAGTGTCGGACTTCGGACTGAAGGGCCTTAGGCCCACCAGAGGAACTTGTTCTGGGGCCCCACCCAACAGCTTCCTGCGAATAGCCTACACCATGGCTCCTTCACTGAAGTCTTACATATGTGCTGACAATCTGGTGTTATTGAGTATGTTCCCAGTTTAGTCATCCCCTATAGTACTGTGCAGGCCCCAATAACTCCATGGCCAGTTCATGCACAGTACTGTATGGGGAATGACATGGCCATGGAGCACTACACATATGTACAAGATTATAATGAGGGAGCTGTGATGCAGACATAGCACACAGGGCTGCCAGCAGGAACTTTGAGCCCACATAGTATAATGCTCCACAGTGGCCCCACACAATATAATATGCTCAATACAGTTTAATATGCACCCCACAGTCCCGGTATAATGTTCTACAATGGCCCCACAGAGTATAATATGCTCTCGAGAAGCCCCACACGCTATAATACACTCCATAGTGGCCCCATACAGTATAACAGGCTCCCCACACTGCCCCTCTCACCCCCAGTATTTTGCTCCACAGTGGCCCCATGCAATATATTATGCTCCCCAGAGGGCCCCCTAGTATAATGCTCCTTAGTCCCCCCCCGAATAATGCCCCATAGTGGCGCCACGCAATATAATATGTTCTGCAGATGGCCCCCCCAGTATAATGCTCCACAGTGGCCCTACACACTCCCTCAGTGCTATTATTATATTATACTCTGGCGTCTCTTCAGACCCCAGAGTATAATCATCGGCCCAGGGGGAGGTAAGGGAAAATAACAGTTATACTTACCTTGCCTTACCTCTCCTGGGCCTCCTCGTGCTGCTCCGCTATCCCCGCCGGCGCCAACCTCCTCTTCTCTGCGGCTGACGTTGGATGCCAAGAACAGGTGAGTAAAAATGTTTGTTGTTTTTACTCACCTCGGAAAAGGGCCCTGTGGCACATGACGCTGGGTCCCTTTCGGTTATTGATATGGCTGGGCCTGACTCTGGGATCCGGAGATATCAGACCCTGGACTGACTGGAGTAAAATGCACTTAGAGCCTTATCACTTCTGGGCATCCCTCAAGACCAAGTCAAGGCATACTGCACAGTGGGGGACTACTTCCCCATTGGGAAGCTGCAAGGTTACAGTTTACAGTTGCCAAGTAAAGTTTAACCTATAAGTCATTATATGGTCCTTGTGTTATTGTATGGTGCTTTAGTGATGTGCTGTATTTTGTATTTTTCATGTGTCTCCTTATAAGATGAGTGTGGGCCTACATATTTTTTCTATCTATTTCCAGTTTTGAGAAGAAACACATCACAGACTGGGCTGTGTATACAAGGTGCCAAATATTTTTATCATCAATCACTCTCCAAAAGAATAAATATTACTATTATAAAACACACACTGTATTAATATTGATCACAGTACCTGGTAATACACCAACCCATCAGAATCAGTGCCATAGTAATACTTTACAAGTAGCCAGTGGAGGATTGTAGAAATGGATGAAAGGGTGCAGAAGGAGATGATAGAGAAATACTGAGTAAACGTAGCCCTGTCATTGTAAATTCCTGTACAGAAGGGAGTATACTATGTAAGGGACTTTCCAGAGCAGTAAATACGCTGGTTGCTTAGGGGAATAAATACTTATGCAAATGAGCAGTATTATGTTCCTCCTATTAGGTTTAAATATCTGGAACTGCACCTTAGAACATAGCAGCCCCAACCAGACTGCAGAGGTATATGGCCTTACCAAAAGTGACAGACTATGGAAAATAAACCTAGGGGGTAAGTAACTGTCTGAGCCAGTCATAATTTAAATGGAATATATCTATATTTATACTTGTATTTATCTATCAAAAAATATATATATTTTTTTTATTTATAGATATTATATACAGTACTTCGATATATATTTATAGATATTTGCACACACATATACATACAAGTGTGTGTGTGTATATATATATATATATATATATATATATATATATATATACACACATATACACACACACACACACACACACACAATATATTAAGATACATATACTATACTTCCATTGCTTAAGTGATTTTCTAGCCATATAATTTTTGGCGAAATGCTTACAATCATGTAAAATAACATACTATGGGCACTCATCGCTGCTCCCATGCCAATGCCTCCTGGCTCTCTCGCTTATCTAGTTAACTACTGCGCTCACATGCCCATGTAAAAACATCATGACTGGAGGTAAGGATACAGACTGGTGGAGGGCCTGTAAGATTTTACAGAAAAAATCCATTCAATATGGTTCTTCAAGGCTTTTATAATCATCATTGCTTATTTGGGACACACTCCAGTACTCTATTGCAGTTTGGTCCCAGACCACGAAACGTTTCAGCACGCTCTCCTTTGGAATTTTTATGGTATTTTGTGTAATAATGACAGTAAATATTTTCATATCATCTGAAATAATTAATTAAAAACTGCATCAGAAATGCAGAACACCATAAACTGACATACAGGATTAGATATTTGGAGTCCTGAAGAACCTCTTGGAAGTTTTCTAGATCATTCTTAACATATTGTATTGTGTTATTATCACTATGTTAAAATTATGTCTATACAGGTCTGTGACTGAAACACAATTGGTCAGATTTACTAAGCAAAAAGAAACAAAATTTTCTTCATACATTGTGGGAAATATGGCAATTTTTATGCTAAATTTTGCTGCCTGTGAAATATCCAGAAAATGGTGCCAAACATATCATGTCACATGCACTAGTTTAAACAATTTGGCACAAGTTGTTACATTTTCGCTGACTCGTAAATTCATGCATATTACAACACTATTCATAGATCTTAGGTAATGTCGTAAGTTTCCTTCTTTTGTAAAAAGGTCACCGAATAAGTAGGAATAATATTTTCTTAGTCATCTCTTTCCCTTAACCTCATGGTGGAGGATTGTAGATTACAAAGAGTTGTATAATCCTCTCAATGAGATATAAAGAGAAAAAAATCATTGATAAAAAGAGTTATAAACTAAAGTGTATATGTTAGAGGGCCCCTTAAAAATGAAAAAAAAAATACTAATATGGCATAAATCATGAAGGTCATAGTGAGTGATAAGTTTTTCACGCTGGTACTGTATTGTGGTAATGTTATGACTACTTTGGTGTCACTAATACATAGTATTGTGTGGCTGGGAGACGAAGGTATATACTATTAATGGCTACACACTGCAGAAACAAATCCGCAGCAGAAAAGCTGCGTTTTAGAAAATCTCAGCATGTCAATTATACCTGTGAAAACACTGGTGTTTCCATATAGGTATAATAAGGGCAGGAAGTCCGCAGAGGGAAAAAAAAAACCCAATGCGTTTCCTGCGTTTTGCTAGGTGAGGCCTTAGCCTAAAAGTATGTTCAGATCTTTTCTATCTTATTGTTGATTAATTTTAATTTTCATCTGTATTTACTGGCCTGTAAACCTACAAAAGTGGACATCAAAACATAGTACAGCTATGTCTGTCTATTGGCACATAGAACAGTAAAATTCCATAAATACACAACGTTTATTGTGAAATCAAAAGATAAAATAGGCTGGCGGAAAACACAAAAAAATGGTCAAATAAATTGCATGGACTGGCCGATTGAAGTAGAGACAGTATAAGGCTTTATTCACACGATCATGGCGCTTTTACAGTGTATACCTATAGAGAAACCGCTGGCATTTACGCAGGTATAATTGACACTGATTAGAAACCATATTGATATGACTTTTTTGTGTAATACTTTCCTGAAGACTCTCAGCCATCATAAATGAGCTTTGTATACATTTCTATTTGATAATCCAGCGCCTAAGGAATTTACCATTTGTTGGAACCTGGGGGGGGCTGAACATGGCCTCTGATCACATGACCTGGGGAACCGGTAAGTAAATTACCATCAAAATGCTCACTGGCATATATAATTTCATTGTTGCTGCGCTCCTGAACAATTTGACATTTTTTTCTTTAAGCCTGATTTGCCCTGTAGCTGCAGATTGTGTTCAGGAACACAGCATCAATGAAATTCTGTATGTCATTTAGCACTTTGTGTTTGGGCTTTTTTTATACAATAAATGATCCTTTAGTGTTATTTCTGACTGGTTGTTTCTGACATACATTATAACAGCTCTACGAGGAAGCAAGAATCTACTGCAACACAAACAGCAACAACTGTACATCATTGTACATAGAATGCCAGATGAGTTCCCAGCTCTGAGAACTGAATTCCATAGGTTGTTACATATGAGAAAACCCGTGGGTCTCAGTTCTGTAGCTTGGATCACACTAGCTTCAGGTCAGATGAGTAATCATAGACTCATATTGCCACAAATATGTAAACCTCCCAACCATCCCTGATTTAGCGGGACAGTCACAGATTCCGGGTCCTATCCTGCTGTCCCGTTCGGCTGGAGGTATGTACTGGAGGACACAAATTAGTTGAATACAATGGTGAAGCAGAAGCCGTCTGCTCCCTTCTTCACTACTCTGCCCCTGTGTGCTTCTGGCCTCGGGAGCTGTAGTTGCAATGTAATGATGTCACACATATTGCGCCTGCAGCTCCCTGAAAACTCCAAGAGCAGAGACTTCAGAGGGAATGGGGCAAGGTGAGTATTTTTATGTTTGTTTATTACAAGGAGGGGGGGACTTTAAACTGTGGGGGCAGCTGGAAGGGGAACATTGAACTGTGGGGGCAGATGAAGGAAGACATTAAACTGTGGGGGCACCAAGAGGATGCCATTATAATGTGGAGGTATATCATGTTAGCGTGATTGTAGGGGCATTATACTGTGTGGAGGCACAAGGAGAAATGGATGAGAATGGGCGGAGTCAAAGTAGAAAGGGATGGGGTTAAATCTGCCATGTCACGCATAGCATGCTGCACATTCCTTCCCTCTTTCTGTACTTTGAAAGTTGGGAGGCATGATACTGATCTGTATATAATGCACCCTATATACTGATATAGAGATCAGTATATAGGCAGCTACGACGTGCCAGGGCACCAGTGGAAAACTAGAGGCGGGCCTGGAACATTTAAATTCACCACGGCAGACCACAGATTTTGTTCCTCTTTTACTCCTTTGATAGTTGGGAGGTATGAATATGCAAGGACCAAGGTCAAAGGCACCACAACATTTTTCACAACTTTTTGTGGAGCACAAAAGCACATAACATCTGACACTGAAAGCACTGAAAACTATATTTTGGCAGTCCCCTGGACCCTACTTGCATATTGGACTTCCATGATGGATTAAAGTGGAACGCAACTCTAAGAAAGCACACCTCAGTCTTAAAAGAAGACTGTCTCCAGAACCAGCATATCCACTTAGCAGATAGATTGGTTAGCATCACCTGAATGAAAGGATTTTTCCCCTTGTGAATTGGTGCCTCCATTGCCAAGATATTGGGCCACCACTTATTAAACTCTGGAGTCTGATGGGACCCCAGAATGTCATAGTAGTTTGTTTGTGGCAAACAGGGGTGAACCTAGCCTCTTTGCTGCCTGAGGCGGACTATGGAAAGACCCCCCCCCCCTCCCCACAAAAAAATAAAAATAAAAAATTGAACTTACACGGTGTTATTGTCGCACAATATACACAAAGTTATAAAACAGTGTTTAAGAACTTTTGTATTACTGTATTACTTCAGTATCAGATAAACAACACGGCATTAACAATGAAAATAACTTCACACATCTTCTGCTTGGTTGGACGAGCCCACGTGGCCCCCATTCTCTAATGAACGATAAACTCTGGGGTCTTTTCAGAGTATAATGATCTGAGATCCAGGGAGGTGAGAAAACATAAAAACCACTGTTGCTTAGCTATCCTGGGCTCTGGCGCACTGCCTGCAGCTTCCCGCTCTCTTCAATGTCGGCACAAACATCACTTGGGCCAGGTCGGTGTCGCGATGGATAATGACGTTGGCCTGGCCCACTTGACACCTGGGACTTCACTAAAGAGGCCTGAAGCCTGCTGGGATTAACACCGGATCGCAGTAAAGGTGAGTAACATTGGTTTTTATGTTAATCACCTCCCCTGGGTTTCCGATTATTATACTTTGGGGTCTGAAAAGACCGGAGAGTATAATAAGAGTGGTATTTGTTGGAGTTCACGGGCCCGTGACCTCGCTTACCTATCCCTGCTCCTGCTCACAGCTGCATTTGCTTCCCCTTTTGCATCCTATAGCAGAAGTGGAGGCGGCTGTGAGCAGGAGCGGGGATCCTTGGAGTGAATGGGGGTAAACCCAAAGCCCATGTTACCCTTAATGCACCCATGATAAGAGGTAACTCAAAGAGAGGAACTGAGTATAGGCAAAAGACTAGGATACTACTGATATACTGTGAAGAAGACTATTTAGATCAGAAGGTTGCTTAAGAGGGCCTCACAGCACTGTGACACAGCTGTACTTGCAACTGTTCATTAAGCTGTTTGCCTGTTTGAGCTCTTCTGCAATCCGTCAGAGGGATACCACTCTAACAACAAAAGAGCCATAGCATCTTAAATTTTAAGGGACACCCGAACACTATATTTTAATTTTGTTACAAATATATATTTTTATGGGCCACTGGGTCAGCCCAGCAGTGACTTTTAATGGCAAAGTATTTGAAATAATTGCATTTGACTTAAATGTTTGATGATTCTGATTTTTTTCAGGTCTCCAATTCACAGGAGTTTTTCCTTTCTGCCCAAACCAGTGGCAAAACTACCACCATAGCTGTTGCTATCGAGCCCACAACATTAGTGTGCCTAGGCCCCCTGCTGCCTTTTTTATGTTTATTTAAGCCCTTCCCACGATGCATCATACTATTACGTCACACTGAGCGTATGATTAACTATCAGTGCCGTAATAGTACTATGGCATATTATGGTGCTGTGATCCTGCAGCACAGGAGCTGTGCCTGCGGCATTACTTCCACGCTCGACTGTTGCACAGCTGAGAGCTGGGACAGCCGACGGAGTTGGAAAATACTCCGACACCGGTTGATTAAAACCCTGGATGCCATAATCAATAGCGATCACAGCATCCAGGGGTTCCAGGGGCAAAATTGCCCCCCCCACCACTCCTGGGACCCCCGCAATAAGATCTTGGGGTCCAAGAGGTTGCCATGGTAGCCAGGAGGCCAAGCATCGGCCTCCTGACTGCCTATTCATAGTTCCCTGTGGGACATGTAAAGTAAAATAAATTAATAAAAAAAAGTTTAAAATAAATAAAAAAGTTAAAAAAAAAAAACCTCAACTTTACATTTAAAAACATAATGTAAACAAAAAATCTCCATGTGCGTATTATTTATCCCATACGGTGAACACTGTAAATTATATATATATATATATATATATATATATATATATATATACACACCACAATGCACAAATTAACGTATTTTGGTTACTTTGCTTTCCTCAAAAATTCGGAATAAAAAGTGATAAAAAAGTCATATATACCAAACATTGGTGGCAATAAAAAGTAGTTTGTCCTGCAAATAAAAAACCCTTACTTAGCTCCGTAAACAAAACAGTAAAAAAGTCATATGTGGCAGGACTCAGTGACCCCAGGAAAATTGTTTATTTGTAAAAGCGGTAAAACATAATAAAACCAATATAAGTAAGGTATCAAAAGTTATCATGTCATTTTGAATGCAGAGTGAACGCTGTAAAAATAAAATTATGATACAAATGTGGGTTTGTTTGTTTTTTTGTTTTTTTTTTTAAACACGGACCCCCAAAAAAAAGTTAATAAAAGCTAATCAAAATATTATTTTTACCCCCAAAATGATGCTAAATGAAAGTACAACTCGTCACGCAAAGAATAAGCCCTCACATAGATATGGCAACAGAAAAATAAAAAAGCTATGAAATTTGGAAGATGGGGAAGGAAAATATGAAACAAAGTCATTGAGCATTAAGCTACAAACTACCTTGTATCGTTAAAGGGTTAATAGGCAGCTGGGGACGGCTGATATTTATGTACCCTTCCCCGGCTCTTGCCCTCAGCCACCTGACAGTTCTGCATCGGGATGTAAAATGAGCAAGAGGCTGGCGCGGTGGAGGCCCTAGGCAGAGGAAGCAAGTGAAAAATCGAACGATATCTGCTGTAGTAATCTAGTAGGTATTGTCCTAAGGTCGCTCTGTGGGGGCCAGGAGAAGGGGTAATTACTGTATGGGGGCCAATAAAAGGAGTTGTATACTGTGTGTGGGGGCTGGTAAAGGGGGCAATTACTGTGTGGGGTCCAGTGAAAGGAGTTGTATACTGCGTGTGAGCTAATAAAGGAGGTGTTACTGTGTGGGGACTGGGGGACCCCCAATCAAAAGTTTCCTATGGAACCTATTATTTCCTAGCTACACTCCTGCCCCAGACTCTCCAATATTGACATCTGCTGTATGAGGTTGGTAAATTGCTGATATGTACAGTAGATTTCTTCAAAAGTCTATACAGTAGAATTCCCGTCATAATGCAGGAGGGTATGCTCCCATATCAGTTGTGTGATGTTCCCATACAATATGTCAGGCTCCACATGCTAGATAGACCAAATGCGTAACTGCATACAAGCAAAGCAGAGAAGATGCCAGCTCATAAGGTCACTACCTTCAGTAAATGGGTCATATTTATGTGGAACTGCTGAATTTAATACAACATTTCTAATCTGATTCCACAAAATGTTGCATACAAAAATGAAAGAGAATCCCAGCGAAGAACATAAAGTGATGCTGCTAACTCCTGCTCTGTCTAACATGTCAAACCTATCCAATACATCAAGTTACTCTCCTGCCTTGCCCCAATAGTCACAGCGATGCCTCCTCCTGTGATCAGAGAGAGGGTTGTAAAAATTCAGCTGCCCGAATCAAAGTCTACCTTGGCCAGGCGAACCAAAAGTCAGGATCTCAGACATAAGCAATTTCATCAGTTACGTCCCATGCTTTTACATGATCCAACTTGTTTACTTTGTAAAGAGTTGTCTTACAGGAAATCATGTATAAATATATGCAAGATCAATGAAGAACTGACAAATGATTTATAAATCCAAAGAACTATTCAGAGGACCAGGGGAAATTCGTTACATGTGGAGGAAAAGCTATTTAGACATCAATATAGGAAAGGGTTCTTTATAATTAGAGTAATGGGTACATTATATAAAAAATAAAAATATTTTTTTTAAAAAGTAGACAATCCCTTTAAAATGAATATCTGCTTGTAAATTGCTACGACTTAGTTTTGATGTGCTCTAATTGATATTGACCACTAGATGGTGCCAAAGCTCTATATAAAGATAAGATTTGCTATTATTTGCATGAGGCACGCAAAATCACTTGGGAATTAAAAAAAAAAAAAATTATTCTGTTTTGTGTTTATATATTAAACATAATTTCAAAATCTCAGTTCATTTTTTTTTTTTTATTCTTAGGATAGAGTTAGGCAGTGTCGGACTGAGGTTCCTTGGGTGTACCAGATAAAATGATTCTAAACTATTATTGTGTTAGAGCCTTGGCCCACCAGAGGATCCTTATGACTATTTTCACACTTATAAATGGAAGCCATGATGCTCTGACTAATCTGTTCTAAATGCTGAGCAGAAGAACAGAACCCCATTCTAATTCAATCCAAATTATTATACGATGTGACAGAATGGCGTGAACATAATCTTACTCTTCTATCCTAAATAACTATAAAGTATTCCAGAAGTAAGGAACATAACTTAATCTAGACATGCCAAAGCAAAATCTGGAATGGAGAGGACCTCCAGCATGTGTAAAAACTGCATGGAAAAAGTTCTAGATCACATCGGTCTGGACCAGCAAGTAGCCAAGGAAAGTACTGTATATTATGGACATACAGTGCATACAGCGAATATATAAATAATTTCATATACTGTCATTGCGATCCACATCAGGGCTCTAGGGGTCTAGCAGGTGGTGTAAAGTTCAAAGGCATTTGGAGGGATCCAGATAGGATTATAGTCATCCTATGCGGATTATCTCAGGTGTTTTCTCACCAATCTGAATTGCATCTGGCTGCCCAGATTTACTCAGGCTGGTAACCAACTTGGATTTGGTTCATTTGTTTAGCCAATAATAACCTGTTGCTGGGGGAAATTTTCCTTAACCCTCAGAAACAGTGAGGTCATTGGGGGGAAAGGCTTTCCCTTTGTGTCCTTAGGTTCAGGATATATTTGAATACTCAAGAAGGTTAACTTTCTAACCTCAAGAGCAAAGAATTAGGGATCACCTTGCTGCCCCTCTTCCTTTTTGGTATTTATGTCTGTCGTGGCCTATTTTTTGTTATCTGTAGGGTAAAAAATTGTGAATTCCTATTAATTTCTGGCTTGAGTTTATGGCTGAGCTGATATATTGGTTATACTGAATGTTGGTGATAACTTTTGAGTACTGATGAAATTTGTAAATTTAAAGTTTTTAATGTTTATATATTAAGGCTAACAAATAAAGGCCATGGAATAAAGTTGTCACGTGTATTCTTTATAATATAGTGTTAATGGGTTGATTTATAATCCCATTTCTGTGTCATGCACCAACCTCTCATACCTTACACTCCGGGTGTCATCAAAAGAGTCAGAAAAACTGTTGGCCCTAACAACCAATGACAGTGACATGAAACCTGATCTATGACTGGTTGCTATGGGTTAGCATTGATAAATTAGGTTATAGGACTAATTCACACAAATATTTATCATCAACCCACAGTAGTGAATGCTGCAAGACATACACCTGTTTTTCCATATGGATATAATAATACATGGAAAAAAATACAATATATAGATTTCAGTCTGTATTGTGGAGGACACAGACTTGGAGACTATTGAAGACAAACCCTCTAAATTCTATCAAAAGAATGGCGCTTACAAATTGTGCTCCAAAATGGGCGGTTATGGGAAATTTTATGGCTGCTTCTATACAAAATGTCCTGAGATTGGGGCTTCAAATTTAGAAAGTTATGGGCATTATACATGGTAAATATGTAATTTAGTGTATATAGCCAAGCCAAGCATAGGGCACATTTCAATATTTTCACTAAGGAATTCATACAACCCCCAAATATTAAGGGGTTCCCCCATATATCCCCAAGGACTAGCTTCCATCTTAAAGTGAACCTGTCAATGACTTTTGCCATTTTAAATAAAAGGTATAGATGTTTTCAGTAAAACGCTATGCTGTTCTAAAGAGTACGACCCAGTATGTAATTCAAGTACCCAGAGTCATGTGAGGGTCTCTCTTCCATGCCCGATTTCCATAGTCTCCACAATAAGGGTATGTTCACCTAAACTTTTTGCAGACGAATTCTGAGATGGATTTTACCTCAAAGTCCTCCTCAAATGGGAGAAAAAGAAAAACTCAAAGGTTTTTGAAAACAGAACTGTATGTGCTAGGCAAAAAAAATAAATAAAAGATCTGCTTAAAAAACCTTCCTACCCATCTCACTGTGATTGACATCCCAATTTTCTGAAGACAATACCAGCGCTGAACTGCTGCAGAATAGATACAGTATACTTACCCATACATGTTTACTGGTTATTGCCAATACATCCCAGTTTACACAAAAGTGGAATAGACTGGCACTGCCACTATTTACCCATGAAGTTCAGAGCACATATTACACCCAGGACTTGCGGTTCTCCTCTGCCGTATAGTACAGGTGCAGAGGCGTCACTTGAATGCACAATCTGTAATGGGGCAGCTACTGTCTACACTGGGTGATATGCTGCCAATTATTTGTATCAGCTGACAAACCAATAAAGGTATTTACATGGGCCAGTTGTCGGGAATGACTGTTTCTATGAATGCTTCATCCTGGTAACTGGCCAGATAATTAGGCTTTGTAATAGGCCCCTTAGATAATGTAGAAATAATTGCCCTGGGAATTGAAAAGGTGTCTTATATAGTGCCATAATATTTCTGTAGTTTAAGGTCTTCATGACCTTAGTTTCTTCTGTATATTATTCCATAAATATGCATAGTATACAGACCCACTCATTTCTACAGCCTGATGCATACAACATCTTTTTTTTCGGATCAGGTCCTATTTGTGCATTTTTGGGGCTCGATCCAATCATTCTGTGAAAAATATGGACAGTACACAGATGCCATGTGCCATCAGTTTTTTTTTATCCGACCTGTATAATGCATACATTCATGCACAGAGGCGAAGGCAATTTCATAAGGCAGTGTTTTTCTGTAATGCCCAGAGTTTGCTTGGTTTGTCTATGCCTGCTCGTCTCTACAATACTAACAATGTCACTAAAAGCGGCCACTACCGCTAATCCTTGCATCAATTATTTGCGCACTACAGTTAATGAGAGTACCATCATTTCTGGGTGTGATTCATCACAAGACATGTGTCAGCTATTGCACCAGATAAATCAGAACATAACAGCAATAATTGTGTCTTTTATAATAAGGGTCTATTAAAGTACATTTTTAGAAATCTGTTATTAAATATGGACACCTCCGGCCAGGAGTCGCGCTCTTCTCGTCCTCTCATTTTGATCAGACATGTTTATCCAGTCAATTACATGGGAATAAATGTCATGATAAAGGTTACAAGACAAACCTTCTGTGGCCACATCTCAGCTGTCTGTTCTTTTTTTCTCACCCAGGGGTCTTGCAGTTTTGATCAGCAGTTTCACACTCAGCCGTAACCATGGAGACTCCTGATTTCCCTGCCATTGGAAGAGTAGCGGAAAAAAAAAAAAATAGACTAATCCGGAGAAATAGTTTGTTTGAAAAAGAGCAGCCGAGGACCTTTTTACATGTATGTCTTCTATATGGGTTCACTTTAGGCTAAGGCCACACGGCGACATTTGTGGCGTAACAAAAAAAAAATCAGTGTTTTTCTATGGTGTTGCATGAGACACGTGATATATTGTGACTGTGACGCACAAAATCCAACCTTGCTTAACTGTATGTCGCATGTCAAAATCGCATGTAACATTGCTCCCATAGACATCAATTGTATCGCACGTGACAGTGACTCACACGCAACTACAATTGCTTTCTTTATTATCCTTGCTTTAATTTTGCATACTGTCCAAATTATTGCATGTTTTTTGTTTTTTTTAATTCAAGTGTATTTATGCATCTGTATAAAGTTAATTTCAATCTTTAAAGTATATACAGTATATATAAAAAAAAAAAAAAACAGACACATGCATGTCGTGGCAAAAGAATATTGTGTGACATCGCTGCAACACAGCATCATCGCATTAAAGGTTTAATGTCATGCAGCAAATGTCGCCGTGTAGCCCTAGCCTTATCCTAAACTTTAATGTTATGGGGTGAATTCCAGATATATACTGGGAAAGTACAGGAACAGATTGTACAGGCATTTATTTATGGAATGTGAACTAATATCTAGAAACTGTTCTCTTAATATGCCTTGGGACTCTGTGTAATTGCTTGTGCATCTCTGACCTTCTATGTACACAAAAGTTTCCCTGAAAGGAAATGTGTCGCCTTAATTTTCAGTCTGTAAGTACATATATATTGTAGTGCTTTTACTTGCTGGGCCTGGACCTCTGACCTGCTACCCAATTCCCCTGCTCACTGCTGCTATGTAAGAAAACAATTAAGCTTCTTGAGAAGAATGCTAAATCTACTCTAACCCTTATTGATCGGCTGATATTGAGAGTAAAGACTCAATAGGCTTACATTTTCCCTGCAGAACAAATTAACATTACATGCATGGCAGTCCATATAATGCATGCAGGGGAGTAGCTATAGCAGGTGCAGAGGTAGCAGTCTCTACCAAACACTGGGACCTCAGGGGACCCAAAGGTCTCTCTGCTACATAAGAAGACAACAGTATCATAGACAGCATATGGTAAGTGGGGGCCCTGGTACAGATTTTGTACAAGGGCCTGTGAGCTTCAAGTTACACCTATGAATGCAGGACATGTTGGATCTACCAACGCCACTTGTAGAAATCTGTTAAAAGTGGTAGTGGTTGTAAAAGGTCCTCTTTAAACATGGTACCCCTTCCATGATGATCAAATACTCTAAGAGGGCTTACATAACAGGTAGTGTCATCTGGCACTTTTCTCTGCGATTCAACTTATTTGTTGGCCTCTAAGTTCGTGCTTTTTGCTATGAGCTGCTTAGAGCTCCATACAATTGTCTGTAGTGCATTTTCATCTTCTCTGACTAGGCTATATATTGTAAACTACCTTTAGATACTCCAGTAGCATAGCTGGTGGGGGGGGGGGCAACTCAACATAGCAATTTCAATTGTATATAATACAGTTGAAATACATGGTAGAGGAGGAAACCAATGGCTTCTTCACATCCCCCGGAAACTGTCCCTAAAAGCTGCACACATAACACTCCAGATAATCTGACACCAGCTTACCTGGCCATCTGATCCTTTTCCTGACTTCTACATTCCGGCAAACCAACCATATAAAGCAGGAATTCAACATGTATTAGTATCTCCCTGGAGGAAATTTCCTATCTGAGAGTATCTCTTCAGGTGTGTCAGAAGGCGGAACCTATCCGAATTACCTAGAGGAGCCCCGCATCTACAAGTGACTGGGCCTGACGCCATATTTTCATTTTTTGTCATTTTTGAACTAATTTCTTGTTGCCCGACGAAGGGTTCTCAACCCAAAACGTTACACCTTTATTAAATTAACTAGAAGCATAACCTTTTTGGAGTGCGGTTCTACTTTGTTTGTTGAACTGTACCTCCTATTCTGGTCCGGGTCCTGTGATACTATAGTGAAGTAGATAGGGGACCCAGGAGGAGAATAGGAAGTGCACACAGGATGTGTACTAGGGCAGCTTCTGGGTGCTGCATCAGTCGGTACAGGAAGGATACCTATACAGTAGTGCAGGGGATGTGGTAAAGAAGGTAGGGGGGAGGGTTACTATCTGTGCAGGGGATGCGGTAAAGAAGGTAGGGGGGAGGGTTACTATCTGTGCAGGGGATGCGGTAAAGAAGGTAGGGGGGAGGGTTACTATCTGTGCAGGGGATGCGGTAAAGAATGTAGGGGGGGAGGGTTACTATCTGGGCAGGGGACACTGTTACAGTATCAGTGCTCCCTTCAGGTATTAGCCCCCCACTCATAAGTAATTAAGTAACAGTATTACTTATGTGTGTTTGTCGGGGGAGAGGATTACCTGGGGGGGGGGGGCACTATTACAGTAATAGTGCCACCCACAAGGAATTATCCCCTCCCACATAAGTAATACTATGGGGGAGTTAATATCTGTGAGGGAGCACTTTTACTGTAATAGTGCCCCTCCAGGTAACAGTCCCCTCCCACATAGGTAATAATGCGCCGACTACATGGCTACCCTCCACATTATCTGAGGATGACTACTACCTGTGGGGAGGAAGGTTAATACCTGTGGGAGAGCACTGATACTATAATAGTGTCTCCCCAGGTAAGGGTGGGTTCACACCTGCGTTCCAGTCCGTCCGTTGCCAATCCGATTGAAAATCTCGGCAAACGGGATTGGCATCGGATACAGACCGGTCAGCGACGCATTGGTTAAAAACCCATTCATTTGAATGGGTTTTTAAAGCAATGCGAGTGTGTCCGATTGCACCCTCTGTGCTGCGAATCCTTTTTTTTCATCGGAAACAAAGTCGGACAGGCAGGACTTCGTGTCCGACGAAAAAAAAATAAGCAATAAAAAAAAACAATCTGTTTCTTTTTTTCTTTTTAGGTTTTTATTATTTTCTTTACGCTAGGTTCACGCTAGCGTCGTAGACTCCGGAGAGCACTTGCCCACGGACAATGGCAGATCCCATTGACTATAATGGGGTCCGCCAGGTGTCTGCCATTTTAAAACTGAAAGTGGTAGAGAAAAAAAAGTCCTCCATGCAGGTGTTTTCTCTCCACCGATTTTCGGCAGCTTCTGCAATGGAGTCTCCGACGATGCAGGTGTAAAACCAGCATTACATGGTTATATGGGGGGCTATTCTGCTGTTGCAGAAATTTTGTAGAAGGCACCTGGAGATGAGAAAACCCAAATCAGAAAACTCCTCCCTGATAAATGTATGATATTGTCATGAGCATGTTCTGTGTCAAGTGTTGTAGCTGTCCCCATGGTGAGTGCTGTGTTTTATGCCGCCAGCTTTATAACAGAGGCATTACCTTTCATTATATTCCTGTCTTTCATGATAAAGAGATGAGGGATGACCCTGTCACTAGAGTACACAGTACACACACTAAAAGTGACAGGTTAGTGTTAGTGCTCAATCACTAATATACAAACCGCTCCATTTTTCCCTTAGAAAAGTCTCCCCTATTCTGACAATTGTAGACACTATAGGTTATTGCTATTTATTAAGCTCCCTACGCCTTGTATTACAGTCACTACCAGTGTGTATTGTGCTGTAACATGTTTTATTGCAGTCTCCATAACATAAGGCTTTTTAAACATTTGCACTGTAGCAGCCTCTCAATGTCAGTGACAATGTCAGAGATATATGCAATAATTGCTAATTTAACACTGGAAAATTTGGGACTGAAAAAAATACCTCTCAAGTATAAGTGAGACAGGTAAAACTTGACAGAATCTGTTGTGTCGTCTGCAGCTGTCATCTCCTGGACATTTTTCTAGCAATGGAAAAAAAAACCCTTCAAATTTCATTTTTCAATCAACTGGCATGTGGAACTTTTTGTTCTTTGTGAATTCTGCAGTGGCAAAGGTGACTGCATAGCCACTAGAGGGCACTGGTGTTCCACCACAGGTTAAATGACACAGAGGAATACTGGAGATAGATAAGTAAAATCTGATCATAAAGAAGGCAATAGCCTTGACAGTCTTGCAGAGTGCATTAGATAAAATAACTGGGACTCAAGTGCTGTTCATGGTCTTTTTAGGTCTTTATCAGAACATATGTTATGTGATCCTATTCCATGACATGGACAGTAGGTGCTGAAAGCCTAGTAAAGTGTCTAGTGAAGTCAGTATGTTAAAGTGAACCTGTCAGGTGATTTATCTTTGCAGGGTGAAGGTTCAGTTCACGGTCCTTACATTGTATCTAAGTACATAAAAGGTGCTTGTTGGTGCCCCCTTCCCCAACAACCACCACTTGGACCTAGCTATGCCCATGGACTCATGCTGCCCTATCAGGATACAAAAGAAGGAGAGAAGCCGAACTCTGTGGTATATAACTTCATATAATTTGGAGCAGGATTTGTGAGTAAGAATCAAAGTAAATCCTTCCAAGGACTCCTAGTACAGATAATGGGAGCAGGGGACCTCTAAAAATTGTGAAGAAATTAGTAAATGTATAATGTAAATTAAAATGTCACTTCAAAAGTAAAGTGAACTGATGCCATGCATTCAGGAAAGAAACAGGGCTAGCAGTGGGAAGCATTAAAGGGGTGTTCCAGTTCTTATTGTTACTGGGTAGCGAGGCTTAAAATAACAAATACCTTATACTTACCTTTCCGTTTGGCTGGGGATCTAACGGAGAGTCTCCATTTGGGTGTCCAGTCTTTATTGACAGCTCAGCTGAACCTCAATGAAGAGATTGTCCAACGCAATCCCGTGTGTGCCAAAGGTTAGGAAGACTGGGGTCCCGAACTGAGACTGCCTGCTGGATCCACAGCCAAACAGACTGGAAAGTATGAAGTATTTGTTATGTTAAGCCTTGCTATACAGTAAAATAAGAACCTGAACACCCCTTTAATTCATGTGTTATCAGTCTCTCAACAAACACTGAGAAAAAGTATCTATTCGCTAATGCTGCACCCTCCCAAAATAGCCTATGTCTGGGCACCCAAGGCTGGAAGCCTGTCCATTAAATGTCTCAGCACAAATAGATTCACTGATATACCATCAGGGAAAACAAGCAGTAGGAAAGCATGCAGGCAGAGACACATGGTAATGGGTCCATTACATAAATGGAGAGCTATTTATATAAGGAAGAGAAGCTAATGTTCAAGGTAAATACACACATACAACCAAACTACAGCTAAAATAAATCAATAAAACTGATGTCACACATGATGGTAGAGACTGCTGATTTTATTGTTTTTTTCGCTGCATGTGCCAGCTACACACTATTGACATGTATTATCACATTCTTGGATCATGCTATATACCTGAGACTGAGACATATCCCAGGATATGTGAAAGAGAAGTGGCTGACAAAATAAAGCAATAGATGACAATAGTGTATGAGGAAGTTTGTGACGTATTTGTACAAATTTCTGCATTTAGGTTCATACTAGCCAACTTTTAGATAGACCCAGCACACCACAAAAGTTTTTTATGCTCCTTTGTGTATTGTGTCATGCCCCCTTTTTGTGACCTGGACGCAAAATGTGATGATCACCTTTTTAGCGATGTGACTGACACATAACGTGTCCACATCTCATATAATGTGGCTATGAGCCCAGTGGGCGCCCACTCTTCAGGGATGCAAGGAGTTCACCCCTTTTTGTAGGAGCCTTCCATATGTTTTGGGAGATTTCTCAAGTATGGTTAAGGTGAAGTGTCTAGCAGTTTACCAAGGACTATAAGTGACAATTGGGCAGTGTAATTACTACAGCAATTACTGTAATTATTGCACCCTGCTCTACTCCAAGGACAAGCAGGAGGAGGAGTAGAGCAGGGTCAGTTGTATGTTCCAGAGTTCAGCATGAAGCTGAAGTGTGATTGTGAAGGAGTGGCGCTTGAAGAATGCGGAGCTCCTAATTAGCGTGATGGAGGAGTGGCATCTATATTAGTAACTTAATTAACCAAATACACATTTAATACACTGCCAGAAGGTTTGGCTCTCCAGAAAAGTAAAAGTACTTTGAAATGATAGAACAAGTCCCACATTAATAACTGATGACCTTTCGGGCACAAATGTCAATTTTACTCCTGCCAGACAGTTTATTTGAATATATTTGAGAATAGGGTCTAGTCAAAACACATAAAACAAAGCTACGGATTCAGGCCTCTCGGAAACATTAGAGCAGATTTAATAATGTGCTATAATGTGGACAATGCATTCAAATGTGGCACTTCTCTAGCTCAAAATGTCACATCTGGTTTTACCCCACGTTCAGAAGACAGGGTGTTGGTAGGAGTCCCTGCCTCCCAGAGACATACTGTCCCGTGCTATAGTATGTCAGGATAATATATCGCTAGGAGGCAGGGTCTCCTTGAATCATACAGTAGATAACTATTTTAGGCCGGTAAATTCGGCACATGGATGGACAAGTTTCACAGGTGAAACTTGTGTGAATGCAGGGTTAGGCCTGTTTCAGACTAACTTAAAAAGCATTTGCCTTTAGTTTGAAATGCAACATTGTGTTGCAAATTTGCCCTAAAATTTTGTAAAAAAATTTTGCCACAAATTAGACCAACCAATATGTGTTGTAAATTGTTCATACAGTCTGTGCACAAGATTTAACCTGAGTCACTGTGATTAATCTGGTGCATTTCTAAACTACCTAAATTTACACTATTAGTAAATATAAATCCACATACTCTCTATAGTAAATATAAAGTCACATACATAATCCAGATCAACCTTTGTAAGGGCTTATTCACAGACAACACAAGACCCTGCTCTATTTTTGTGTACAGTTTGTGGGCAGATATGAAAAATAAATCTATTTAAAAGGTACCTGCGGAAAAAAGTTGAAATATGTGCAGGGGTTATACCGGGCACTCTGTTCTAAGACTGTATCATACATTGTGTCCTTTTAAGTTTTTTTTTTCTACTGCTAAGACTCAACGTAGCAAGCTTGAGCCAAAAAGCGGAGAACACATTGGGGCACATTTATCAATTCCAAGTCTTAAACTACGAATCCCATTTGTAGTTTTAGACATATTTATGAATCTGTCATACAGACTTTCATAAATATGGAGTATTTCTAGAAGCTCCAAAATTCTGGCTCACCGTGAGACAAATATTTGGTGCAAAAATGGAGACAAATAATTGGCGCAAAACTTGTAGACAAAATATCTAGACAAAAATCTTAACTTGCAGGCTGTAAGGAATAAGTATTTGGCGCACGCATCAAAAAAGACCCTACAATTCTTGGCATAAAATAAGCAGGCACAAATCATCTCTCGCTTTTTGAGACAAATATGGAATTTTTGGTGCACTAAGTAAATTGGCGTAAATTTTTCACACCATTTTAAACTACTTTGCACAGGAAATCTGCGCCATGTTCGTTCTTTTCTGTTTCATAAATATGTGGCAAATTTAGACACTTCTAAACCATGCCCATTCTGGGGCACATTTTTCATAAGTGTATTTTTGTTTTCTTTCTGTGCACACTGTTCATAAATATGTCGTACATGCTGTGCACTGTGAATTTTGGCACAAATGTAGACAGAAAAGTGTTGGACTTGAATCGATAAATGTGCCCCATTGTGGGGGTTTTTTTCCACGGTGCTTTTCACAGAAATTCCATAGAGTTTTCCTCTGTTGACTTTCTGCCCTTATTATACCTATAGGGGAAACACCCACATTTCTGTAGGTATAATTAACATGCTGCGATTTACAAAAATGCAATGGTTTTTTAATATTGCAGCATTTCCGCTGCAGATGGTTTTCTACAATGTGTGGATGGGATTAGCCAGAATTAGCCATCCACTTTGCAGGTACTGTAAAAAGCCGCAGCCAAATCGCAGCGTTTTCACAATAGCCTTTGGCTATAAAAGAGCCCACGTTGCAGAGCCAGGAGTGAATTGAGCAGAAGGTAGAAGTATAAGTGATTACTTTGCATTTTCCATCTTTTGTAGCTACTCCTGTATTTGGCTTAAAAATGCAGCAAAATCTGCACCAAAAAAAGCTGTGTCTCCTTAGTCTGGTTCAAGGCTTTACGTTTTACTGCAGTTTGGCTGCAAAACAGTCTTCGGGTCTTCTGCATGCATAGATATTTCTTTGCGCCACCATATTGTGCCTCCATGCTGATATTCTCTTCTTGGGGAGAATACCTCTATAATAAGACATGAAATGGAACATTTTCTCTTGTAGTTGTGTACAGAATATGTGAGGTAAAAACAAAAAATGACTCCTGTTTATCTCCATGTATGATTAGAGGCATGGCGAGGTATAGTATTGGCCAATAGGATTTTATGGGTTCTGTATCATGGATTTGTGCCAGATGGATCTGTAATATGACCATGTGTATGAGGCCTAAGGTTCATACTTGCATCAGAACAGAAGAGAATTTTGAAACTATTTGATCTGGTTGTTTGCGGTTTTCATTCATTATAAGCCTATTGTATGCTGGCGACAACCCTGGCCATGTCCCAATGAAAATAATGGATTAATGAATTTGGCTGCATGTAGTATTTTCTGTATATAATGAGCAACTTCATCCACAGGAAATACATTCCAGGTTCCCTGCATTATCTGGAGTCATTGAGAACAGTGTAGGTGATGCACGGCACATAATAAATTTAGATTTTTATTTCAGTTAAGAAATGACATTTTTTTGTGTGTATTGTTCTCAGAGGAAACAGCTTTTTGTTTGCAGTTAGATCTTGTGTTACGAGAAAGCCAAACTGAATCCTCTAGATTTATTCTAATGCAACAGAACGGCTGGAACAATAGAAATTGTGAGGAACAAGGGACAAAGAGGAATAGCTTATCTGATGCAGACATGGTTTGCTTTTTTTTCCCTCTTTTTGGCTGCCAGCACATATGCACATTAATAGCCCATCAAATCTCAATTATTCTGCCAAAGTATCACACAAAGCATTATAGAATCAACAGGTTATACAAGAGCCATTCAGATTTTAACAGGTTGCTTGCTGGGTTGTGTCTTCTCTTCTCTTATGAGATTAAGTAAAATCTAAAAGAAGTGGATTTCCCTACTAAGAATTGAGTTTAGTCCCTATTTGGATATGAAACTCTGGAAATAATCTACTGTAATACATACATAATACAACGCTTAAAGGGATTTGCCTACAAAAACAACTTATCCACCGAACAGGGAATAAGTTGTAAATTGGGGGGGGGGGGACCTGACTGCAGGGACCTTTACCATTCACAACAACTGGCGTCCCTTGTGTCCCCATCTGAATGGAGCAACACAAGCACAGGCTCTGTTCATTTTGAATTTTGATCTATAACCTATCCCCTATCGAGGCTATTCAAGAGTAAGCCCCTTTAAGCCTCATTCACACAGCCCTATTCACGTAACAGTTGTATGGATTCATTATACAGCAAACACAAATTTTTAGGTCCACACAGGAACCCTCTCATAGCATCATTTAGGGGGTGGCAGTGTATGGTCACGGTTATCTCCATTATAATATTTGGGAGCCTAGACACTTACGTTCTTTTAGAGAATCACATGCATAGGTACAGTGACCCATCAGCCTTTTTACAACGGAGCGTCATATAATAGTCGCTATGGAATATTGCAATAAATAGTGCCAAAAATACATGCATTTCTGAATTGGTGAAAATTATGTAAATAGTACATATTGTATCATAAATCTGGCACTTTTTTTTAATCACATTAGATGTCTCTTGACTGGCATACACATGTCCATATATTGACATCTTTAATAAATTTGTCCTCTTAACCACTCCAAGTCAGGGGCGTAGCTATAAGGGGTGCATTACCGAGCCCTTAAACCTGGGGTCCCCCCTCTACCACATATAATATACCACTATGCTAAATGCCTAAGGTAGGTAGGGGCCCCATTACAAATTTTGCATCGTGGGCCCAGCAACTTGAAGTTATGCCTCTTCTATACAAGGTCTTGGAAGAGACTTCAGCTCTGCTATACAGTACACTGCTTCAGGGAACCACAAAAATATTTCTAAATAAGCTTACAGCAATGATAAGGATAACAGACTGATCAGACATTGCTCTTTATTGTCTTTATTACATGTATACTGTAGTAATAGTAGTTTACTATCTGTACAATTTATAATTAGTATAACCCATCAATTGTATAATACAACATTACAGTAAATTTCTCTGCAGGAGAAGGAATGGTAAAGATGATATTCTCTGCGGATCCTCCAGTGTTTTCTAAGACTGATATTAGAATTCAGCCCTTATTCTCTGCTGCAGTGCTACTGCTACTGCATTATTATTACAAGTTAGGAGTGCAATGAAGCTCAGACATCTAGGGTTACATTGTGACACAGGTAGCTCTGTCAATCTCACTGAAACTGTGCAAAGAAAAATCCTACTATCATGGTCAGATGGAGGATTGCTGCATTTGGACTGACAGAATATATTCTTTTAGGAGGTATGAAGCTAAGCAATTTTGTTTGGCAAAACTAATCTGCTTGCCAGGATCTCCTTTCCTCCTGTGTGATTTGTTCAGACTTCATCTTGCACACATTTTTCTGAAAAGCTAAAAAATAGTCTTGACATACAATAAACATGAGGAGATTTACATGTGTAACTCATTGCATCTACAGTATGTAAGCCCCCTTGCAGATGACCGTATGTCTGGTCAGAGTGGTATCCGGGTGAATGACACGGTCACGTGTGGGGGCCGACAGTACGGGAAGCAAAATATGGAATAGGTCCTATTCCTGTCCGATTTTGCAGTCCTGCTTCAGTAGCTCCTATTCATTTAATGAAAGGGGCCGCAAAAGCACGGGGCGGCACAGGGATGAGATCCGCGTGTCCAATGTGCACTGCCCGCGCCGTTCATTCACGGCAGCCGGAAAGCACACAGATGTGTGCAATTTGCCTTACAGTGACTTTGTATTAACCCAATAAGGATGCAACCTAGTTGTATACTTAAATGGGTTTTCCAGTGAAGAGAAGTCTGCAGGACCTTTCTCCCACTCCACATTGAACCTGAGCGCAGTAAGGCTGAATGTGGGTGAAACTGGTGGTAGTTGGCGCTTCCAGTCACTTCAATGGGAGCACCAGAGATAGCCGAAGTTCAGCACTTAGTTGAATGTGTAGCAGAAAAAGGTCCTGAAGACTTCTCTTTGTGAGTAAACTCCTTTAACCCCACTACAGTTTTGGACGAGGTGGTCTTGGGGCTTGAGCTAAGTGCAATACTGTTCATCCGGAGTACAGCACGTTGAGAGACACTAACGTTAAATGGCTCTAATTCCGGAACTGCGGGGGCTAGAGCAGCGATCTTGGCCTTGTTTTAAAGCCAAGAATCAAGAATATGTCTGTAGCCCCCATATATTTAGAGATATAACTGGTTAAAGCAGTGGTGCATATACTCACACTTTCAGTTTAACTAGTGTGCAGGAGAACACTTGCAGCTGACAGTGCAGGGAGAGGAGAAAATTATTTCATTATTCTCCTGACCCTGACACTGCAGCAGAAAAGCTGTGTTTTCAAGAATGCTAGCGTTTTTAAAAATCTCAGCATGTCAATTATTCCTGCGTAAATGCTGGTGTTTTCCGTATAGGAATAATAAGGGCAGAAAGTCAGCGGAGGAAAACAATGAAAAATGTGATTTTTTTTTTTTTTTGCTGCATTTCGCTAGATGGGGCCTTAGCCTAAAAGGGTTTTCTGGGACTTAGCATAGGACATCAATTAAAGATCCTTAGGTGTCCAACACCCTGGACCCCCGTGAATCAACTATTTAATATGGCAGTGGTGCGCCCTCATTGTTGCTTCTGCTCCATAGGCCATGTGACATCATGTTCATCAGTCACAAGGACTGATCGTAGCTCAGTCCCATTCAAATGAATACCAAGCACAGCCACTGCACAAATGTATGGAACAGTATACTTACTTAAGAGGCTACATGCGAATGCTGCAGCCTCTTCAAACAGCTAATTGACCAGGGACCAGATCCCCATTGATTTTTAGTTGATGACCTATCCTTAGCATAGGTTATCAATTAATAAGTCTCAGAATAGATATGTGTATATGTCACAGATATTTTCATGCACATTGGGGAATTGAAAATGGGTGTAGAAGTGGTGCATCCTTTGCACATGGCCCTGATTTACACCAAAGATGTATCCATCATCCCCTGCCTTCTAGCCAAGGAATGTCACCCTCCCATGTCCTGGTCTAAATGTTTGATTATAGAAATATAGTTATCAGCCTGTCCCAGGTCTGCATCGTGGCTTTGAGGAATCAGGCCTTTGAGGCCAGGGTAGGCCAGAACGCTTAGGCAATCCAAAGGAGGTTCAACAGAGGGATAGTTATTTCAGCCTGTTCCATCCCAATCCATTGTTTTTCGGTGATGTGGAAGAGCCAATCCAAAAGGCAGATAAGGGATGCCGCCTAGCTAAACAATTTAACATCTGGCAGCTCTGCCCAAACCAGAAGTCTTGGAGCAGGAGACAGACCTTAAAGCTATCTAGGGTTTAGATTGACTCCAGACAAACCTAAAAATTGCCAAAATGAGCACTCTTAAAAAGGTGAGGGGGGTTAATAGGGACAGCTTGGAAGATGTATAGGAACCCTGACAAAACATCTGTTTTGAGGGCTTTCATCCATCCAAATCATGACAGCCATTTTTTATCATAGGAGGCTAATTCCTTGAAGGTATGGTCTAGTAGAGTTCTATAGTTTAGACCATAAAGTGTACTGAGGTCCAAAAGGGACAGACACCCCCAGGTATTTAAGTGCAGAGGATTGCCATCTAAAAGGGAAAGTTCCCATTGAACATCCTTTTTGGCCAGGGGTATTCACTGCTTTTGATTTAGAGTAATTCACTGACACTACTTACAGTGCTGGCCAAAAGTATTGGCACCACTGCAATTCTGTCAGTTAATACTCGATTTCTTCCAGAAAATGATTGCAATCACAAATGCTTTGGTAATAATATCTTCATTTATTTTGCTTACAATGAAAAAACACAAAAGAGAATGAAAAAAAAGTCAAATCATTGATCATTTTACACAAAACTCCAAAAATGGGCCGGACAAAAGTATTGGCACCCTCAGCCTAATACTTGGTAGCACAACCTTTAGACAAAATAACTGCGAACAACCGCTTCCGGTAACCATCAATGAGTTTCTTACAATGCTCTGCTGGAATTTTAGACCATTCTTCTTTGGCCAATTTCTCCAGGTCCCTGAGATTTGAAGGGTGCCTTCTCCAAACTGCCATTTTGAGATCTCTCCACAGGTGTTCTATGGGATTCAGGTCTGGACTCATTGCTGGCCACTTTAGAAGTCTCCAGTGCTTTCTCTCAAACCATTTTCTAGTGCTTTTTGAAGTGTGTTTTGGGTCATTGTCCTGCTGGAAGACCCATGACCTCTGAGAGAGACCCAGCTTTCTCACACTGGGCCCTACATTATGCTGCAAAATTTGTTGGTAGTCTTCAGACTTCATAATGCCATGCACACGGTCAAGCAGTCCAGTGCCAGAGGCAGCAAAGCAACCCCAAAACATCAGGGAACCTCCGCCATGTTTGACTGTAGGGACTGTGTTCTTTTCTTTGAAGGCCTCTTTTTTTTTTCCTATAAACTCTATGTTGATGCCTTTTCCCAAAAAGCTCTACTTTTGTCTCATCTGACCAGAGAACATTCTTCCAAAAAGTTTTTGGCTTTCTCAGGTAAGTTTTGGCAAACTCCAGCCTGGCTTTTTTATGTCTCTGGGTCAGAAGTGGGGTCTTCCTGGTTATCCTACCATAGAGTCCCTTTTCATTCAGACGCCGACGGATAGTACGGGTTGACACTGTTGTACCCTCGGACTGCAGGGCAGCTAGAACTTGTTTGGATGTTAGTCGAGGTTCTTTAGCCACCATCCGCACAATCTTTCGTTGAAATCTCTCGTCAATTTTTCTTTTCCGTCCACATCTAGGGAGGTTAGCCACAGTGCCATGGGCTTTAAACTTCTTGATGACACTGCGCACGGTAGACACAGGAACATTCAGGTCTTTGGAGATGGACTTGTAGCCTTGAGATTGCTCATGCTTCCTCACAATTTTGCTTCTCAAGTCCTCAGACAGTTCTTTGGTCTTCTTTCTTTTCTCCATGCTCAATGTGGTACACACAAGGACACAGGACAGAGGTTGAGTCAACTTTAATCCATTTCAACTGGCTGCAAGTGTGATTTAGTTATTGCCACCACCTATTATGTGCCACAGGTAAGTGACAGGTGCTGTTAATTACACAAATTAGAGAAGCATCACATGATTTTTCAAAGGGTGCCAATACTTTTGTCCACCCCCTTTTTTATGTTTGGTGTGGAATTATATCCAATTTGGCTTTTTGACAATTCTTTTTGTGGTTTTCCATTGAAGACAAATTAAATGAAGATATTATTACCAAAGCATTTGTGATTGCAATCATTTTCTGGAAGAAATTAAGTATTATCTGACAGAATTGCAGAGGTGCCAATACTTTTGGCCAGCACTGTAGGTGATCGTATGTCTCAAACTATTGAAGTAGGGATGGGAGGGACATATGGGGCTGTGATATATATTTTGTAGAAGATCATCTGCCTAGAGTGCTGCCTTGTGATAAATACCACTGACCTGGATTTCACCAGATGACAACCATGAGGTGCTCCATGACTATGACATACAGCAAGGGGAATGGTGGGCACTCCTGTTGGGTGCCATTCCGCATGAAGATAAGAGCCGACAACATCCTTTTCATGCACACCCTGTCTATTGGAGTCGAGTATAGTGCCAATATTTTGTGGAGGAAGTTGGGACCAATCCCTATCTCTCTAAAAGCAGCAACCATAAATCCCCATCCACTGAGAGGAGGCAGAGATGTGCACTTGAGCCCTGGAAGCCAAATGCATGGTCCTGATTGTATTGTTATGTGCCTCGGGACTGCCCACTAAGTCCATCTAGTTAGAATAAGGTCAGGGCTCTGGACATGAACACTGTCAGAAATCTCCTTTTCGCCCCCCACTTCCAGACAGAAAGCTCCTCTCTAAAACTTACCTACTTTTCTTATTTCTGCTTCTGGAAGTTGGAAAGGCCTATTATACAATCCCTATCCACTCACAAGTCACTTCATCCCTTATGTAGAAGCCTGAAGCTGAAAGATTGCACAAAATGCTCAATCATAGACCGTACTGAAAAGTGGCACCTGGAGATCCAATATAAATGTTGTAAAAATAGTAAGAAAGGTTTCCAGCACAATAAGGCAGATAAACTAATAAAAATGTACCAGAATGTACCAAAAAACTGGCATACATGCTTTGTGTTTTAGACCTTTTCTAACAGTTTATGCACTTCAGCCAACAGGTGGGTGTGGCTTATAAAAAAAAGTAGGTAAATCTTTAAATGTGCTAGAAAATGCACCAAAATTCTGTGCCATATTTTTGTCGGAAACAAAGCCAATAAATAAGTATTGTAAAGTTAGACTAGACAGTCTAAAAGTACACAAGATTTTTTTAAAACAGCATTAGACATTTTGGAAAACCTGGCACGGTTTAAGACTGTCTAGTCTAACTTTGCACTGTCTAAATGTTACACAGTATTAGTAAATCTGCCTCAGAGTGTTTGCCCTTCTGTATAAAATAGAAGCAGACCAAAATAGGCAGCAGTAAACAATCTGTTCTATCCTCTAACCTGTACTGAACCTCCCAAATAGAGAACCAAATAGAAAATGACATGGCTTTAGAAGATGCACCTTCAAACTCCTGCAGTAGTTATTGTCTATGCAGTGAAACCTCTCCAAAAGGGCACCACTTTGAGAAGACCACCCCATTATCCAGACCACATTTTCTGATACAGAATGCCAGTTTTCAACACTAACCATCTTCTTTGAGAAGACCAACTCTCTAGAAGATCACTTTTTGATACAAGTTTGTCTGGTGGTGTCAAAAAGGTTTCACTGTATTTAATTTCACAGGTATAGGCTGGTGTGGTTTCCATTTTATGGTATGTTTGCAGGGTATGAGTTTGGACAGATTTTCCATCTGGATTTGTCACTTAGCTAGTAAGTTAGGATCCATCCCTTATTGAGAAGTTATGGAAAAACTACAAGTAGAACCTGGTTTCTATGGCAATTGCTCCACTTTTGTCTATTGTGTTATAAGAGTCCCTAAGCAAAAGAACATTGCTAAGTTACTGGAAATATAAAAATCTAGGGATATTACTAGGTTTATCTGTTAGTTCCCACAGTGCTAGCAATGTATTCCTGTAAGCACTATATAATAAACGTATGTATGTACTGCAGCTAGATGGAGGCAGCAGACAAAGCTGATGTGTTTGTACTTTGCCTCCAGTATATGAATAATTATATCACAACTTTCTACAGTTCTGATTAATTTTGTTTCTGTTCCATTATGCAAGTTAATTATATACCTGAAAGGGTACATAACTAAGTGGAATCATTTCATAAATGAATGGTAACATTATGCTCTGTAACCCAAGGCAAACCGCAGCTCAACTTTTTACTTTCTTTACTTTATTGGTGAATTGTAATATTTTTATTCTGTAATGTGGTTTTATGTTATACTCTGGGGTGTTAAAAATGCATCCATAGACATAAACAGGAAAAAAAGAGCACAACAATATTTTAAGAATTGACAATAAAGTGGATTAGTAGGTAAATATCTTCATATTCTTTCCAGTCATTTATATAGCACCAGCATACTCTATAGCACTGTACACTGAACAAATTCACTCACAATTCACTCATGTTCCTATTTCAGGCTCATTGTTATAATATTGCCTGATGAGCAAATTCCAGACAGTACAGAAACTGGCAGATACCAGAGAGTAGTAGAACAAGCTATCTAAAACTCACAGAGCACTGAGAGATAGATCCAAGGCACTCAAAATTTCTTCACCAGAGCCTGCCATGAAACCAGTTGGAATTGAGCTGGATTTGGACCCAGGCTATTACCCCAGAAGATTTGTGTAAGAAATATATGCTCTACTATCTGAAATCATAGCAGGACCCTCAGTAACAATGAAAAGGCAGGTCAAATCCGGAAAGTGGAAACTAAGGGAGAAAGTTGTTCAAGTCAAGGTCGAATCTGAGAGAATCAAAGTCCAAATCAAAAAATAAGCAAATATCCAGTAAATAAGCCAAGGTCAGTAGTATAGGAATACAACAAAAATAATCAGACCACAGAAGGCTCTCTAGCAAGCATTAACTAATAGCAGGCACATGGGGAGTTCTGAAAAGACTTTAGATAGTCCTCCTCGACTGTTGATTGGTTCAGCTTCTCAGAGCTCTGATAGCTGCAGAAAGCTTCATAAGTCAGCATAGAATCCTTAAAGCAACAGCAGCTTGCAATACTGAAATTCCTAACACTCTTATACTGTACACAAGCTATTGGCAATTTTGTAGGAGGCCAACTGATCTATTGTGAGAACCGTTCCACAAGTAGTTGTGTAAGGACATATAAGACATTTTGCAGAGAACCAATTTTTGTGTGTAGATTATCAACAATGCAACGGCACTGGTGCAATCTTTGCAAATTCTATCTTGATCAAATGTCCTTCTTTTATAAGCAAAGTCTTCAAGAAATTGTCTTTAAGTAAAGTCTGTTAAGCAGAGTCCTTAAATGGCTATTCCCATCCAAAGGATCCTATATATACTGCTAGTTTATGCAAATTCAACAGTTTTCCTGAATACATTGTTTTAGCAATACTGTTTTGTTTGCCTGCAATGTGAAATTATCCCTCCCATTGTTTACAGAATGTTGTCAAGGAACCCAACCTGCTATCTTATATCAGGTTGAATGACCCGACTCACTGGAGGGGAGGGGGCTGAGTTCTTTGGTTCACACTTGCTCTCAGAGCTGTTATCTCTTGCTCTTCTGTCCAGGCAATCAGGTCAGCTAATTGCAGTTTACTGGTAAAGGCTTGGACAGTGTGTGTAATCTCTCTATGTAAAGATACAAAGATAACATTGTGTTTACTTCAAGTCCATTGTCAGTCCTGGCAGCATGTGTAAGGTTTTTTCCTCTCCAAAGCTGTGTAATGTAATATACATTTATTGTGCATATTTGATCATTATGATAGATTTCTAGTAATCATAATGAATAATCTCTCATGGTAAAGGCAATGTCTATATCAGGGGTAGGCAACCTTTTTTGTTCAGCGTGCCGATTTAAATTAAAAAAAATCAAAGATGAGGTGTAGTGCCATGCAATAATTTTAAGGCTGATGATACCTACACTCAAGTCGTATAGCACAAACTGTAACATAGGGGTGCTGTCATACTGTGCTCCCAGCCACATGCGTTTACCGCTATTTGACATGATACACCTGTATTTTCCCATTAGAAGCAATGTAAATACATGTGTAACCCACAATTAGTGGTAAATGTATATGACTGGGAGCAGAGTGAGGTAACACCTGTAGGATGGTGACACACTATGTACCTAGATCAGACCCCGGCCGCTGGTACTTTCACTTTTAATTCCTGGTGGGACAGTAACAGCAAAACCACAGCCAGGAATTAATGAGTGTCACACTTACCCCAAAGTGAAAGCACTGGTGCTCGGGAACTGGATTTGGCTATAGCCGCACCTGGGTACACAATTTGTCACTACCTGAAAAGAAACACCCTAAGGCTGAGGCAATATGTTGCGGAAACGCAGCTTTTTGTTGTTGCATATTTTGCTGTGTTTTTCTGAGTGTAAGCCAGGAGTGGTTTGGGCAGAATGGAGAAGTATAAGAACTTCCTTCATATTTCCATTCACTTTGTAGCCATTCTTGGCTTTGGCTCAAAAAACCGTAGCAAAATCTGCAACAAAAACGCTGCGTTTCTGTTACGTGGGGCCTCAGCCTTAGGCCTCGTGCACACAAATGTGTGGTTTTCACTGACCTAAACATTAAAAATTAATTAACAGAGCCACAAATGCAGACAGATATAGGACCTGCTCCATAATTTGCAGCTCTTCAATTTGGCCCAGGCCCACTAGCCGCAAAAAGAACGGCTGTGTGTATGGGCCCATTGAAATGTATAGGTCCGTACTTTTATCCACAGTTGTGGATAAAAAGTACGGTCATGTGCATTACAGTTTAGCAACTCCATGTGTCTCATATTAATAGCAGTTAACCCTGTCATGTCCCTCACATTAACCCCTGTGTGCTTTACATAAGGGTTACCTATATGTGAGACATATGGAGGTAATAATTAAGTAAATATCTTCATTATTGAGGTCCTTTATTAGTATCTCCATATGTCTCACATATTAGTAACTCTATGTGAGGCACACAGGGGTTAATGTGAGGGACATGATGGGGTTAATTGCTATTAATGTGAGGCACATGGAGTTACTAAAACTAAATTAATAACCCCAAATGCCTGACATTAATAGGAATAGTAACCTCAGCATGTACCTGTTTTTTTTTTTTACTTTCACTTTGCTGACGTAGCTCTCCTCCTCCTCCTCGGTGAGCCTTTGCAGGATGCAGACGGCAGGAGCTCATCACTATAGCAGGCAGGGTCCTTGTGCTGTACAGTGAGGAGCTCCGCCTCCTGGGCTTTCCTCACCCCTATTATTGGTGGGCAAAGAGGGCAGCAAGAGAAAGGGACACTCCCTTTTCATTAAATAGCTGAAGGTCCTGTGATGGCTGCCGTGCCAGCAAAATATGCCACACGTGCCATGGGTTGCCGACCCCTGGTCTATAGCTACTCAGGTACTTCATAGTATCCTGTCCATGAAACAGTCAAAGCCCATGAAGTATACAAGAAGTGAGAAGAGGAGACAAAGGGCACACTGGTGAGAGAGGGAGATGGGAAAACCGCTTTAATGGATAAACAGAACTGTAATGGTCAAGAAGAAGCATGGAGGTAGCATTTCAATCGCCCTTATAAATTGGCTGCACTTTGGGAGAGAGCATGGAGGGTTGTAAACGTAACACCATCAGGACCTGAATACCTCAAGTGGCACACAATTCTACTTATAGAGTAGTTCCGCCATTATGTATTTATTTATTTTGCTTGCTTACGTAGAACTAACATATTCCACAGCACTTTTCAGATATTATGCCCACTCACTGTCCCAAGTAGGGCTCACATTCTAAATTCCCTATTAGAATGTCTTTAGAATATGGGAGGAAACAGACACAAACAGGGAGAGAATGCACAAACTCCATGCAGATGATGTCCTTAGATGCAAGTCAACAGTGCTAACCACTGAGCCACTGTGCTGCCAATATGTAAGACCCATCCATAATATACAACACACAGATTACAATGAAACGTTTGACTGCCACACCAATACACAATATTCTAGTCATAAATTTATTATGCTACCTCAGAAATATCTATCTGGATCTAATAAAGTGCCTACCCTGAGTAGTCGCCTATCTATTAGCCATCACCCTAACAAGTCACAGTTCCCACCTACATAAGGCAAAACAAAAGGGTTCCTTTCACCATCTTACACTATGATAATGTTTTTGGAACAAACTATTACTGTATGGAATGTAGAGATGGTCACGCATGTGAATATGCTAAAAATACCTGGATAGGAATGGCCCAAAATAGCTTCTTTCTTAAGGATTCTTTTTACATTTTTTTTATATAAGTTACCCTGTTGAACATTATAGTAAATATATAAATATTTAAATGTATGGAATGTAGAGATGGTCACGCATGTGAATATGCTAAAAATACCTGGATAGGAATGGCCCAAAATAGCTTCTTTCTTAAGGATTCTTTTTACATTTTTTTATATAAGTTACCCTATTGAACATTATAGGAAATATATAAATATTTAAAATAACTAAATGAATATATAGTATAGTAAATATATGTAATATTATTTATATGTAATATTATTTGTATTATTTGTTAAGGATTAAATATAGATTTGTTATACACATTTTAACATAGCCATCCGAGCCTGTATAGTAGTGAGTACATCTCAGGGAAATCTGATCATTATTTTACTTTATTGAAACAAGAAAGGTCACTTTAACAACCTCAACCCATAGGATAGTGGAGTCTTCAAAAGTAAAAGTTTTAACATGACTTTTTTTGCAGCTTCTGTACATAAGCAGATAGGACAATTTGCATTAGCCTTATGGGATGACAGATGGTGAATTAGTTCTATCAGAGTACATTATACACATAAAATTAGGATTTAAGTCTAATGTAATGAGCCAAATTGTTTAATCCTCATTACTTCCAGATTTCCACAATTAATTGTGTCTGTTGTATACATAAAGCATTATAGTGACTTCTTCTGTTACAGTATACTAACACGTCTAATGTCAGTTGACATGACACACAGTACATTTAGCTGCTTGACCATTTACATCATGGCAAATGAATAAATCCTCCTTATAAAACTCAGAATGAAACACTGATCAGAATTGATCCATAAAGAAGAAATATATTGTATCTGTGTTAGATAAAGGCAGATCAGTCCCATTAAAGAGGTTATGGAGGCTTAAGAAAACATATCTGCTTTCTTCCAAGTGCTATACCTGTCTCCAGGTTGTGTGTGGTACTACTACTGATCAACCTCTTGGACTTTAATAGAACTGAGTTGCATTATCAGACAAAACCCATGGACTGGTGTGGTGCTATTCCTGGAATATAGTACCCATATTTTTCCAATTCTGTACCACCTCTTAAAAGGGTTGTCCAGTTTCCAACAAATATTGAGAGACACATTTTATTGTTTGCAAAATGAAAACTTCTACAATTTTCCAATATACTTTCTATATCAATTCCTCACAGTTTTATAGATCTCTGCTTGCTGTCATTCTGCTTACTTCCAGTGGATAATTATCAGTCCATGGTCATGTGATGAGTACAGTCACAGCACAGAAATCAGACATCTGCCTGGTAACGAGCTGTGCACCTGTGTGTACATCACATGACCAAGGACTGTATATCACATGACCAAGGACTTCCATCCGGTTTGCGTTAGTTGGACCATCATTTATTTCACCAGACCTGGAACCCAATCGAGATGGTTTGGGGTGAGCTGGACCGCAGAGTGAAGGCAAAAGGGCCAACAAGTGCTAAGCATCTCTGGGAACTCCTTCAAGACTGTTGGAAGACCATTTCAGGTGACTACCTCTTGAAGCTCATCAAGAGAATGCCAAGAGTGTGCAAAGCAGTAATCAAAGCAAAAGGTGGCTACTTTGAAGAACCCAGAATATAAGACATATTTTCAGTTGTTTCACACTTTTTTGTTAAGTATATAATTCCACATGTGTTAATTCATAGTTTTGATGCCTTCAGTGTGAATCTACAATTTTTATAGTCATGAAAATACAGAAAACTCTTGAATGAGAA